>CM042410.1:2132051-2502051 GCA_023634145.1 Thymallus thymallus
AATAACCAGATGAATTGGTTGAAACATTTAACAGCACAAATGTTATTATTATTATAAGTGGGCTTAATGGTTATGTGAGCTTATGTGAAGGATTAATTGGAAACTCCACCTGTAGCTAATTTATGATCTGAATAACTGGAGGAACTGTTGCATTTCCATTGTCATTTTTGTTGCACTTGCATTCAGTAGCATCTATGAATCACATTTATTATTAATATTGACGTCAAACCAGGAACACTGGGTTGTTCCTAACGTTGTGAGATTCTCTAGTGTTTACAGAACTACTGTTTATGGGAGATTAGGATCAGGACCTGCAGCTGTTACTGTAAGCAGCTGTAACAACATGGAGGACTACAGTGCAGCTGTTACAGTAAGCAGCTGTAACAACATGGAGGACTGCAGTGTAGCTGTTGCAGTAAGCAGCTGTAACAACATGGAGGACTGCAGTGCAGCTGTAACATGGAGGACTGCAGTGTAGCTGTTATTGTAAGCAGCTGTAACAACATGGAGGACTGCAGTGCAACTGTTACAGTAAGCAGCTGTAACAACATGGAGGACTGCAGTGCAACTGTTACAGTAAGCAGCTGTAACAACATGGAGGACTGCAGTGTAGCTGTTACTGTAAGCAGCTGTAACAACATGGAGGACTGCAGTGTAGCTGTTACAGTAAGCAGCTGTAACAACATGGAGGACTGCAGTGCAGCTGTTACAGTAAGCAGCTGTAACAACTTGGAGGACTGCAGTGCAGCTGTTACAGTAAGCAGCTGTAACAACTTGGAGAACTGCAGTGTAGCTGTTACTGTAAGCAGCTGTAACAACATGGAGGACTACAGTGCAGCTGTTACAGTAAGCAGCTGTAACAACATGGAGGACTGCAGTGTAGCTGTTACAGTAAGCAGCTGTAACAACATGGAGGACTGCAGTGTAGCTGTTGCAGTAAGCAGCTGTAACAACATGGAGGACTGCAGTGCAGCTGTAACATGGAGGACTGCAGTGTAGCTGTTATTGTAAGCAGCTGTAACAACATGGAGGACTGCAGTGCAACTGTTACAGTAAGCAGCTGTAACAACATGGAGGACTGCAGTGCAACTGTTACAGTAAGCAGCTGTAACAACATGGAGGACTGCAGTGCAACTGTTACAGTAAGCAGCTGTAACAACATGGAGGACTGCAGTGTAGCTGTTACTGTAAGCAGCTGTAACAACATGGAGGACTGCAGTGTAGCTGTTACAGTAAGCAGCTGTAACAACATGGAGGACTGCAGTGTAGCTGTTACAGTAAGCAGCTGTAACAACATGGAGGACCACAGTGCAGCTGTTACAGTAAGCAGCTGTAACAACATGGAGGACTGCAGTGCAGCTGTAACATGGACTGCAGTGCAACTGTTACAGTAAGCAGCTGTAACAACATGGAGGACTGCAGTGTAGCTGTAACAGTAAGCAGCTGTAACAACATGGAGGACTGCAGTGTAGCTGTTACAGTAAGCAGCTGTAACAACATGGAGGACTGCAGTGTAGCTGTTACTGTAAGCAGCTGTAACAACATGGAGGACTGCAGTGCAGCTGTTACTGTAAGCAGCTGTAACAACATGGAGGACTGCAGTGTAGCTGTTACAGTAAGCAGCTGTAACAACATGGAGGACTGCAGTGCAGCTGTAACATGGAGGACTGCAGTGTAGCTGTTATTGTAAGCAGCTGTAACAACATGGAGGACTGCAGTGCAACTGTTACAGTAAGCAGCTGTAACAACATGGAGGACTGCAGTGCAACTGTTACAGTAAGCAGCTGTAACAACATGGAGGACTGCAGTGCAACTGTTACAGTAAGCAGCTGTAACAACATGGAGGACTGCAGTGTAGCTGTTACTGTAAGCAGCTGTAACAACATGGAGGACTGCAGTGTAGCTGTTACAGTAAGCAGCTGTAACAACATGGAGGACCACAGTGCAGCTGTTACAGTAAGCAGCTGTAACAACATGGAGGACTGCAGTGCAGCTGTAACATGGACTGCAGTGCAACTGTTACAGTAAGCAGCTGTAACAACATGGAGGACTGCAGTGCAGCTGTTACTGTAAGCAGCTGTAACAACATGGAGGACTGCAGTGTAGCTGTTACAGTAAGCAGCTGTAACAACATGGAGGACTGCAGTGTAGCTGTTACAGTAAGCAGCTGTAACAACATGGAGGACTGCAGTGTAGCTGTTACAGTAAGCAGCTGTAACAACATGGAGGACTGCAGTGTAGCTGTTACAGTAAGCAGCTGTAACAACATGGAGGACTGCAGTGTAGCTGTTACTGTAAGCAGCTGTAACAACATGGAGGACTGCAGTGCAGCTGTTACTGTAAGCAGCTGTAACAACATGGAGGACTGCAGTGTAGCTGTTAGAGTAAGCAGCTGTAACAACATGGAGGACTGCAGTGTAGCTGTTACAGTAAGCAGCTGTAACAACATGGAGGACTGCAGTGTAGCTGTTACAGTAAGCAGCTGTAACAACATGGAGGACTGCAGTGTAGCTGTTACAGTAAGCAGCTGTAACAACATGGAGGACTGCAGTGTAGCTGTTACAGTAAGCAGCTGTAACAACATGGAGGACTGCAGTGTAGCTGTTACTGTAAGCAGCTGTAACAACATGGAGGACTGCAGTGCAGCTGTTACTGTAAGCAGCTGTAACAACATGGAGGACTGCAGTGTAGCTGTTACAGTAAGCAGCTGTAACATGGACTGCAGTGCAGCTGTTACAGTAAGCAGCTGTAACAACATGGAGGACTGCAGTGTAGCTGTTACTGTAAGCAGCTGTAACAACATGGAGGACTGCAGTGTAGCTGTTACAGTAAGCAGCTGTAACAACATGGAGGACTGCAGTGCAGCTGTTACAGTAAGCAGCTGTAACAACATGGAGGACTACAGTGTAGCTATTATTATGAGAACATGTTGCATGGATAGCTAAGACATAAGAATATGAAGTGTGATTTTAAATGTATGTAGTTATGTATGTCTAATGCTATGTATTGTTAGATTATATATTTGTATTTATGTAGTTCTGTACATATCTATTAAAGTTATGTCCTTCAGCTGTAAGTTTTTATTAATGTTATGTAATGTTTTGTGTGGACCAGGAAGAGTAGCTGCAGCTTTGGCTGTAGCTATTGGGGATCTTAATAAAATACCTAATAACAAGATACAACGAGCTGAAACGAGCCACCTATCATTCCCCACATGGCAGCTTCTTCTCATTGTTGCTAGATATCTGACCGTTAAGAATCAAC
The DNA here is from genome assembly GCA_023634145.1 of Thymallus thymallus. Lineage (NCBI taxonomy): Eukaryota > Metazoa > Chordata > Actinopteri > Salmoniformes > Salmonidae > Thymallus > Thymallus thymallus. The sequence goes on from CM042410.1 coordinate 2,135,316, forward strand.
ACCACACAACCTCCTGCCTCATCGATGCGCATGACGTTGTCAGACAACCAGTCTATAGGAGACATCTAGCCTGGGCTGGTTCTCTTTATGCATAGACCAAGTTCACTATCTACGTATGTGGATGTTATTTATCTGTTCATCAACCAACCACAGTGGGTAGAAGTTGTGAAACATGACAGTGTTTCAACGGGTCCTTGGGATGTTGTTGAGCATTTTATCAGGTGGCTAGTTGGTTTTAATATGGTTGGCTTTAATACAGTTTGTTTTCCAAGGAAGATAATCAATTGCTGACAGGGGGACTGTGGTCAAACGTTTACCTTGTCTTCTGTTCATTCAGTTGTTACCTGATGGTAGTGTTGTCACGGTACCAGAATTTGGACTTCGATACCGAGAGGAGGTTTAGTATCCCAATACTCAATACCAAAAATGATATCACACAAAAATAGGTATATTAGCCACAAAATGGCACTTGATCCAGACAAACTCAGCTGCTGCTCTGTTCAATCGTTGGGCGTCTTTGAGTTCAATAACTACAAAACAAAGGTAATCATTTTTTTAAATGGAAAATCGCTATTGATAAACTGGGTAAATTCAAGATGTAGCCTAGGTCTATTCACAATACAGGTGAATGCATATAATTCAATAGGAGTGTGTATGCGTTGAGTTATTCAGCTTGTTTTGACTACAGATGACAAACAATCCCTTACATTTAGGACACATTTTATTGGTAACTGTTAAGAGAACGTAGTATTTTATTAGTAACTGTTAAGAGAACGTAGTATTTTATTAGTAACTGTTAAGAGAACGTAGTATTTTATTAGTAACTGTTAAGAGAACATAGTATTTTATTAGTAACTGTTAAGAGAACATAGTATTTTATTAGTAACTGTTAAGAGAACATAGTATTTCATTGCTAACTGTTAAGAGAACATAGTATTTTAATAGTAACTGTTAAGAGAACATAGTATTTTATTAGTAACTGTTAAGAGAACATAGTATTGTATTGGTAACTGTTAAGAGAACATAGTATTTTATTGGTAACTGTTAAGAGAACATAGTATTTTATTGGTAACTGTTAAGAGAACATAGTATTTTATTGGTAACTGTTAAGAGAACATAGTATTTTATTGGTAACTGTTAAGAGAACATAGTATTTTATTGGTAACTGTTAAGAGAACATAGTATTTTATTGGTAACTGTTAAGAAAACATTAGAATAAGCAATCTCTTCTAACAGTGTAATGTCTCTAAGAAATGAGTGATGTCATTCACCAGGCAGAATGTTGCTGTGGAATCTGACTTTGTTTTTGTTTATTTCATTCTGTTTATGAGTTTTGTGAAGTTAGTCATGTTCTTTTTTTTGGAGCGCTACTGTCAATGTTGAGTAAGGACGCGCACCTGATTTATGCATAAAGGTACACTGTTTAGGGCAGTCCACAACAACAATAAATATTGGCAGAACGAGAGTTGTCTGTTCTTTCGACAAATCGAATGGTAGATATTTTAAAACGTGTGTTTTTCCTACTATATTTAGGCTACTGAGCTTGTCTGATGCTTTAAAAACTGCAATTCAAAATGAAGACACACAAATTACTAAAGACGGAGCGAGAGATCAATATAGCCTAACCAGAAGAAACAACCTGTTCCCCCCCACACACACGTTCTGCCATTACACTCCTGAAGTTGCCGGTGATAAGTAACTAGCTACAGCAGCGGTCGGCAACCTTGTCCATTTGTAGTGCCCAGTTATTCTACCATTTCTACTGATCTGCGTGCCAGTTAGGATTTTCATGTGCATTTTTGTGGAACAGTTTCATTTTATTTCTAATAGTCTTAATGTCTCAAAATCCATGTCATGTGTTAAATCTAAATTCTGTCTAAATGAAAAATGACACGATGGATGTAAAAACAGACTTAGTTTACTTGCTGTTTGAGGCGATGAAAAAAAATATTGAGAAGCTCCACAGTGATGGTGAGTTAAGACAATCAGAAATAGTATCAGACACACAAATGGGCCCATTGATAGGCCTACATTTCCACGCGGATCAGGTAGCCTAGGCCTTCTATGCATAATCAGGTTACTCAACATTGACAGGAGGGATACAAACAAAAGACAATAAATAGAAGTAGGGATGAAACTTCGAAACTCGTAAATGGAATGAAATAAACCAAACTTTTTCTGACAAGTGTAGCCTAGTTTGTGCTCTCTGCAAACGTGTCCACTCCTACAATGACTACGGTAAGACTGTAATAATGTAGCCAAACATACATTGTAGATTAGAAATTATGGGAATTAACGGTAAATGTACTACTAGTGAACCATCCCTGCAGCCTCCGCAATTGATTAGTCTACTGAGACAGGCGTGAACAGACATGTCTCGTACTATAATTTGAATCAGCCCTACTATATATACAAAGTATGTGGACTTCCCTTCAAATTAGTGGATTTGGCTATTTCGCCGCCATTGGACTCTGGAGCAGTGGAAACGTATTCTCTGGAGTGATGAATCACGCTTCACCATCTGGCAGTCCAACTGAATAATCTGGGTTTGGCGCATACCAGGAGAACGCTACCTGCCCAAATGCATAGTACCAACTGTAAAGTTTGGTGGAGGAGGAATATAGTGGTCTGGGGCTGTTTTTCATGGTTCAGGCCCCATTGTTCCAGTGAAGGGAAAGGTAACCCTACAGCATACAATGACATTCTAGACGAGTCTGTGCTTCTAACTTTGTGGCAACAGCTTGGGGAAGGCATAACTGCCCCCGTGTGGTCAATACAGAAATGGTTTGTCGAGATCGGTGTGGAAGAACTTGAATGGGCTGCACAGTGCCCTGACCTCAACCCCATCGAACAGCTTTGGGATGAATTGGAATGCCGACTGCAAGCTCGGCCTAATCGCCCAACGTCAGTGTCCGACCTCACTAATGCTCTTGTGGCTTAATGGGGCGCAACTCCATATTAATGAGATGTTCGACAAGCAGGTGTCCACATACTTTTGGTCATGTAGTGTAGGCCTATAGGTTACCTGGCCTGCGTGCAAATGTAGGCATATAAATGTGCCCATTTCGGGATATGTTAGTATTTCTGATTGGCTTAATGCACCACCACTAATGAGCGGTGGAGCTTTTCTTCACCTCAAACAGCAAAGAAATTCTGTTTTTACATCCATTGAGACTGACTATAGTTCCTCAATCATTCCAGCTCTCTACCTTTCCATAACCACTCAGCGTGAAAAGGGAAAAATGCTCTGATCTAGTGAAATTATAAAATAGGCCTGCCTGATTTTACTTATTTTCCCTTGCGCAAATAACCTACAGCTGTCTGTCCCGAGCTCATTGGCGCAGGAATCTCTGAGGGCCCAGAATATTTTATACCATGTAAGTTTGCTAGCGCGAGGGCTGTTCCCAAGTTGATACAATGTTTCAAGTTCGTGGCAGACAGGCCATGCTTAGCCAATGCGATTTATAGGATATTTATTTAAATCAGGATATTTTCTACCTGCAGGCTGCTATGTTTTTATTTTGATGAACCACATGACAATGATTCTGAGATACGGAGACGTTTTTATAAATGAAATGAAACAGTTCCAAAACTGTACAATAAGAAAACCATTACGTGCCACGTAGATCGGTAGAAATGGAAAGATAAATGGTAATTCCACATGAGAAAGGTTGTAGCCTATTACCAACCACTTCAGTAGAGTAGAAAGACAGTAGGAGTGGGAGGAGACTGGTCAGGTTAATACATCCCCCTCCCCTTCTGGTTATCTTGATCTCTGGCTCCCTCTTGAGTCATTTGTCATATTTTTTGCTTACATACAATTAGCTTAAAGCATCAGACAAGCATAAAGTTGATTTTATTGAAGTACATAGATTGGTCGAAAGAACAGACAACCTTCGGTCGACCCAATTTTTTTAGTTCGGGCTAGACCTAATTGTAAGTGTTCTAACCTGTATGGACATGGTTTTGCTCACAGTAATGAACAGTTTCAACATTTCTACATGCCGTGTTGCATTATTCAAGTGTGTTAACTTGTGTGCAGCATGATGAGTAGGGAGCTAACAATGCAGTCAGACAGCTCTAGGAATGAATGAGGAAGTGGAGCAGGCTCTTTGGTCTTGGTCCTATGAAGGGGCTGATACAGACTTGATCCTCTCAATCACCTGAGACACATTTGACAGAAGTACCGAATGTAAAACATTTTTTTTTAAATCAAATACTGGGTGGGTTTTTATCGGAAAAGTACTCCATGCAACACTTCCCGATGGCCCATAAAACACATCTGCTACAACAGCAGCCTGATTGCAAATCAAGCCCAGCCCAAGCCAGTACACAGGAACTGACTGCATATCAAGCCTAAGCCAATACAGGGGTGTCCACCTCCCTGTTCAAAACCCAGAGTCCTCCTCTCCTCCCCCTCCCTGCCCCAAGTCCAAAACCCAGAGCCCTCCTCTCCTCCCCCTCCCTGCCCCAAGTCCAAAACCCAGAGCCCTCCTCTCCTCCCCCTCCCTGCCCCAAGTCCAAAACCCAGAGCCCTCCTCTCCTCCCCCTCCCTGCCCCAAGTCCAAAACCCAGAGCCCTCCTCTCCTCCCCCTCCCTGCCCCAAGTCCAAAACCCAGAGCCCTCCTCTCCTCCCCCTCCCTGCCCCAAGTCCAAAACCCAGAGTCCTCCTCTCCTCGCCCTCCTCTCTTCCCCCTCCCTGCCCTAAACACCAAACCCTACTCTTCCTGACCTAAACACAGAGCCCCTCTCCTCTCCTCTCCTGACCCAAACACAGAGCCCCTCTCCTCTCCTCTCCTGACCTAAACACAGAGCCCCTCTCCTCTCCTCTCCTGACCCAAACACAGAGCCCCTCTCCTCTCCTCTCCTGACCTAAACACAGAGCCCCTCTCCTCTCCTCTCCTGACCTAAACACAGAGCCCCTCTCCTCTCCTGACCTAAACACAGAGCCCCTCTCCTCTCCTGACCTAAACACAGAGCCCCTCTCCTCTCCTCTCCTGACCTAAACACAGAGCCCCTCTCCTCTCCTGACCCAAACACAGAGCCCCTCTCCTCTCCTCTCCTGACCTAAACACAGAGCCCCTCTCCTCTCCTCTCCTGACCTAAACACAGAGCCCCTCTCCTCTCCTGACCTAAACACAGAGCCCCTCTCCTCTCCTCTCCTGACCTAAACACAGAGCCCCTCTCCTCTCCTCTCCTGACCTAAACACAGAGCCCCTCTCCTCTCCTCTTCCTGACCTAAACACAGAGCCCCTCTCCTCTCCTGACCTAAACACAGAGCCCCTCTCCTCTCCTGACCTAAACACAGAGCCCCTCTCCTCTCCTGACCTAAACACAGAGCCCCTCTCCTCTCCTGACCTAAACACAGAGCCCCTCTCCTCTCCTGACCCAAATACAGAGCCCCTACTCTTCCTGACCTAAACACAGAGCCCCTCTCCTCTCCTGACCCAAACACAGAGCCCCTCTCCTCTCCTCTCCTGACCTAAACACAGAGCCCCTCTCCTCTCCTGACCTAAACACAGAGCCCCTCTCCTCTCCTGACCTAAACACAGAGCCCCTCTCCTCTCCTGACCTAAACACAGAGCCCCTCTCCTCTCCTGACCTAAACACAGAGCCCCTCTCCTCTCCTGACCTAAACACAGAGCCCCTCTCCTCTCCTGACCTAAACACAGAGCCCCTCTCCTCTCCTGACCTAAACACAGAGCCCCTCTCCTCTCCTGACCTAAACACAGAGCCCCTCTCCTCTCCTGACCTAAACACAGAGCCCCTCTCCTCTCCTGACCCAAATACAGAGCCCCTCTCCTCTTCCTGACCTAAACACAGAGCCCCTCTCCTCTCCTGACCTAAACACAGAGCCCCTCTCCTCTCCTCTCCTGACCTAAACACAGAGCCCCTCACCTCTCCTCTCCTGACCTAAACACAGAGGCTAGGCTATATCTGATGTTCTGAGCCCAGGCTAGGCTATATCTGATGGTCTGAGCCCAGGCTAGGCTATATCTGATGGTCTGAGCCCAGGCTAGGCTATATCTGATGGTCTGAGCCCAGGCTAGGCTATATCTGATGGTCTGAGCCCAGGCTAGGCTATATCTGATGGTCTGAGCCCAGGCTAGGCTATATCTGATGGTCTGAGCCCAGGCTAGGCTATATCTGACTGCAGCATCTGACACTGTCAATATCTACTCCAACTCTTTTTACTGAGACGCTGACTCATGACTCAGACTTTTTTTGGACCCATTCCATAATCTATACATAGTTTCCATGTTAGGCACAGCTAACATGAAATAGATGTATTGACTAGAACAGTGACATCTAAATAGTCAGGGAAATTCTCAGGTGCTCTACCTATTAATCATATTGGACGATAAATCAAACATCACTTGGTGTTATGTGAGTGAACTCTGCATTTGTCAGCATATGAGCCTAGCCTAGGTAGTTCGATACCTGAGAGTAACATGTTGGCTGAGGTGTGTGTGTGTGTGTGTGTGTGTTACCAATATTCCTGTCTAACCTGATGTCCTGGTGTGTGTCTCCTCCTCTCCTGCAGGTTGCAGCCAACACCCCCAGTATGTACTCTCAGGAACTCTTCCAGCTCTCCCAGTATCTGCAGGTATTTATGGAACAACACTGACATCTACTGGACAGGGAGCGCAACTGTACTCTTACTACTACTGGGTGGCTTTGAATAACAATATGGGACTTTGAAGATTTGAACCATGTGCTTTGCTCTTTTTCTCATCTGTCTTATGCTGCAGGTTATTGGTGTACTGTAGTTTATACAGTCTTACATCTCATACTAAAATAAATGGATGACTGATAATAGATGCTGCATTCAACTGATTATGCTGATGTGGATGTTTAGTATTCTCTACCTACCGCACTGTCTCTACCTCCTCTCTCCCTCCTCCTCCTCCTCCTCTCTCCCTCCTCCTCCTCTCTCCCTCCTATCCTCCTCCTCCTCCTCTCTCCTCCTCCTCTCTCCCTCCTATCCTCCTCCTCCTCCTCTCTCCTCCTCCTCTCTCCCTCCTATCCTCCTCCTCCTCCTCTCTCCTCCTCCTCTCTCCCTCCTATCCTCCTCCTCCTCCTCTCTCCCTCCTCCTCCTCCTCTCCCTCCTATCCTCCTCCTCTCTCCCTCCTATCATCCTCCTCTCTCCCTCCTATCATCCTCCTCTCTACCTCCTCTCCTCCTCTCTCCCTCCTATCCTCCTCCTCTCTACCTCCTCTCATCCTCTCTCCCTCCTATCCTCCTCCTCTCTCCCTCCTATCCTCCTCCTCTCTCCCTCCTATCCTCCTCCTCTCTACCTCCTCTCCTCCTCTCTCCCTCCTATCCTCCTCCTCTCTCCCTCCTATCCTCCTCCTCTCTCCCTCCTGCTCCTCTCTCCCTCCTATCCTCCTCCTCTCTCCCTCCTATCCTCCTCCTCTCTCCCTCCTATCCTCCTCCTCTCTCCCTCCTATCCTCCTCCTCTCTACCTCCTCTCCTCCTCTCTCCCTCCTATCCTCCTCCTCACTCCCTCCTCTCTCCCTGCTCCTCTCTCCCTGCTCCTCTCTTTCTCTCCTCTCTCTCCGCCCCATCAGGAGGCCCTACACAGGGAGCAGATGTTGGAACAGAAGTTGGCAACACTGCAACGCCTACTGGCCACCACACAGGAGGCTTCAGAGAGCAGCTGGCAGGTAGTTAATACACTATACACTACCTAGTGCACACTACCACCCTAACCCTAGTGTGCCACCTGCACACAAGCCCTGTGTTAAGCCTTCAGAACCACTCGATCTACACTCCCTCCTTATAATGGACAATGGCTTTTAGTGACTAACTGCAACAGTGCCTTCAGAAAGTGTTCACACTGTTCTGGTGTTACAGCCTGAATTTAACACTGAGTACATTTAGATGTTTTTGCTCACTGGCCAACACAGTGTATCTACACATAATACTCCATAATGTCAAAGTGGAATTATGTTTTTCAGTATTTTTACAAATTAATAAAAAATTAAAAGCTGAAATGTCTTGAGTCTAAGTATTCAACTCCTTTGTTATGTCAAGCCTCAATACGTTCAGGAGTAAAATGTGCTTAACAATTCACATAATAAGTTGCATGGACTCACTGTCTGCAATAATAGTAGTTAACATGATTTATGAATGACTCATCTCTGTACCCCACACATACAGTTATCATCTCTGTACCCCACGCATACAGTTATCATCTCTGTACCCCACGCATACAGTTATCATCTCTGTACCCCACACATACAGTTATCATCTCTGTACCCCACACATACAGTTATCATCTCTGTACCCCACACATACAGTTATCATCTCTGTACCCCACGCATACAGTTATCATCTCTGTACCCCACGCATACAGTTATCATCTCTGTACCCCACGCATACAGTTATCATCTCTGTACCCCACGCATACAGTTATCATCTCTGTACCCCACGCATACAGTTATCATCTCTGTACCCCACGCATACAGTTATCATCTCTGTACCCCACGCATACAGTTATCATCTCTGTACCCCACGCATACAGTTATCATCTCTGTACCCCACGCATACAGTTATCATCTCTGTACCCCACACATACAGTTATCATCTCTGTACCCCACGCATACAGTTATCATCTCTGTACCCCACGCATACAGTTATCATCTCTGTACCCCACGCATACAGTTATCATCTCTGTACCCCACGCATACAGTTATCATCTCTGTACCCCACGCATACAGTTATCATCTCTGTACCCCACGCATACAGTTATCATCTCTGTACCCCACGCATACAGTTATCTGTAAGGTCCCTCAGTTGAGCAGTGAATTTCAAACACTGATTCAACCACAAAAACCAGGGAGGCTTTCCAACGCCGACATTGAATATCCATTTGATCCTGGTGAAGTTATTAAGCAGACTTTGAATTGTGTATCAGTAAACCCAGTCACTTCAAAGATAAAGGAGTCCTTCCTAACTCAGTTGCAAGAGAGGAAGGAATCCGCTCAGGGATTTTCACCATGAGGCCAATGGTGACTTTAAAACAGAGTTTAATGGCTGTAACAGGAGAAAACTGAGGATGGATCAACAACATTGTAGTTACTCCACAATACTAACCTAACTGACAGAGTGAAAAGAAGGAAGCCTGTACAGAATACAAATATTACAAAACATACATCCTGTTTGAAACAAGGCACTGAAGTAATACTGCAAAACATTTGGGAAAGCAATTTAACTTTTTGTACTGAATACAAAGTGTTATGTTTGGGCCAAATCCAGCACAACACTGAGTACCAATCTCCATATCTTCAAGCATAGTGGGGCTGCATCATGTTATGGGTATGCTTGTAATCTTGAAGGACTGGTTAGTTTTTCAGGATAAAAATGGAACTAAGCACAGACAGAATCCTAGAGGAAAACCTGGTTCAGTCTGCTTTCCAACAGAAACTGGGAGATGAATTCACCTTTCAGCAGGACAATAACCTACAACACAAGGCCTAATATACACTGGAGGTGCTGACCAAGATGACAGTGAATGTTCCTGAGTGGCTGAGTTAGTTTTGACTTAAAAATACAGTTGAAGTCGGAAGTTTACATACATTTAAACTCAGTTTTTCACAGTTCCTGACATTTAATCCTAGTAAAAATTTGCAGACAAAAATGTGCAGACAACTCAACAGTAGTAGGCTTGACTACCAACAGTGATGAGACAGGCTACAGGGATGAGGTGAGGGCTCATGGAGTGTGGTGCCAGGAAAATAACCTCTCAATTAACGAGAACAAAACTAAGGAGATGATTGTGGACTGCAGGAAACAGCAGAGAGAGCACCCCCCGATCCACATTGATGGGACTGCAGTGGTGAAGGTGGAAAGCTTCAAGTTCCTTGGCATAAAGATCACTGACAAACCTTAATGGTCCACTCACACAGACAGTGTGGTGAAGAAGGCACAACAGAGCCTCTTAAACCTCAGCACACAGACAGTGTGAGTGGACCATTCAAAGCTGGGACCGAGAGACTGAAAAACTACTTCCATCTCAAGGCCATCAGACAGCTAAACAGCCATCACTAGCACATCAGAGGTGGCTGCCTATAGACACTGATTAGGAATCACAGGACACTTTAATAATGTTTTAAAAATGTGAAATGTCAGAATAATAGTAGAGAGAATGATTTATTTCATCTTTTATTTCTTTCATCACATTCCCAGTGGGTCAGAAGTTTACATACACTCAATTAGTATTTGGTAGCATTGCCTTTAAATTGTTTAACTTGGGTCAAACGTTTCAGGTAGCCTTCCACAAGCTTCCCACAATAAGTTGGAATGGGCCAAAATTTAACTTTAACTTCCTGACTGATGTCTTGAGAGGTTGCTTCAATATATCCACATAATTTTCCTTCCTCATGATGCCATCTATTTTGTGAAGTGCACCAGTCCCTCCTGCAGCAAAGCACCCCCACAACATGATGCTGCCACCCCCGTGCTTCACGGTTGGGATGGTGTTCTTCGGCTTGCAAGCCTCCCCCTTTTTCCTCCAAACATAACGATGGTCATTATGGCCAAACAGTTCCATTTTTGTTTCATCAGACCAGAGGACATTTCTCCAAAAAGTTTGATCTTTGTCCCCATGTGCAGTTGCAAACCGTAGTCTGGATTTTTTATGGCGGTTTTGGAGCAGTGGCTTCTTCCTTGCTGAGCGGCCTTTCAGGTTATGTCGATATAGGACTCGTTTTACTGTGGATATAGATACTTTTGTACCTGTTTCCTCCAGCATCTTCCTTTGCTGTTGTTCTGGGATTGATTTGCAGTTTTCACACCAAAGTACGTTCATCTCTAGGAGACAGAACCAGTCTCCTTCCTGAGCGGTATTACGGCTGTGTGGTCCCATGGTGTTTATACTTGCGTACTATTGTTTGTACAGATGAACGTGGTAACTTCAGGCGTTTGGAAATTGCTCCCAAGGATGAACTAGACATGTGGACTACGGTTCTTGAAGATTTGAACCATGTGCTTTGCTCTTTTTCTCATCTGTCTTATGCTGCAGGTTATTGGTGTACTGTAGTTTATACAGTCTTACATCTCATACTAAAATAAATGGATGACTGATAATAGATGCTGCATTCAACTGATTATGCTGATGTGGATGTTTAGTATTCTCTACCTACCGCACTGTCTCTACCTCCTCTCTCCCTCCTCCTCTCTCCCTCCTATCCTCCTCCTCCTCCTCTCTCCCTCCTATCCTCCTCCTCACTCCCTCCTATCCTCCTCCTCCTCCTCTCTCCCTCCTATCCTCCTCCTCTCTCCCTCCTATCCTCCTCCTCACTCCCTCCTATCCTCCTCCTCACTCCCTCCTCCTCCTCTCTCCCGTCTATTCTCCTCCTCACTCTCTCCCTCCTATCCTCCTATCCTCCTCCCCTCTCACTCCTATCCTCCTCCTCCTCTCTCCCTCCTCCTCTCTCCCTCCTCCTCTCTCCCTCCTCCTCTCTCTCCCTCCTCCTACTCTCTCCCTCCTATCCTCCTCTCTTCCTCCTCCTCTCTCCCTCCTATCCTCCTCCTCTCTTCCTCCTCCTTCTCTCTCCCTCCTATCCTCCTCCTCTCTTCCTCCTCCTTCTCTCTCCCTCCTATCCTCCTCCTCTCTCCCTCCTCCTTCTCTCTCCCTCCTATCCTCCTCCTCCTCTCTCCCTCCTCCTCTCTCCCTGATCCTTCTAAAGCCATGACATCATTTTCTGGAATTTTCCAAGCTGTTTAAAGGCACAGTCAACTTAGTGTATGTAAACTTCTGACCCACTGGAATTGTGATATAGTGAATTATAAGTGAAATAATCTGTCTGTAAACAACTGTTGGAAGAATTCCTTGTGTCATGCACAAAGTAGATGTCCTAACCGACTTGCCAAAACTATAGTTTGTTAACATGAAATCTGAGAAGTGGTTGAAAAATTAGTTCTAATGACTTCAAACTAAGTGTATGTAAACTACCGACTTCAACTGTACTTGAAAATCTATGACAAGACCTGAAAATGGTTTTGGATCAATGTTGAAAAGAATAATCCAGGTGTCTAAAGTATTCACTCGTTGTGAATACTTATGTAAATAAGATTTCTGTATTTAATTTTCAATAAATTAGCCAACATGTTTTTACTTGGTCATTATGGGGTATTGTGTGTAGATGGGTTAGAATTAGAATTCAGGCTGTAATACAACAATGTGGAATAAGAGAAGTGGTATGAAGACTTTCTAAAGGCACTGTATGTAAAACGTGTTGGTTATGGTGTACTTAACTGTCTTGGCTCTTCTGAGTGGTTTATGGTACTGACCAAGGTGTCTTCTTTTCTCTCTGCTAGGCTCTGATAGATGAGGACCGGCTTCTCTCCAGACTAGAGGTGATGGGAAACCAGCTGCAGGCCTACTCTAAAGTAAGAACATTTATATTATAAATTGAATGGTCGTTTCTCTAGCATAAACAGCCTCCAATGTAGTTTTAGAGGATTTACGTCCAACCAGCCTCACAACCACAGACCACATGTAACCACACCAGCCCAGGACCTCCACATCCGGCTTCTTCACCTGCGGCATCGTCTGAGACGGGCCAACCAATAGCTCATCTGCGTGCTCGTCGTCTTTACCTGACTGCAGTTCGGTATTGCTCACCTTCAATGGCCACTGGCACGCTTGAGAAGTGTGCTCTTCACAGATGACTCCCGGTTTCAACTATACCGGTCAAATGGCAAGACAGCGTGTGGGTGAGCGAGCGGTTTGCTGATGTCAACGATGTGCTCCATGGTGGGGGTGGGGTTATAGTATGGGCAGACATAAGCTACGGACAACAAACACAATTACATTTTATCAATGGTAATTTGAATACACAGAGATACCGTGACGAGATCCTGAGGTCCATTGTCGTGCCATTCATCCGCCGCCATCACCTGATAATTCACAGGCCTTATGTTGCAAGGATCAATACTCAGTTCCTGGAAGCTGAAAATGTCCCAGTTCTTCCATGGCGTGCCTACTCACCAGACATGTCATCCATTGAGCATGTTTGGGATGCTCTGGGTCTACATGTACGACATCGTGTTCCAGTTACCGCCAATATCTGGCAACTTCGCACAGCCGTTGAAGACGAGTGGGACAACATTCCACAGGCCACAATCAACAGCCTGATCTTGAGGCAAATAGTGGTCACACCAGATACTGACTGGTTTCTGATCCAAGCCCCTACCTTTAAGGGATCTTTGACACCTGTCCATATTCAATGGGTTGTTGAGGGTTCATCAGTTATTCTGCGCCCAAGTTTCTAATGTTCTTATCTTTATGGAAGGCTGGTTTCTCTCTAATGATATTATAATCATTTGCACTTGTTTTGGTACCTAATTCAAATTTTACCCATTTTATGTGATGGTAAAGGTAGGGCTGTACTAACTATGTGATGGTAAAGGTAGGGCTGTACTAACTTTATGTGATGGTAAAGGTAGGGCTGTACTAACTGTATGTGATGGTAAAGGTAGGGCTGTACTAACTTTATGTGATGGTAAAGGTAGGGCTGTACTAACTGTATGTGATGGTAAAGGTAGGGCTGTACTAACTGTATGTGATGGTAAAGGTAGGGCTGTACTAACTTTATGTGATGGTAAAGGTAGGGCTGTACTAACTGTATGTGATGGTAAAGGTAGGGCTGTACTAACTGTATGTGATGGTAAAGGTAGGGCTGTACTAACTTTATGTGATGGTAAAGGTAGGGCTGTACTAACTGTATGTGATGGTAAAGGTAGGGCTGTACTAACTTTATGTGATGGTAAAGGTAGGGCTGTACTAACTGTATGTGATGGTAAAGGTAGGGCTGTACTAACTGTATGTGATGGTAAAGGTAGGGCTGTACTAACTTTATGTGATGGTAAAGGTAGGGCTGTACTAACTTTATGTCATGGTAAAGGTAGGGCTGTACTAACTTTATGTGATGGTAAAGGTAGGGCTGTACTAACTTTATGTGATGGTAAAGGTAGGGCTGTACTAACTTTATGTGATGGTAAAGGTAGGGCTGTACTAACTTTATGTGATGGTAAAGGTAGGGCTGTACTAACTTTATGTGATGGTAAAGGTAGGGCTGTACTAACTTTATGTGATGGTAAAGGTAGGGCTGTACTAACTTTATGTGATGGTAAAGGTAGGGCTGTACTAACTTTATGTGATGGTAAAGGTAGGGCTGTACTAACTTTATGTGATGGTAAAGGTAGGGCTGTACTAACTTTATGTGATGGTAAAGGTAGGGCTGTACTAACTTTATGTCATGGTAAAGGTAGGGCTGTACTAACTTTATGTGATGGTAAAGGTAGGGCTGTACTAACTTTATGTGATGGTAAAGGTAGGGCTGTACTAACTTTATGTCATGGTAAAGGTAGGGCTGTACTAACTTTATGTGATGGTAAAGGTAGGGCTGTACTAACTGTATGTGATGGTAAAGGTAGGGCTGTACTAACTGTATGTGATGGTAAAGGTAGGGCTGTACTAACTTTATGTGATGGTAAAGGTAGGGCTGTACTAACTTTATGTGATGGTAAAGGTAGGGGTGTACTAACTGTATGTGATGGTAAAGGTAGGGGTGTACTAACTTTATGTGATGGTAAAGGTAGGGCTGTACTAACTTTATGTGATGGTAAAGGTAGGGCTGTACTAACTTTATGTGATGGTAAAGGTAGGGGTGTACACAAACATTTTAAAAGTATTTTTTTTGGTGTGTGATTTGTTAAATTGGGTAACCTTTATCAATTATTGTAATGTGAATTTAGCTCAAATATCCTTGTGTCCAAATATGTAAAAATAATAATAAAAATAACACTTTCCTTGGGGTGTACTTACTTCTCCACATGAGTGTACGCCTAGTTTCCTGAAACAAGTCACATCTATTGACAATCTAATAGACATGCATGTTTTTTTCTGTATTTGGGATGATGGTTTTTGCTGACCAATAGAACTGATGGTCACTTTACATGGTGACTACAGACAGCCCCTAGACACAGTCCCACCTCACCTCTCTCTATCTTGCCTCTCCAGAACCAAACCGAGGATGTGATGCGTAAGGAGCTGGTAGCCCTACAGGAAGACAAACACAGCTATGAGACTACGGCCAAAGAGTCCCTGAGGAGGGTCCTACAGGAGAAGATCGAGGTGGTCAGGAAACTGTCAGAGGTCGAGGTGAGACCCGGGGCTGGGTGAAGTGTGTGTGTGTTGAGGATGAATGAATGTGTTGTCATCTCACATGTTGTTATTCCAGAGATCTCTGAGTAACACGGAGGATGAGTGTACCCATCTTAAGGAGATGAATGAGAGGAACCAGGAAGAGCTCCGAGAACTGGCTAACAAGTACAACGGAGCCATCAACGAGATCAAGGACATCACAGACAAGATCAAGGTACAGTAGGTGACGGGTGAAGCAGGTGGGAAAGGAGGGGGGGCACAGATTGGAGAGGGAGGGGGGATACAGGTTGGAGGGGGGGGGGGCACAGATTGGAGAGGGAGGGGGGATACAGGTTGGAGAGGAGAGGGGGGAGACAGGTTGGAGAGGAGAGGGGGGAGGAGACAGGTTGGAGAGGAGAGGGGGGGGGACAGGTTGGAGAGGAGAGGGGGGGAGACAGGTTGGAGAGGAGAGGGGGGAGACAGGTTGGAGAGGAGAGGGGGGGAGGAGACAGGTTGGAGAGGAGAGGGGGGGGGACAGGTTGGAGAGGAGAGGGGGGGAGACAGGTTGGAGAGGAGAGGGGGGGAGACAGGTTGGAGAGGAGAGGGGGGGAGACAGGTTGGAGAGGAGAGGGGGGAGACAGGTTGGAGAGGAGAGGGGGGGACAGGTTGGAGAGGAGAGGGGGGAGACAGGTTGGAGAGGAGAGGGGGGAGGAGACAGGTTGGAGAGGAGAGGGGGGGAGACAGGTTGGAGAGGAGAGGGGGGAGAGGGGGGAGGAGACAGGTTGGAGAGGAGAGGGGGGAGACAGGTTGGAGAGGAGAGGGGGGAGACAGGTTGGAGAGGAGAGGGGGGAGACAGGTTGGAGAGGAGAGGGGGGAGGAGACAGGTTGGAGAGGAGAGGGGGGGAGACAGGTTGGAGAGGAGAGGGGGGAGAGGGGGGAGGAGACAGGTTGGAGAGGAGAGGGTGGAGAGGGGGGAGGAGACAGGTTGGAGAGGAGAGGGGGGAGACAGGTTGGAGAGGAGAGGGGGGGACAGGTTGGAGAGGAGAGGGGGGAGAGGGGGGAGGAGACAGGTTGGAGAGGAGAGGGTGGAGAGGGGGGAGGAGACAGGTTGGAGAGGAGAGGGGGGAGGAGACAGGTTGGAGAGGAGAGGGGGGGACAGGTTGGAGAGGAGAGGGGGGAGACAGGTTGGAGAGGAGAGGGGGAGACAGGTTGGAGAGGAGAGGGGGGGGAGTCAGGTTGGAGAGGAGAGGGGGGGGAGACAGGTTGGAGAGGAGAGGGGGGGGAGACAGGTTGGAGAGGAGAGGGGGGAGACAGGTTGGAGAGGAGAGGGGGGAGGAGACAGGTTGGAGAGGAGAGGGGGGGGGGCAGGTTGGAGAGGAGAGGGGGGAGGAGACAGGTTGGAGAGGAGAGGGGGGAGGAGTCAGGTTGGAGAGGAGAGGGGGGGGGGCAGGTTGGAGAGGAGAGGGGGGAGACAGGTTGGAGAGGAGAGGGGGGAGACAGGTTGGAGAGGAGAGGGGGGAGACAGGTTGGAGAGGAGAGGGGGGAGGAGACAGGTTGGAGAGGAGAGGGTGGAGAGGGGGGAGGAGACAGGTTGGAGAGGAGAGGGGGGGGGAGACAGGTTGGAGAGGAGAGGGGGGGAGAGGGGGGAGGAGACAGGTTGGAGAGGAGAGGGGGAGACAGGTTGGAGAGGAGAGGGGGAGACAGGTTGGAGAGGAGAGGGGAGGAGACAGGTTGGAGAGGAGAGGGGGGAGACAGGTTGGAGAGGAGAGGGGGGAGACAGGTTGGAGAGGAGAGGGGGGAGACAGGTTGGAGAGGAGAGGGGGGAGACAGGTTGGAGAGGAGAGGGGGGAGGAGTCAGGTTGGAGAGGAGGAGTCACTTTATTGGAGAGGCTTTAAGAATCAGTAACATTTCTATCTATTGTCTGACCAGCAGCACACATCAGATTCTCCATAGCACACTTTAACCTTTCTGTCTGTGTATTCCTGTGTTTGTGTGTGTGTTCCCTTATGTGTGTGTGTGTGTGTCCCCGTGTGTGTGTGTGTCCGTGTGTGTGTGTGTCCGTGTGTGTGTGTCCGTGTGTGTGTGTCCGTGTGTGTGTCCGTGTGTGTGTGTGTCCGTGTGTGTGTGTCCGTGTGTGTGTGTCCGTGTGTGTGTGTCCGTGTGTGTGTGTCCGTGTGTGTGTGTCCGTGTGTGTGTGTCCGCGTGTGTGTGTCCGTGTGTGTGTGTCCGCGTGTGTGTGTCCGTGTGTGTGTGTCCGTGTGTGTGTGTGTGTGTGTGTGTCCGTGTGTGTGTGTCTGTCCCTGTGTGTGTCACCGTGTGTGTTTGTCACC
The DNA here is from genome assembly GCA_023634145.1 of Thymallus thymallus. Lineage (NCBI taxonomy): Eukaryota > Metazoa > Chordata > Actinopteri > Salmoniformes > Salmonidae > Thymallus > Thymallus thymallus. Next base: position 2,152,802 of record CM042410.1, read on the forward strand.
GTGTGTGTGTGTGTGTGTCCCCGTGTGTGTGTCCATGTGTGTGTCCACTTGTGTGTGTGTGTGTCCGTGTGTGTGTGTGTCCGTGTGTGTGTGTGTCTGTGTGTGTGTGTCCCCGTGTGTGTGTCCATGTGTATGTCCACTTGTGTGTGTGTGTGTCCGTGTGTGTGTGTGTCCGTGTGTGTGTGTGTGTCCGTGTGTGTGTGTGTGTGTCCCCGTGTGTGTGTGTGTCCGTGTGTGTGTGTGTCCGTGTGTGTGTGTGTGTGTGTGTCCCCGTGTGTGTGTGTGTGTGTGTGTGTCCGTGTGTGTGTGTGTGTGTGTGTAGCTGGCGGAGGGTCTTCAGGAGGAGTTGACTCAGAGGGGTCAGCTGGAGAAGAAGGATCTGCAGCTTTGTATTGATGAGCTGGAGGAGAAGGAGCTGGTTCTACAGGCCCGTATTGAGGCTCTACAGGCTGATAATGACTTCACTAATGAACGCCTCACTGCCCTGCAAGGTTAGTAACACACAGACACACACACCTTTCCTGCAAGGTTAGTAACACACAGACACACACACCTTTCCTGCAAGGTTAGTAACACACAGACACACACACCTTTCCTGCAAGGTTAGTAACACACAGACACACACACCTTTCCTGCAAGGTTAGTAACACACAGACACACACACCTTTCCTGCAAGGTTAGTAACACACAGACACACACACCTTTCCTGCAAGGTTAGTAACACACAGACACACACACCTTTCCTGCAAGGTTAGTAACACACAGACACACACACCTTTCCTGCAAGGTTAGTAACACACAGACACACACACCTTTCCTGCAAGGTTAGTAACACACAGACACACACACCTTTCCTGCAAGGTTAGTAACACACAGACACACACACCTTTCCTGCAAGGTTAGTAACACACAGACACACACACCTTTCCTGCAAGGTTAGTAACACACAGACACACACACCTTTCCTGCAAGGTTAGTAACACACAGACACACACACCTTTCCTGCAAGGTTAGTAACACACAGACACACACACCTTTCCTGCAAGGTTAGTAACACACAGACACACACACCTTTCCTGCAAGGTTAGTAACACACAGACACACACACCTTTCCTGCAAGGTTAGTAACACACAGACACACACACCTTTCCTGCAAGGTTAGTAACACACAGACACACACACCTTTCCTGCAAGGTTAGTAACACACAGACACACACACACCTTTCCTGCAAGGTTAGTAACACACAGACACACACACCTTTCCTGCAAGGTTAGTAACACACAGACACACACACCTTTCCTGCAAGGTTAGTAACACACAGACACACACACCTTTCCTGCAAGGTTAGTAACACACAGACACACACACCTTTCCTGCAAGGTTAGTAACACACAGACACACACACCTTTCCTGCAAGGTTAGTAACACACAGACACACACACCTTTCCTGCAAGGTTAGTAACACACAGACACACACACACCTTTCCTGCAAGGTTAGTAACACACAGACACACACACACCTTTCCTGCAAGGTTAGTAACACACAGACATACACACCTTTCCTGCAAGGTTAGTAACACACAGACATAGAGACACACACCTACATATGTCATAACAGCTCACAGTTTAAATGGACCTTTGGTCACTCCAGTCCATGTCCTCAAAGAACAGTTTAAATGGACCTTTGGTCACTCCAGTCCATGTCCTCAAAGAACAGTTTAAATGGACCTTTGGTCACTCCAGTCCATGTCCTCAAAGAACAGTTTAAATGGACCTTTGGTCACTCCAGTCCATGTCCTCAAAGAACAGTTTAAATGGACCTTTGGTCACTCCAGTCCATGTCCTCAAAGAACAGTTTAAATGGACCTTTGGTCACTCCAGTCCATGTCCTCAAAGAACAGTTTAAATGGACCTTTGGTCACTCCAGTCCATGTCCTCAAAGAACAGTTTAAATGGACCTTTGGTCACTCCAGTCCATGTCCTCAAAGAACAGTTTAAATGGACCTTTGGTCACTCCAGTCCATGTCCTCAAAGAACAGTTTAAATGGACCTTGGGTCACTCCAGTCCATGTCCTCAAAGAACAGTTTAAATGGACCTTTGGTCACTCCAGTCCATGTCCTCAAAGAACAGTTTAAATGGACCTTTGGTCACTCCAGTCCATGTCCTCAAAGAACAGTTTAAATGGACCTTTGGTCACTCCAGTCCATGTCCTCAAAGAACAGTTTAAATGGACCTTGGGTCACTCCAGTCCATGTCCTCAAAGAACAGTTTAAATGGACCTTGGGTCACTCCAGTCCATGTCCTCTCCAGTTCATTGTTTTTGTTGTTTCCAGTTGGGTTAGAACAGATGCAGGAGAAAAGCATAAAGGACAACAACAGTTTAGGTGAGTGACGGCCCGTTAGGCCCTACCAGTGTCTGGTAACGTTAGTGCTCTGCTTCTAACCCTGCATCACTCCTTGTGTGCAGCCGATATGTCACCCTATTCCCTACCTAGTGCACTGTATTTGACCAGGGCCCGTGGGGAATAGGGTGACATTTTTCGACGTAGCCCCTCTTCTTACTAATCTGATCTGGCATGACTCAGAGCGTCTTACCTTCCGTTGCTTGTTATTCTTGGTCTTCTTCGTTCTGTCCGTCAGTTGGTCAGTAGCTGCTTCTGTCTGAATGGTAGCTAGCTACTGGTTACTGTAGCTCCTTCACAAGCATGTCCTTATCCGTTTCTATGTGTTTCTGTATTGGGAGATATGTGTACTGTAGGTTGTCAGTTACTAATGGTAGGAAATTCATTCTAACCCTACAGCTGTCTGTCTGTTTGGGTTCCTACATGCATGCTACATACTGGTTGTGTAGGCAGTCAGTAATAGAATATGATAAATACGCTTCTGCATGCTCTTTGTGTTCTAGGCCAGGTTGCTGTAACACACTGTGGTCTAGGCCAGGTTACTGTAACACACTGTGGTCTAGGCCAGGTTACTGTAACACACTGTGGTCTAGGCCAGGTTACTGTAACACACTGTGGTCTAGGCCAGGTTACTGTAACACTGTGGTCTAGGCCAGGTTACTGTAACACTGTGGTCTAGGCCAGGTTACTGTAACACTGTGGTCTAGGCCAGGTTACTGTAACACACTGTGGTCTAGGCCAGGTTACTGTAACACACTGTGGTCTAGGCCAGGTTACTGTAACACACTGTGGTCTAGCCCAGGTTACTGTAACACTGTGGTCTAGGCCAGGTTACTGTAACACACTGTGGTCTAGGCCAGGTTACTGTAACACTGTGGTCTAGGCCAGGTTACTGTAACACACTGTGGTCTAGGCCAGGTTACTGTAACACACTGTGGTCTAGGCCAGGTTACTGTAACACACTGTGGTTAAGGCCAGGTTACTGTAACACACTGGTCTAGGCCAGGTTACTGTAACACACTGGTCTAGGCCAGGTTACTGTAACACACTGTGGTCTAGGCCAGGTTACTGTAACACACTGTGGTCTAGGCCAGGTTACTGTAACACACTGTGGTCTAGGCCAGGTTACTGTAACACACTGTGGTCTAGGCCAGGTTACTGTAACATACTGTGGTCTAGGCCAGGTTACTGTAACACACTGTGGTCTAGGCCAGGTTACTGTAACACACTGTGGTCTAAGCCAGGTTACTGTAACACACTGTGGTCTAGGCCAGGTTACTGTAACACACTGTGGTCTAGGCCAGGTTATTGTAACATACTGGTCTAGGCCAGGTTACTGTAACACACTGTGGTCTAGGCCAGGTTACTGTAACACACCGTGGTCTAGGCCAGGTTACTGTAACACACTGTTCTAGGCCAGGTTACTGTAACACACTGTTCCAGGCCAGGTTACTGTAACACACTGTTTTAAATCAATATGATCTTCTGTAAGTTGAGCTTGTTTGGGGTTGTTGAGGGCGATGCTTCATGTCTGTATAACCACTAGGAGATCCAGCAGGAGACAATGACATAGACGTTGACATTGACCTGAACCAACAGGAAGGTAGTATGGCTTTAGTTATTTACCTGGGATGTCTCTTGCTTTATTCTTCACAGCCTCAAACCTTCTCTTCCTGGTGACTACATCTCTTAACAACACACTGATTATCTGGGGGTTTAAATCAACAATGTGTAGAGGAGTCTCATGAACTTGTTCTAACTGATACTCTTCCTATAGTGATCAACTTGAGGGTGTAGTACTGTTCTGTAGGGAGTACTGGTGTTTAATTAAAATTGTTCACAAGTAATACCTACATGTTTCAAACATACCACCTTCGCCCAAGGAAGTGAAGGTAACCTGCCTAAATGATTACCACCCCGTAGCACTCATGTCGCTAGCCGTGAAGTGCTTTGAAAGGCTGGTCATCAACACCATCATCCCGGAAACCCTAGACCCACTCCAATTCACATACCGCCCCAACAGATCCACAGATGACGCAATCTCAATTGCGCTCCACACTGCACTTTCCCACCTGGACAGAAGGAACACCTATGTGAGAATGCTATTCATTGACTACAGCTCAGCGTTCAACACCTGCCTCTGCAACTAGATCCTGGACTTCCTGACGAGCCACCCCCAGGTGGTAAGGGTAGGTAACAACACATCAGCCACGCTGATCCTCAACACTGGGGCCCCTCAGGGGTGCGTGCTCAGTCCCCTCCTGTACTCCCTGTTTACCCATGACTGCACGGCCAGGCACGACTCCAACACCATTATTACGTTTGAAGACAACACAACAGTGGTAGGCCTGATCACCAACAACAATGAGACAGCCTATAGGGAGGAGGTCAGAGACCTGGCCATGTGGTGTCAGGATAACAACCTCTCCCTCTGTGTGCAAGACAAAGGAGCTGATTGCGGACTACAGGAAAAGACTGGCTGAACACGCCCCCATTAACATCGACGGGGCTGAAGTGGAGCTGGTTGAGAGCTTCAAGTTCCTTGGTGTCCAACATCACCTACAAACTACCATGGTCCAAACATACCAAGACAGCTGTGAAGATGGCACGGTAACACCTTTTCGCCCTCAGGAGATTTGGCATGGGTCCCCAGATCTTCAAAAAGTTCTACAGCTGCACCATCGAGAGCATCCTGACCGGTTGCATCACCGCCTGGTATGGCAACTGCCCGGTATCCAACCATAAGGCGCTACAGAGGGTAGTGCGTACGGCCCACATCACTGGTGTCAAGCTTCCTGCCATCCAGGACCTATATACTAGGCAGTGTCAGAGGAAAGCCCTAAAAATTGTCAGACTCCAGTCACCCAAGTCATAGACTCTCTGCTACCGCACGGCAAGCGGTACCGGAGCGCCAAGTCTGGGTCCAAAAGGCTCCTTAACAGCTTCTAACCCCAAACCATAAGACTGCTGAACAATGAATCACATGACCAACCGGACTACTTTCATCTGACCCCACCTTTGTTTTAACACTGCTGCTACTCACTGTTTATTATCTATACATAGTCACTTTACAAATGACCTCGGGTACTATGGTGTTGATTATCTATTATCTAGTCACTTTACCCCTACCTACATGTATAAATTACCTCGACTAACCTGTACCCCCACACATTGACTCAGTACCAGTACCCCCTGTATATAGTCTCATTACTAACCTGTACCCCCACACATTGACTCAGTACCAGTACCCCCTGTATATAGTCTCATTACTAACCTGTACATTGACTCAGTACCAGTACCCCCTGTATATAGTCTCATTACTAACCTGTACATTGACTCAGTACCAGTACCCCCTGTATATAGTCTCATTACTAACCTGTACACCCACACATTGACTCAGTACCAGTACCCCCTGTATATAGCCTCGTTACTAACCTGTACCCCCACACATTGACTCAGTACCAGTACCCACTGTATATAGCCTCGTTACTAACCTTTACCCCCACACATTGACTCAGTACCGGTACCCCCTGTATATAGTCTCATTAGTAACCTGTACCCCCACACATTGACTCAGTACCGGTACCCCCTGTATATAGTCTCATTAGTAACCTGTACCCCCACACATTGACTCAGTACCGGTACCCCCTGTATATAGTCTCATTAGTAACCTGTACCCCCACACATTGACTCAGTACCGGTACCCCCTGTACAGTGGGAAGAACAAGTATTTGATACACTGCCGATTTTGCAGGTTTTCCCACTTTCAAAGCATGTAGAAGTCTGTAATTTTTATCATAGGTACTCTTCAACTGTGAGTGACGGAATCTAAAACAAAAATCCAGAAAATCACATTGTATGATTTTTAATTAATTAGTTTGTATTTTATTGCATGACATAAGTATTTGATACATCAGAAAAGCAGAACTTAATATTTGGTACAGAAACCTTTGTTTGCAATTACAGAGATCATACGTTTCCTGTAGTTCTTGACCAGGTTTGCACACACTGCAGCAGGGATTTTGGCCCACTCCTCCATACAGATCCTTCAGGTTTCGGGGCTGTCGCTGGGCAATACGGACTTTCAGCTCCCTCCCAAGATTTTCAATTGGGTTCAGGTTTGGAGACTGGCTAGGCCACTCCAGGACCTTGAGATGCGTCTTACGGAGCCACTCCTTAGTTGCCCTGGCTGTGTGTTTCGGGTCGTTGTCATGCTGGATAACCCAGCCACGACCCATCTTCAATGCTCTTACTGAGGGAAGGAGGTTGTTGGCCAAGATCTCGCGATACATGGCCCCATCCATCCTCCCCTCAATACGGTGCAGTCGTCCTGTCCCCTTTGCAGAAACGCATCCCCAAAGAATGATGTTTCCACCTCCATGCTTCAAGGTTGGGATGGTGTTCTTGGGGTTGTACTCATCCTTCTTCTTCCTCCAAACACGGCGAGTGGAGTTTAGACCAAAAAGCTCTATTTTTGTCTCATCAGACCACATGACCTTCTCCCATTCCTCCTCTGGATCATCCAGATGGTCATTGGCAAACTTCAGACGGGCCTGGACATGCGCTGGCTTGAGCAGGGGGACCTTGCGTGTTTTGCAGGATTTTAATCCATGACGGCGTAGTGTGTTACTAATGGTTTTCTTTGAGACTGTGGTCCCAGCTCTCTTCAGGTCATTGACCAGGTCCTGCCGTGTAGTTCTGGGCTGATCCCTCACCTTCCTCATGATCATTGATGCCCCACGAGGTGAGATCTTGCATGGTGCCCCAGACCGAGGGAGATTGACCGTCATCTTGAACTTCTTCCATTTTCTAATAATTGCGCCAACAGTTGTTGCCTTCTCACCAAGCTGCTTGCCTATTGTCCTGTAGCCCATCCCAGCCTTGTGCAGGTCTACAATTTTATCCCTGATGTCCTTACACAGCTCTCTGGCCTTGGCCATTGTGGAGAGGTTGGAGTCTGTTTGATTGAGTGTGTGGACAGGTGTCATTTATACAGGTAACAAGTTCAAACAGGTGCAGTTAATACAGGTAATGAGTGGAGAACAGGAGTGCTTCTTAAAGAAAAACTAACAGGTCTGTGAGAGCCGGAATTCTTACTGGTTGGTAGGTGATCAAATACTTGTCATGCAATAAAATGCAAATTAATTATTAAAAAATCATACAATGTGTTTTTCTGCAGATTCCGTCTCTCACAGTTGAAGTGTACCTATGATAAAAATTACAGACCTCTACATGCTTTGTAAGTGGGAAAACCTGCAAAATCGGCAGTGTATCAAATACTTGTTCTCCCCACTGTATACATATATTTGTATATAGTCTCATTACTAACCTGTACCTCATAAACATTTTCTTAACTCTATTTCCTTAATTGCATTGTTGGTTAAAGCTTGTTAGTCAGCATTTCAAGGTAAAGTCTAAACCTGTTGTATTCAGCGCATGTGACAAATACATTTTTATTTTATTTGATGAAGTCAAGAGATTGACATGCATATTATTAATGTTAGCTCTCTGTGTACATCTAAGGGCCAGCTGTGCTGCCCTGTTCTGAGCCAATTGCAATTTTCATAAGTCCCTCTTTATGGCAGCTGACCACACGACTGAACAGTAGTCCAGGTGTGACACAACTAGAGCCTGTAGGACCTGCCTTGTTGATAGTGTTGTTAAGAAGGCAGAGCAGCACTTTATTATGGACAGACTTCTCCCCATCTTAGCTACTGTTGTATTAACATGTTTTCACCATGACAGTTTACAATCCAGGGTTACTCCAAGCAGTTTAGTCAACTCAACTTGCTCAATTACCACATTATTCATTACACGATTTAGTTGAAGTTAAGAGTTTAGTGAATGATTTGTCACAAGTACAATGCTTTTAGTTTGAAATATTTAGGACTAACTTATTCCTTGCCACCCATTCTGAAACTAACTGTAGCTCTTTAATTGTTGCAGTAATTTCAGTCGCTGTGGTAGCTGTTATGTATAATGTTGTCATCCGCACACATAGACACTCTGGCTTCACTAGTAAAGATAGAAAAACGTAAGGGACCTAGACAGCTGCCCTGGGGAACTCCTGATTCTACCTGGATTATGTTGGAGAGGCTTCCATTAAAGAACACCCTCTGTGTTCTGTTAGACAGGTAACTCTTTATCCACATTATAGCAGGGGGTGTAAAGGCATGACACATACGTCTTTCCAGCAGCAGATTATGATCGATAATATCAAAAGCTTCCAATCATCAGTCATTTGTGTAAGTGCTGTGCTTGTTGAGTGTCCTTCCCTATAAGCATGCTGAAAGTATGCTGTCAATTTGTTTCCTGTAAAATAGCATTGTATCTGGTCAAACACCCTTTTTTCTAAATGTTTACTAAGGGTTGGTAACAGGCTGATTAGTTGGCTGTTTTAGCCAGTAAAGGGGGCTTTACTATTCTTAGGTAGCAGAATGACTGTAGCTTCCCTCCAGGCCTGAGGGAACACACTTTCTAGTAGGATTACATTGAAGATGTGGTAAATAGGTGTGGCGATATCGTCCGCTATTATCCTCAGTCATTTTCCATCCAAGTTGTCAGACCCGGTGGCTTGTTATTGATGATTGACAACAATAATTGTTTCACCTCTTCCACACTGACTTTACGGAATGCAAAATTACAATGCTTGTCTTTCATAATTTGGTCAGATATACTTGGATGTGTAGTGTCAGCATTTGTTGTCAACATAAATTTGCTAATCTTGCCAGACCAGGTGCTTGTGTAAAATCTGATCTGTTAAAATGCATTCACTATAGTGCTGTCATCAGGATATTTCAGATTATGAATGATTATTCCCTGCTGTGATCTAAGAGGTTTGTACCATGTTTAAGGATGGTTTCCTTTAAAACATATTGTTTCTTCTTCATATAACTTGTTTTTCTGTTAATTTGAGACTCACAATCACAATTTGTTTTCTGCATGATAACCCCAACTTTTTACTTTTCACTAGATATTAGCCTAACTTCCTTTATCTGTTGCATGTTGGGTACAGTAGTTTACCTGCTAGAGATGACGCTAGCTGTTGTCTTTGCACCACCGATCGGTTGCACTGTTCTGTACATTTTGACATCATACTGTGTTGAGAGAATTCCAGCATGCATAATACAATTATTTGGTTGATGAACAGGATTATGAATGATTAGCATTTTTAGTTTGCTGTTCTTAAATAAGTTACCTACCTACTACTGCCACTCAGAAGCTAGCTAAAGGCTAATCCAGAGACAATGCTTAGAGATGGATGCTTCTCTCACTACAGGTGACCCATTGAGTCATTGTCACGTTCTGACCACACTTTCTCCCCTCTACAGCCGTGAAGCAGTTGAAAGAAGCAGTGGGCTCGTCGTTGCACAAGCTGGCCAACTTTGACGGTGTGTGTGTGCATGTGTTCTCGATGGTTTGCTTTGTCAGTAAAATAGTAGTGTAGGAATTAGGTTTAGCTAGTCATTGTTGTTAAATCAAGTTATTTCCTGTCTACTTTGCTGAGACAATATGGTTGATTTAGTTTGTCTTCTTGGCTGAAGCCATATGGTTGTTTTAATTTATTCTGGCCCAGGCATGTTTACTGAGCGACTGATCATTAGAAAATAAAATGACAAATATTGTGGTCCAAGTGTCAGGAGAGAAGTGTTGCTCCTCTCTAAAATGAACCAATATATGGGTCAAGTGAATTCTCCTACCGTCATCTAAATGTGTCTGGAGTAAATGCAGGCAGTAGTAGCCAGCCATGCGTTAGCCTATTTCCTTGATCATTGAATAGGACAACGTAAGTAAATCATGTGCATTTTCATCTGTCGGGGTCGTTTACCTTTGAACAATGTGTGTGAATGAGTGAAGGAACATAACGATGTGCTCTGAGATGCTCTGAGTGATAGAGCAGTAGTGAAGGAACATAACGATGTGCTCTGAGGTGTTCTCTGAGTGATAGAGCAGTAGTGAAGGAACATAACGATGTGCTCTGAGGTGTTCTCTGAGTGATAGAGCAGTAGTGAAGGAACATAACGATGTGCTCTGAGGTGTTCTCTGAGTGATAGAGCAGTAATGAAGGAACATAACGATGTGCTCTGAGATGCTCTGAGTGATAGAGCAGTAATGAAGGAACATAACGATGTGCTCTGAGGTGTTCTCTGAGTGATAGAGCAGTAATGAAGGAACATAACGATGTGCTCTGAGATGCTCTGAGTGATAGAGCAGTAATGAAGGAACATAACGATGTGCTCTGAGGTGTTCTCTGAGTGATAGAGCAGTAATGAAGGAACATAACGATGTGCTCTGAGATGTTCTCTGAGTGATAGAGCAGTAGTGAAGGAACATAACGATGTGCTCTGAGGTGTTCTCTGAGTGATAGAGCAGTAATGAAGGAACATAACGATGTGCTCTGAGGTGTTCTCTGAGTGATAGAGCAGTAATGAAGGAACATAACGATGTGCTCTGAGGTGTTCTCTGAGTGATAGAGCAGTAATGAAGGAACATAACGATGTGCTCTGAGATGCTCTCTGAGTGATAGAGCAGTAATGAAGGAACATAACGATGTGCTCTGAGATGTTCTCTGAGTGATAGAGCAGTAATGAAGGAACATAACGATGTGCTCTGAGATGCTCTGAGTGATAGAGCAGTAATGAAGGAACATAACGATGTTCTCTGAGTGATAGAGCAGTAATGAAGGAACATAACGAAGTTCTCTGAGTGATAGAGCAGTAGTGAAGGAACATAACGATGTGCTCTGAGTGATAGAGCAGTAATGAAGGAACATAACGATGTTCTCTGAGTGATAGAGCAGTAATGAAGGAACATAACGAAGTTCTCTGAGTGATAGAGCAGTAGTGAAGGAACATAACGATGTGCTCTGAGTGATAGAGCAGTAGTGAAGGAACATAACGATGTGCTCTGAGTGATAGAGCAGTAATGAAGGAACATAACGATGTTCTCTGAGTGATAGAGCAGTAATGAAGGAACATAACGAAGTTCTCTGAGTGATAGAGCAGTAGTGAAGGAACATAACGATGTGCTCTGAGTGATAGAGCAGTAGTGAAGGAACATAACGATGTGCTCTGAGTGATAGAGCAGTAATGAAGGAACATAACGATGTGCTCTGAGTGATAGAGCAGTAATGAAGGAACATAACGATGTGCTCTGAGTGATAGAGCAGTAATGAAGGAACATAACGATGTTCTCTGAGTGATAGAGCAGTAATGAAGGAACATAACGAAGTTCTCTGAGTGATAGAGCAGTAATGAAGGAACATAACGATGTGCTCTGAGATGTTCTCTGAGTGATAGAGCAGTAATGAAGGAACATAACGATGTGCTCTGAGGTGTTCTCTGAGTGATAGAGCAGTAATGAAGGAACATAACGATGTGCTCTGAGGTGTTCTCTGAGTGATAGAGCAGTAATGAAGGAACATAACGATGTGCTCTGAGATGTTCTCTGAGTGATAGAGCAGTAATGAAGGAACATAACGATGTGCTCTGAGGTGTTCTCTGAGTGATAGAGCAGTAATGAAGGAACATAACGATGTGCTCTGAGATGTTCTCTGAGTGATAGAGCAGTAATGAAGGAACATAACGATGTGCTCTGAGGTGTTCTCTGAGTGATAGAGCAGTAATGAAGGAACATAACGATGTGCTCTGAGGTGTTCTCTGAGTGATAGAGCAGTAATGTGAACTTGAGCTATAGGCTTTATGCATTTAAAGTGCACTTCCGGGTTCAGATCATGAGTAAATCTAATTAAGAGTATGAAGTGTGATTAAAAAGGTAAGAATAGGAGTATGACGAGATGGGCACACCCCTGTCAACCAGACCCATCAATCAACTGGCTAGTGACCAGACTATTCTCACTTTACAGGCTGGGGTTCTGTCCCAAATAGCACCCACCCTATTCTCTATATCGTGCAATACTTTGAGCAGAGCCATAGGGCCCTGGTCAAAAGTAGTGCACTATATACAGTTGAAGTCGGAAGTTTACATACACTTAGGTTGAAGTCATTAAAACTCATTTTTCAACCACTCCACAGAAGGTACCACGTTCATCTGTACAAACAATGGTACGCAAGTATAAACACCATGGGACCAGGCATCCATCACACCGCTCAGGAAGGAGACACATTCTGTCTCCTAGAGATTAACGTACTTTGGTGTGAAAAGTGCAAATCAATCCCAGAACAACAGGAAAGGACCTTGTGAAGATGCTGGAGGAAACAGGTACAAAAGTATCTATATCCACAGTAAAACAAGTCCTATATCGACATAACCTGAAAGTCCGCTCAGCAAGGAAGAAGCCACTGCTCCAAAACCGCCATAAAAAAAAGCCAGACTACGGTTCGCAACTGCACATGGGGACAAATATCGTACTTTTTGGAGAAATGTCCTCTGGTCTGATGAAACAAAAATAGAACTGTTTGGCCATAATGACTGTCGTTATGTTTGGAGGAAAAGGGGGAGGCTTGCAAGCCGAAGAACACCATCCCAACCGTGAAGCACGTGGGTGGCAGCATCATGTCAAGTGCACCAGTCCCTTTGCTGCTGGAGGGACTGGTGCACTTCACAAAATAGATGGCATCATGAGGAAGGAAAATTATGTGGATATATTGAAGCAACATCTCAAGACATCAGTCAGGAAGTTAAAGCTTGGTCGCAAATGGGTCTTCCAAATGGACAATGACCCCAAGCATACTTCCAAAGTTGTGGTAAAATGGCTTAAGGACAACAAAGTCAAGGTATTGGAGTGGCCATCACAAAGCCCTGACCTCAAATTTGTGGGCAGAACTGAAAAAGTGTGTGCGAGCAAGGAGGCCTACAAACCTGACTCAGTTACACCAGTTCTGTCAGGAGGAATGGGCCAAAATTCACCCAACGTATTGTGGGAAGCTTGTGGAAGGCTACCCGAAACGTTTGACCCAAGTTAAACAATTTAAAGGCAATGCTACCAAATACTAATTGAATGGATCTAAACTTCTGACCCACTGGGAATGTGATGAAAGAAATAAAAGCTGAAATAAATCATTCTCTCTACTATTATTCTGACATTTCACATTCTTAAAATAAAGTGATGATCCTAACTGACCTAAGACAGGGAATTTTTACTAGGATTAAATGTCAGGAAATGTGAAAAATTGGGTTTAAATGTATTTGGCTAAGGTGTATGTAAACTTCCGACTTCAACTGTAGGGAGTAGGGGCAGTATTCTATAATCGGGCCAGTTGTGGTGTTTCTGAACATTTGATCTGACCAGTCAACTAGGCTGCAACTTAGACCTATTGAAAGTGTCTCCTAATTCTACACAACCACGGCTTCTAATGCATGAGTTCCTTTTTACAGTACTGCAGTACACAATCTATACTTTCTTACTGATGTTAGACTTATTTATTTGCATTAGTTAATTTGAATATTATCGACAGATACGATAAAATTGCATCATACTGATTTCCAATACGTTTCCCTAAATGTTACTGATATGAGGTGTTATGACCCCAGTCTTACTATGTGATGTAACTAATAAGGTGGAATGACCACATTATTACTATGTGATGTAACTGATATGAGGTGTTATGACCACATTCTTACTATGTGATGTAACTAATAAGGTGTTATGACCACATTATTACTATGTGATGTAACTGATATGAGGTGTTATGAACACAGTCTTACTAATGGCTGATCTCTACCATGTATCTGTCTCAGAGGTCATAGATGCCCACCTGCAGAACAACCAGACAGCAGGAGGAGACAGCCTTACCACTCCTGACAGACTCAAAGGTAAACAGTCCTGTAGCGTAGCATCCGTGTCATCTGACCACTTCCGTATTGAGCGAGTCACTGGTACTTTCTGCTTTAGTTTTTGCTTGTAAGTAGGAATCAGGAAGATGGAATTATGGTCAGATTTTCCAAATGGAGGGCGAGGGAGAGCTTTGTATGCGTCTCTGTGTGTGGAGTAAAGGTGGTCTAGAGTTTTTCCCCTCTGGTTGCACATTTAACATGCTGGTGGAAATGAGGTAAAACTGATTTAAGTTTGCCTGCATTAACGTCCCCGGCCACTAGGAGCACTGCTTCTGGATAAGCAAGGCAAGCTAAATCCAAAAGAAACGTTAGCAACGGGCAAGTTAAATCCAACATTTTTTAGCTCTACTACGCGACCTCCCTCAAGTCAATCAGCTGTCCTCATGAGTTACTGACACCATCTTTACCCATAACCCTTCATTCTCTATTCTTACAGGTAAACCATAGGTGTCTACCAGGTGTCACAATAGCATCCATAAAAGGCTTCTAACATACATATAACATAATGAACAGTTTACATACAGTTGAAGTGGGAAGTTTACATACACCTTAGACAAATACATTTAAACTCAGTTTTTAACAATTCCTGACATTTAATCCTAGTAAAAATTCCCTGTCTTAGGTCAGTTAGGATCACCACTTTATTTTAAGAATGTGAAATGTCAGAATAATAGTAGAGAGAATGATTTATTTCAGCTTTTATTTCTTTCATCACATTCCCAGTGGGTCAGAAGTTTACATACACTCAATTAGTATTTGGTAGCATTGTCTTTAAATTGTTTAACTTGGGTCAAACGTTTCAGGTAGCCTTCCACAAGCTTCCCACAATACGTTGGGTGAATTTTGGCCCATTCCTCCTGACAGAACTGGTGTAACTGAGTCAGGTTTTTGTAGGCCTCCTTGCTCACACACGCTTTTTCAGTTCTGGCCACAAATGTTCTATAGGATTGAGGAATAATTACTTGTTTCATGCACAAAGTAGATGTCCTAACCGACTTGCCAAAACTATAGTTTGTTAACATGAAATCTGTGGAGTGGATAAAAAAATGAATTTTAATGACTTCAACCTAAGTGTATGTAAGCTTCCGACTTCAACTGTACATTCCTCTACAATAATAAGCATTTTCTATAAATATATATATTTATTTCATAAATCAACCAAAATAAGTTCAATACATTTTCTTTCTTACATCTAAATAGCTCTAACAGCAGTCCTGAACAGTCAGATAAACCCCTTGTTGTTGGACGGGAGCTCTGAGCTGTGAAACAATGCCTGGACCCCTGGACACATTTCCACTAGTTCACTCACCCACTCATTCAATTTAATTTAAGGGTGAGTGAGTTATTCGAGTGCCAAAGCAAGTGAAATAGATAAAAAACAGAAGTTAAATAAAAAATGAATAGTAAACATTACGCCTGACTAAGTTGAATTACTGTTTATCGCCCGCCTCACTTTTCTCGAAACCTCGAAATAAAACATTTATAAAATATCAATATTATTTTTGTGGAAATATCTGCAGCTGTTTGTTTATAATGTACTGTCCCCTTTCCCTCGAGGCGTCCCCAGGTTGATACCCAAGAGACCAAACAGCCTCAGATCACACACTCAGATCATGTTCCAACCTCTGATTGGATGATGAAACACGCGCTGACACCTGCAGGCGACCAGCAGATGTTTCATCTCTCTCTCATGCCGTCATGGCTGAAGCACATATTCCTACTATTTATGTGTCCAGGTTAAACGTGGGACGTCATCCCGTCAGTAGAGGACGCCTGGTTGTTCTTTAAAAGTGCTTTCCTCACCATCCTAAATAAGCATGCCCCTTTCAAAAAACGTAGAACTAAGAACAGATATAGCCCTTGGTTCACCCCAGACTTGACTGCCCTAGACCAACACAAAAACATCCTGTGGCGTACTGCATTAGCATCGAATAGCCCCCACGATATTCAGCTATTCAGGGAAGTCAGGAACAAGTACACAGTCAGTTAGAAAAGCAAAGGCCAGCTTTTTCAAACAGAAATTTGCTTCCTGTAGTACTAACTCCAAAAAGTTCTGGGACACTGTAAAGTCCATGGAGAATAAGAGCACCTCCTCCCAGTTGCCCACTGCTTTGAGGCTCGGAAACACTGTTACCACCGATAAATCCACGATTATCGAAAATTTCAATAAGCATTTTGCTACGGCTGGCCATGCTTTCCACCTGGCTACCCCTACCCCGGCCAACAGCTCTGTACCCCCGGCAGCTACTTGCCCAAGCCCCCCCCCCGCTTCTCCTTCACCCAAATCCAGACGGCTGATGTTCTGAAAGAGCTGCTAAGTCTGGACCCCTACAAATCTGCTGGGCTAGATAATCTGGACCCTCTCTTTCTGAAATTATCAGCCAAAATTGTTGCAACACCTATCACTAGCCTGTTCAACCTCTCTTTCGTATCGTCTGAGATCCCTAGAGATTGGAAAGCTGCCGCGGTCATCCCCCTCTTCAAAGGAGGACACACTCTAGACCCAAACTGTTATAGACCAATATCCATCCTGCCCTGCCTTTCTAAAGTTTTCGAAAGCCAAGTTAACAAACAGATAACTGACCACTTCAAATCCCACCGTACCTTCTCTGCTATGCAATCTGGTTTCCGAGCTGGTCATGGGTGCACCTCAGCTACGCTCAAGGTACTGAACGATATCATAACCGCCATCGATAAAAGACAGTACTGTGCAGCCGTCTTCATCGACCTGGCCAAGGCTTTCGACTCTGTCAATCACCGCATTCTTATTGGCAGACTCAACAGCCTTGGTTTCTCAAGTGACTGCCTTGCCTGGTTCTCTAACTACTTTGCAGACAGAGTTCAGTGTGTCAAATCGGAGGGCCTATTGTCCGATCCTCTGGCAGTCTCTATGGGGGTGCCACAGGGTTAAATTCTTGGGCCAACCCTTTTCTCTATATACATCAACGATGTCGCTCTCGCTGCTGGTGACTCTCTGATCCATCTCTACACAGATGACACCATTCTGTATACATCTGGCCCCTCTTTGGACACTGTGTTTACTAACCTTCAAACAAGCTTCAATGCCATACAACACTCCTTCCGTGGCCTCCAACTGCTCTTAAACGCTAGTAAAACTAAGTGCATGCTTTTCTATCGAACGCTGCCAGCACCCGCCCACCGGACTATCATCACTACTCTCGACGGGTCCGAATTAGAATACGTGGATACCTACAAATACCTAGGCATCTGGTTAGACTGTAAACTCAACTTCCAGACTCACATCAAACCATCTCCAATCCAAAATTAAATCCAGAATTGGCTTCCTATTTCGCAACAAAGCCTCCTTCACTCATGCTGCCAAACATGCCCTTGTAAAACTGACTATCCTACCGATCCTTGATTTCGGCGATGTCATTTACAAACTAGCCTCCAACACTCTACTTAGCAAATTGGATGTAGTCTATCACAGTGCCATCCGTTTTGTCACCAAAGCCCCTTACACTACCCACCACTGCGACCTGTATGCTCTCGTTGGTTGGCCTTCATTATATATTCGTCGCCAAACCCACTGGCTCCAGGTCATCTATAAGTCTTATAAATCCCCGCCCTATCTCAGCTCACTGGTCACTATAGCAACACCCACCCGTAGCATGCGCTCCAGCAGGTATATCTCACTGGTCACCCCCAAAGCCAACACCTCCTTTGGTCACCATTCCTTCCAGTTCTCTGCTGCCAATGACTGGAACGAATTGCAAAAATCATTGAAGCTAGAGGTTCCTATCTCCCTCAATAACTTTAAGCATCAGTTGTCAAAGCTGCTTATCGATCACTGCACCTGTATATAGTCCTTCTGTAAATAGCCCACACTACTACCTCATCCCCATATTTATTTTTGTTATTTTCACAAATCTTGCACTCCAGTATCTCTATTTGCACATCATAATTTGCACATCCTTCATTCCTGTGTTAATGATGATAATCTGTCATTTATTTCACCACTATGGTCTATTTATTGTCCTACCTCCTAACCTTACTGCATTTTGCACTACATTTTGCACTCTGTATATAGATTTTCTATTGTGTTATTGACTATGTTTGTTTACTGTGTAACTCAGTGTTGTTTTTGTCGCACTGCTTTGCTTTGTCTTGGCCAGGTCGCAGTTGTAAATGAGAACTTGTTCTCAACTGACCTACCTGGTTAAATAAAGGTTAAATAAAAAAAATATATATATAAATAAACAGTCGGTCTATTAGAAGTGATTAATAGACAAAACAACATCATCATTGAACCAGAGATCAAGGCGTTCATCAGCTAAGATGCAGTGGAAGCTGATAGTATTCATCAGCTAAGATGCAGTGGAAGCTGATAGTATTCATCAGCTAAGATGCAGTGGAAGCTGATAGTATTCATCAGCTAAGATGCAGTGGAAGCTGATAGTATTCATCAGCTAAGATGCAGTGGAAGCTGATAGTATTCATCAGCTAAGATGCAGTGGAAGCTGATAGTATTCATCAGCTAAGATGCAGTGGAAGCTGATAGTATTCATCAGCTAAGATGCAGTGGAAGCTGATAGTATTCATCAGCTAAGATGCAGTGGAAGCTGATAGTATTCATCAGCTAAGATGCAGTGGAAGCTGATAGTATTCATCAGCTAAGATGCAGTGGAAGCTGATAGTATTTTGGACCAAATTGAAGTCATAATGATTGATGAAATCGAAGTGTTTCAGCTGTATGGTGATTTGCTTCATAATTTACATTTTACTGGTACTCACAGTAATAGTAGGCCAACCGAGAACACCACGATGGAATGTCTTTGAAGTGATGATGTGCCTCCGAGAACAGCTTGTATGTTCAGCAAAGTACATCCCCTGTGGCACACACACACTTCGCAGCTCTACAATGATGTGATTGACAGTCTCTAAGGTGGGGGCTTTTCGTAGCAGCCAGACGAGACAATCAAAGGAGGAATTTGGTGAGCAAAGTTACTGGGATCGAATTTAGTCACGCTTGGTCTATATAGATTGATGCTTCTAATTGTGCATGTTATAAAAAATAATAATATTTTGATAATGATAGGTTATACTCTGGCTGGATGTATGTATTTTTTCCAACGCTACATTAACTTGTCAGACCTAACTTGATTGACCCTCTTCCCAAGGCCTAGTCTATGAGAGGCCTAATCATATCAATATGTTGTTAAAGCCTATAGGCTATAGAGATGCATTCAGGTAATGATCTCATTATTATGCATCAACATTTTAATTTGATTACAATTATTTATCAATCATTCTTGAATTTGTTAGGCTATACAATTAAGTAGATGAATGAACTCGTAATACCACTTTTTTTCAATAATGTTTGAATGTGATAGAATATTGCATTCTATTATACATCCTATGAATAATGTTCATTAATGTTCATTTGTGTATTAATAATAATAATCTTAAAATCACTCTGAAATTGAATATTTCTCCTATTGTTCATGTCCATATATCCCAGGACAATGTGGTAAAGTACTGAATATTTCTCCTATTGTTCATGTCCATATATCCCAGGACAATGTGGTAAAGTACTGAATATTTTTCCTATTGTTCATGTCCATATATCCCAGGACAATGTGGTAAAGTACTGAATATTTTTCCTATTGTTCATGTCCATATATCCCAGGACAATGTGGTAAAGTACTGAATATTTCTCCTATTGTTCATGTCCATATATCCCAGGACAATGTGGTAAAGTACTGAATATTTCTCCTATTGTTCATGTACACTACCGTTCAAAAGTTTGGGGTCACTTAGAAATGTCCTTGTTTTTGAAAGAAAAACACATTTTTGTCCATTAAAATAACATCAAATTGATCAGAAATACAGTGTAGACATTGTTAATGTTGTAAATGACTATTGTAGCTGGAAACGGCAGATTGTTTTATGGAATATCTACATAGGCGTACAGAGGCCCATTATCAGCAACCATCACTCCTGTGTTCCAATAGCACATTGTGTTAGCTAATCCAAGTTTATCATTTTAAAAGGCTAATTGATCATTAGAAAACCCTTTTGTAATTATGTTAGCACAGCTGAAAACTGTTGTGCTGATTAAAGAAGCAATAAAACTGGCCTTCTTTAGACTAGTTGAGTATCTGGAACATCAGAATTTGTGGGTTCGATTACAGGCTCAAAATGCCCAGAAACAAATAACTTTCTTCTGAAACTCGTCAGTCTATTCTTGTTCTGAGAAATGAAGGCTATTCCATGTGAGAAATTGCCTAGAAACTGAAGATCTCGTGCAACGCTGTGTACTACTCCCTTCACAGAACAGCTCAAACTGGCTCTAACCAGAATAGAAAGAGGAGTGGGAGGCCCCGGTGCACAACTGAGCAAGAGGACAAGTACATTAGTGTCTAGTTTGATAAAACAGATGCCTCACAAGTCCTCAACTGGCAGATTCATTAAATAGTACCCGCAGAATTCCAGTCTCAACGTCAACCGTGAAGAGGTGACTCCGGGATGCTGGCCTTCTAGGCAGAGTTGCAAAGAAAAAGCCATATCTCAGACTGGCCATTAAAAAAAAAGATTAAGATGGGCAGTTGAAAAAGCGACAGCGTGGACGCAGGGCGGGATTGAAGTGTAAGACAAAGCTGAGGAAGTAGAAGCCAGCTATACCGTCTATCATTATGGGCAACGTGAGATCGTTACATAACAAGGTGGACAAGCTTCAGGGTCTGGTTCTTGGACACAGAGACTATCGGGAAGAGAGCCTATTGTTTTTTACTGAGACTTGGCTGAATGATAACATCCCCATAGAGAACGTCACTATCAGCGGTTTCTGGACCATCAGAGCGGACAGGGATAGCGTTTCTTCCGGTAAGGGTAAGGGAGGGGGGCTGGCTTTATTAGTTAACAACAGATGGTGTAATCCGAACCATATTACTCTTAAGGAACGGTTTTGTAGCCCGAACATTGAGCTGTTAGCCGTTAGCCTGAGACCCTACTATTTGCCGAGGGAATTCACAGCGGCCATTGCTGTTATTGTTTACATCCCGCCCTCCGCTGACGCAAACGCAGCGTGTGACGTCATCCACTCTGTTATCGCAAGGTTACAGACAGCGCATCCCAGTGCTTTCTTTGCCATTTCAGGGGATTTTAACCATGCATCTCTCTCTTCAACGCTGCCCACGTTCAAACAGTTTGTGAAGTGCCCAACCAGGAATAACAAAACTCTGGACTTGATATAAACCCTGGGTCACCAGCGACCTGAAGGCCCTGCTGAATGAGAAGAAGAGGGCCTTCAAGGAGGGGGACACGGACAAATTGAAATGCGTCCAGAGGGAGCTGAAGCTGCGGATTGCTGAGGGGAAGAGAGGGTATAAGGAGAAGATGGAGGACAAGCTAAGGCAGAGCCAGGTGAGAGGGGTGTGGAAGGGTATGAGAAATATCACTGGCTTCAAAGGACAGAGCCAATGAGCTGAACCAATTTTTTTACAGGTTCGATATTGGCCCTGTCCACCCCCGCCACACACCCTCATGGCTGTCCCAACCCCAATTTGCTCACAACACCTCTGTTGAGACAATCAACGACCCCACCTCCACCCCTGCTCCCTCTGGACTGATCCTAAACACCCCACTTCCCCCCACCTCCCCACCTGGGCTGGCTTTCACCACCAACTAAGTGAAGAGAGAGCTGGAGAGACTACATCAGTGGAAAGCGGTGGGCCCTGATGGCATCAGCCCAAGGGTGCTTAGGGTCTGTGCTGACCAACTGTATGGAATACTCCAGCGACCCTTCAACCTTAGCCTGAGCCTAGAAAGGGTCCCTGTGCTGTGGAAAACATCCTGCCTGGTCCCAGTGCCCAAGAAGGCACACCCCACTGTCCTGAATGACTTCAGACCTGTAGCGCTAACATCCCACATCATGAAGACCCTGGAAAGGTTAGTCCTCGCTCACCTCAGACCCCTGGTGTGTTCATCACTGGACCCCCTTCAGTTCGCATATCAGCGCAACATCGGGTGGATGATGCAATCATTTACCTTCTGCAGAGGGCCTACTCTCATCTGGACAACACAGGTTGCACTGTGAGGGTTATGTTTTTTGACTTCTCCAGTGCGTTTAACACCATTCAGCCCCTGCTACTGGGTGAGAAGATGAAGAGGATGAAAGTGGAAGCACCCTTCGTCTCCTGGGTCACGGACTACCTGACCGGTAGGACACAATTTGTGCGACTACAGAGCTGTGTGTCAGAACGGGCAGTGAGCAACACAGGGGCCCCCCAGGGAACGGTCCTCTCCCCCTCTACACCCAGGGAACGGTCCTGGACCCCCTCTAGACGAGAAGTTCTCGGTTGATTCTGTTATTGTAGGGTGCATTAGGGGTGGGCAGGAGGAGGAGTACAGGAGTACAATCAGTGACTTTGTGTTGTGGTGTGAGCAGAACCACCTTCAGCTCAACATCAGCAAAACAAAGGAGATGGTGGTGGACTTCAGGAGAACCAAGGCCCAACCGACTGCAGTCTCTATACAGGGGATGGATGTGGAAATGGTTGGGTCATACACGTTCCTGGGAGTCCATATGGACAACAGGCTGGAATGGGCTGGTAACACCAGGGCTCTGTACAAAAAGGACCAGAGCCGACTCTACTTTCTGAGGAGGCTCAGGTCCTTCAACGTGTGCAGTAAACTACTGCATGCCTCCTACCAGTCTGTGGTGCTACCAGTGCCATCTTTTTTGCAGTGGTGTGCTGGGGCGCCAACATAAAAGCCGGTGATCTTCTCGAGTAAATAAGCCGATCAGGAAGGCTAGCTCTGTTCTGGGGATTAGCCTTGACACTCTAGAGGAGGTGGCAGAGAGGGGATCCTGGCCAAACTGTTGGCCATCATGGACAACGTCACCCACCCTCTGCAAGCCATGGTTACGCAGAGGAGCACCTTCAGTCACAGACTGATCCCACCACGGTGTGCCAGAGAGCGCTACAGGAGGTCCTTCCTGCCGGCGGCTATTAGACTATTTAATGCCTCACCGGGGTGCCGTGCCGTCGGCAACATAGACCTGGAACTGTTGGGGTGTTAGGACCTAGTTTAACAATTATGCATCCATCCGTGAGTAACTCTGGTCTGTAATCACTCATTCACTCAGGACTTATTTATTCATTCAGGTCTGTATATACATATTCATGTATAGTTGTTATATCATATCACGTGCAATATTGTAAGTAATTCTTGGACTTAACTTACGTAGTCATTCACTCAGGAATGCATATTAGTATCCTCTCAGTTGTATCTTTTTTCATTGCTTTTAGTATATCGAATGTGCATTTATCTGTAATTAAACCCTGCGCACTAAGGACTGTATTTGAAGGGAATTACTATTATTACCCCAAATTATATCATACACACATTTAGCTATTTAACTATCTCTTCCTGTCATTTACCTGTACAGTTAATTTAACCAAAATATTCACTTACCTGTTCATTTAACCAGACTGTATATTAAGTAAACTATTATTACCCTCGCTCATATCATATGCACTTCTAGCTATTGAAGTATTTCTCTGCCATCGACCTGTATAGTATATTTAACCATGCACCGTCCACCAATGTATAGTGTACATATTCAGCCATCCACCCATACTATGCAATGTCTTTTTATAGCTTTTTTGCACTCCAGACTTCTTGTATTTTTATACTTTTTCATACTGCCGCTCTATGTATCGTGTATCTGTATTTTGTGTATTTTCGTTCTGGCATTTTACACCTGCCCTATTTTTTTTTTCTTTTGCTACTTGGCAAAGAAATTTCCCCTCGGGATCAATAAAGTGTCTATCTATCTATATAGCACAGACACTTGACAGAGGAAGATATGGCTTTTTCTTTGCAACTCGGCTTCCCGGAGTCGCCTCTTCACTGTTGACGTTTAGACTGGTGTTTGGGCCTGTTGCTCAAGGCCTGGACATATATCTTGCTGATATCCTTGCCGCAGTGGCGGGGGGCATAGGTCTGATATGGGGGTGCCCTCTGTACGGTGCCTATATATATTTATTTATTTCATTTTGTATTTAACCTTTATTTAACTAGGCAAGTGAGTTAAGAACAAATTCTTATTTACAATGATGGCCTACCTACAGGGTCAGCCCCTGGAGCAAATTAGGGTTAAGTGCCTTGCTCAAGGACACATCGGCAGGTTCTTCACCTTGTCTGCTCGGGTATTCGAACCAGCGAACTTTCAGTTACTGGCCCAACACTCTAACCGCTAGGCTACCTACCGCCCATAAATATAGGATGTGGTCAGGGTTAGCTGGTTGGGGTGGTCTTAGCTGGTTGGGGTGGTCTTAGCTGGTTGGGGTGTGGCTGGTGATGCTGTGGTCTGGCTGTAGGTCCTCTTGGTGTGGGTTCTCTCGCTGAAGGTCCTTCGGAGGGGGTCTTACAGGTTTGGGAGGGTCTGGGCGGTGTTACTGTGAAGGGTTGTTGTGAGGGTCTGGGGTTACGGTTGAGGGTAGTTCAGGGTTGTTTTGCCCTGTTCTAAATGGTCTGTCCCTCTGTCCTCTAGAAAACCTACTGGATGCTAAAGAGTTGGACATGTCAGATACACTAAGCCCCAGCAAAGAACGCAGCAGTGACGACACGTCAGGTAAAACACCTCAAACAACAATATACAGTTTGACTTTTTATAATACAATTGAAGTCAGAAGTTTACATACACTTAGTTTGAAGTCATTAAAACTAATTTTTCAACCACTCCACAGATTTCATGTTAACAAACTATAGTTTTGGCAAGTCGGTTAGGACATCTACTTTGTGCATGACACAAGTAATTCTTCCAACAATTGTTTACAGACAGACTATTTCACTTATAATTCACTATATCACAATTCCAGTGGGTCAGAAGTTTACATACACTAAGTTGACTGTGCCTTTAAACAGCTTGGAAAAATCCAGAAAATTATGTCATGGCTTTAGAAGCTTCTGATAGGCTAATTGACATCATTTGAGTCAATTGGAGGTGTACCGGTGGATGTATTTCAAGGCCTAAAAAACATTGTAAGCCTCAAGTCTGGTTCATCCTTGGGAGCAATTTCCAAACGCCTGAAGGTACCACGTTCATCTGTACAAACAATAGTACGCAAGTATAAACACCATGGGACCAAATAAAAAAAAGTATCTATATCCACAGTAAAATGAGTCCTATATTGACATAACCTGAAAGGCTGCTCAGCAAGGAAGAAGCCACTGCTCCAAAACTGTCATAAAAAAAGCCAGACTACGGTTTGCAACTGCACATGGGGACAAAGATCGTACTTTTTGGAGAAATGTCCTCTGGTCTGATGAAACAAAAATGGAACTGTTTGGCCATAATGACCATCGTTATGTTTGAAGGAAAAAGGGGGAGGCTTGCAAGCCGAAGAACACCATCCCAACCGTGAAGCACTGGTGGGACTGGTGCACTTCACAAAATAGATGGCATCATGAGGAAGGAAAATTATGTGGATATATTGAAGCAACATCTCAAGACATCAGTCAGGAAGTTAAAGCTTGGTCGCAAATGTGTCTTCCAAATGGACAATGACCCCAAGCATACTTCCAAAGTTGTGGCAAAATGGCTTAAGGACAACAAAGTCAAGGTATTGGAGTGTCCATCACAAAGCCCTGACCTCAATCCTATAGAACACTTGTGGGCAGAACTGAAAAAGCGTGTGTGAGCAAGGAGGCCTACAAACCTGACTCAGTTACACCAGTTCTGTCAGGAGGAATGGGCCAGAATTCACCCAATTTATTGTGGGAAGCTTGTGGAAGGCTACAAGAAACGTTTGACCCAAGTTAAACAATTTAAAGGCAATGCTACCAAATACTAATTGAGTGTATGTAAACTTCTGACCCACTGGGAATGTGATGAAAGAAATAAAAGCTGAAATAAATCATTCTCTCTACTATTATTCTGACATTTCACATTCTTAAAATAAAGTGGTGATCCTAACTGACCTAAGACAGTGAATTTTTACTAGGATTAAATGTCAGGAATTGTGAAAAACTGAGTTTAAATGTATTTGGCTAAGGTGTATGTAAACTTCCGACTTCAAGTGTATTTTGTTAGCGAATTTTTCAAGGTTAACTATTTTGAAGTTGTCAGAGTTATGTATTTATATTTTTTATGGATCCCCAGCTACTCTTCCTGGGTTCCAGCTAAATTAAGGCAGTTCATACAGACAGTTGATATGTTTTATTTAATTATGAGGACTGACATACAGTACCAGTCCAAAGTTTGGACACACCTACTCATTCCAGGGTTTTTCTTTATTTTTACTATTTTCTACATTGAAGAATAAAAGTGAAGACATCAAAACTATGAAGTAACACATATGGAATCATGTAGTAACCAAAAAAAAGTTTTAAACAAATCAAAATATATTTGAGATTCTTCAAAGTAGCCTCCCTTTGCCTTTATGACAGCTTTGCACACTTTTGGTTACTACATGATTCCATGTGTTATTTCATAATTGTGATTGTCTTTACAATTATTCTACAATGTAGAAAATAGTCAAAATAAATAAAAACCCTTGAATGAGCAGGTGTCAACTTATGACTGGTACTGTAGTTTCATTTACTGTTGACATTTTATATTCATTCATAACGTCAATCAGTCTTCACTGTGTTTATAAGATGATAAACCAATGTTAAAAATATTTAGTTTTATGTTAATCAATTCTAACTACGACATTAAACTCTATCCAGAACAGAACCATGGGATGACTGTTGATTTAGTTCTTTGTTAATCATCTCTCTCTCGCTCTCTCTCTCGCTCTCTCGCTCTCGCTCTCGCTCTCTCTCTCTCTCTCTCGCTCTCTCTCTCTCTCTCTCTCTCTCTCTCTCTCTCTCTCTCTCTCGCTCTCTCGCTCTCTCGCTCTCTCGCTCTCTCTCTCTCTCTCTCTCTCTCTCTCTCTCTCTCTCTCTCTCTCTCTCTCTCTCTCTCGCTCGCTCGCTCTCTCGCTCGCTCTCTCTCGCTCGCTCGCTCTCTCGCTCGCTCTCTCTCGCTCTCTCTCTGTGTGTGTGTGTAGACGGAAACATGGATGATCATGAGATGAACGATCCTCAGAACAGGGTCTCCCTGCTCAAAGGTAATAGATATTTATATATAGTATTAATATAGATGTACTTCTCAATATTGGTTTAGACTGGTTTATTCTGTTGTAGTAACAGGATGGATCCACAGTGGTTCACTTCAACAGTGGTTGTGCCATTTATGGGGATGTTGAATGATTAACATTTTGATTAGATAAGTTCAGTACTAGTTAGGCTTGGGCACAATACCGTGTATACCGGGGTATTTGGGCACAATACCGTGTATACCGGGGTATTTGGGCACAATACCGTGTATACCGGGGTATTTGGAAATGGTCAAGGCGTGTTCTTTTTATTTTTATACAGTCAATACGGTCTTCAATCATGTTAATATTTGTAGCTACTCTTTTTAAATAAATTCCTGCAGTCAACGTCACGTTGCAATACATTAGGAGATACAGCAGATCACGTTAATTTCACCTGTCACATTATTTTACATGATGAAGCTTACTGGTAGTCTCCAGTCAGACAACGAGAGATGGTGTTGTATTAGGGAGAGCTTTGTAGTGGTATTTTATTAGGGAGAGCTTTGTAATGGTGTTGTATTAGGGAGAGCTTTGTAGTGGTGTTTTATTCGGGAGACCTTTGTAATGGTGTTTTATTAGGGAGAGCTTTGTAATGGTGTTTTATTAGGGAGACCTTTGTAGTGGTGTTTTATTAGGGAGAGCTTTGTAGTGGTGTTGTGTTAGGGAGAGCTTTGTAGATAGATAGATAGATAGATAGATAGATAGATAGATAGATAGATAGATAGATAGATAGATAGATAGATAGATAGATAGATAGATAGATAGATAGATAGATAGATAGATAGATAGATAGATAGGTACTTTATTTCTCCCCCGGGGGGGAAATTTCATTGTCAAGCAGCTACAACAAAACACAGGGCAGGTGCAAAATGCCACAACGAAAGTACACAAAAGACAGATACACGGTACATGATACATAGAGCGGCAGTATGAAAAAGTATAGAAATACAAGATATCTGGAGTGCAAAAAAATAAAAGCTATAAAAAGACATTGCATAGTATGGGTGGTTGGCTGAATATGTACACTATACATTGGTGGATGTTGGATGGTTAACTTTATTTTATTTATTTTTTTCACCTTTATTTAACCAGGTAGGTTTTATTTCACCTTTATTTAACCAGGTAGGTCAGTTGAGAACAAGTTCTCATTTGCAACTGTGACCTGGCCAAGACAAAGCAAAGCAGTGCGACAAAAACAACAACACAGAGTTACACAGTAAAACAAACAGTCAAAAACACAATAGAAAAATCTATATACAGAGTGCAAAATGTAGTGCAAAATGCAGTAAGGTTAGGAGGTAGGACAATAAATAGACTATAGTGGTGAAATACGTTACAGAATTATCATCATTAACACAGGAATGAAGGATGTGCAAATTATGATGTGCAAATAGAGGTACTGGTGTGCAAGATTAGTGAAAATAAACAAAAAATAAATATGGGGATGAGGTAGTAGTGTGGGCTATTTACAGAAGGGCTATATACAGGTGCAGTGATCGATAAGCAGCTTTGATAACTGATGCTTAAAGTTATTGAGGGAGATAGGAACCTCTAGCTTCAATGATTTTTGCAATTCATTCCAGTCATTGGCAGCAGCGAACTGGAAGGAATGGCGGCCAAAGGAGGTGTTGGCTTTGGGGTGACCAGTGAGATATACCTGCTGGAGCGCATGCTACGGGTGGGTGTTGCTATAGTGACCAGTGAGCTGAGATAGGGCGGGGATTTACCTAATAAAGACTTATAGATGACCTGGAGCCAGTGGGTTTGGCGACGAATATATAATGAAGGCCAGCCAACGAGAGCATACAGGTCGCAGTGGTGGGTAGTGTATGGGGCTTTGGTGACAAAACGGATGGCACTGTGATAGACTACATCCAATTTGCTAAGTAGAGTGTTGGAGGCTAGTTTGTAAATGACATCACCAAAATCAAGGATCGGTAGGATAGTCAGTTTTACAAGGGCATGTTTGGCAGCATGAGTGAAGGAGGCTTTGTTGCGGAATAGAAAGCCAATTCTGGATTTAATTTTGGATTGGAGATGGTTGATGTGAGTCTGGAAGTTGAGTTTATAGTCTAACCAGATGCCTAGGTATTTGTAGGTGTCCACGTATTCTAATTCGGACCCGTCGAGAGTAGTGATGATAGTCCGGTGGGCGGGTGCTGGCAGCGTACGATAGAAAACCATGCACTTAGTTTTACTAGCGTTTAAGAGCAGTTGGAGGCCACGGAAGGAGTGTTGTATGGCATTGAAGCTTGATTGAAGGTTAGTAAACACAGTATCCAAAGAGGGGCCAGATGTATACAGAATGGTGTCGTCTGCGTAGAGATGGATCAGAGAGTCACCAGCAGCGAGAGCGACATCGTTGATGTATATAGAGAAAAGGGTTGGCCCAAGAATTGAACCCTGTGGCACCCCCATAGAGACTGCCAGAGGATCGGACAATAGTCCCTCCGATTTGACACACTGAACTCTATCTGCAAAGTAGTTAGAGAACCAGGCAAGGCAGTCACTTGAGAAACCAAGGCTGTTGAGTCTGCCAATAAGAATGCGGTGATTGACAGAGTCGAAAGCCTTGGCCAGGTCGATGAAAACGGCTGCACAGTACTGTCTTTTATCGATGGCGGTTATGATATCGTTCAGTACCTTGAGCGTAGCTGAGGTGCACCCATGACCAGCTCGGAAACCAGATTGCATAACAGAGAAGGTACGGTGGGATTCGAAGTGGTCAGTTATCTGTTTGTTAACTAGGCTTTCGAAAACTTTAGAAAGGCAGGGCAGGATGGATATTGGTCTATAACAGTTTGGGTCTAGAGTGTCTCCTCCTTTGAAGAGGGGGATGACCGCGGCAGCTTTCCAATCTAATCTAAACTAATCTATACAGGTCGATGGCAGAGAAATACTTCAGTAGCTAAAAATGCGTATGATATGAGCGAGGGTAATAATAGTTTACTTAATAGACAGACTGGCTAAATGAACAGGTAAGTAAATACTTGCATGGTTACACAAACTGTACAGGTAAATGACAGGAAGAGATACTTTAATAGCTAAATGTGTGTATGATATAATTTGGGGTAATAATAGTAATTCCCTTAAAATACAGTCCTTAGTGCGCAGGGTTTAATTACAGACAACTGCACGTATTGCACATTTGATATACGAAAAGCAATGAGAAAAGGTGCAACTGACAGGATACTAATATGCATTCCTGAGTGAATGCCTACGTAAGTTAGGTCCAAGAATTACTAGCAATATTGCACGTGATATGATATAACAACTGTACATGAGTATGTATATACAGACCTGCATGAATAAATAGGTCCTGAGTGAATGAGTGCTGACGGACCAGAGTTACTCACGGGTGGATGCATAATTGTTAAACTAGGTCCTAACACCCCAACAGTTCCAGATCTATGTTGCCGACGGCACGGCACCCCGGTGAGGCATTATATAGACTAATAGCCGCCGGCAGGAAGGACCTCCTGTAGCGCTCTCTGGCACACCGTGGTGGGATCAGTCTGTGACTGAAAGTGCTCCTCTGCGTCATAACCATAGCGTGCAGAGGGTGGGTGACGTTGTCCATGATGGCCAGCAGTTTGGCCAGGATCCGTCTCTCTGCCACCTCCTCTAGAGTGTCAAGGCTCATCCCCAGAACAGAGCTAGCCTTCCTGATCAGCTTATTTACCCGAGAAGCATCACCGGCTTTGATGTTTGCTCCCCAGCACACCACTGCAAAAAAGATGGCACTGGCCACCACAGACTGGTAGAAGGTATGCAGTAGTTTACTGCACACGTTGAAGGACCTGAGCCTCCTCAGAAAGTAGAGTCGGCTCTGGCCCTTTTTGTACAGGGCCCCGGTGTTACCAGCCCATTCCAGTCTGTTGTCCATATGGACTCCCAGGAACTTGTATGACCCAACCATTTCCACATCCATCCCCTGTATAGGGACTGCAGTCAGTTGTGCCTTGGTTCTGCTGAAGTCCACCACCATCTCCTTTGTTTTGCTGATGTTGAGCTGAAGGTGGTTCTGCTCACACCACAACACAGTCACTGATTGTGCTCCTGTACTCCTCCTCCTGCCCACCCCTGATGCACCCTACAATAGCAGAGTCATCCGAGAACTTCTGTAGGTGGCATGTTTCAGAGTTATATCTGAAGTCCGAGGTGTAGAGGGTGAACAGGAAGGGGGACAGGACCGTTCCCTGGGGGGCCCCTGTGTTGCTAACTGCCCGTTCTGACACACAGCTCGCACAAATTGTGGCCTACCGGTCAGGTAGTCCGTGACCCAGGAGACTAAGGGTGCTTCCACTTTCATCCTCCTCATCTTCTCACCCAGTAGCAGGGGCTGAATGGTATTGAAGGCACTGGAGAAGTCAAAAAACATAACCCTCACAGTGCAACCTGCGTTGTCCAGGTGAGAGTAGGCCCTCTGCAGAAGGTAGATGATTGCATCATCCACCCCGATGTTGCGCTGGTATATGAACTGCAGGGGGTCCAGTGATGAACACACCAGGGGTCTGAGGTGAGCGAGGACTAACCTTTCCAGGGTCTTCATGATGTGGGATGTTAGCGCTACAGGTCTGAAGTAATTCAGGACATTCAGGACCTTCTTGGGCACTGGGACGAGGCAGGATGTTTTCAACAGCACAGGGACCCTTTCCAGGCTCAGGCTAAGGTTGAAGTGTCCCTGGAGTATTCCACACAATTGGTCAGCACAGACCCTAAGCACCCTTGTCTGATGCCATCAGGTCCCGCCGCTTTCCACTGATGTAGTCTCTCCAGCTCTCTCTTCACTTGGTTGGTGTTGTATGCCAGCCTAGGTGGGGAGGTGGGGGGAAGGGAGGTTCAGATCAGTCCAGAGGGAGCGGGGGCGGAGGTGGGGAGGGGGTCACTGATTGTCTGAAAAGAGGTATTGTGAGCAAAGTGGGGGTGGGACAGCCGTGAGGGTGTGTGGCCTGGAGAGCTGGAGGGGAGGTGGACAGGGCCAGTATCAACCTGTTAAAAAAATTGGTTTAGCTCATTGGCTCTGTCCTGGGTCTTCAGGTCACCCAACTTATTGTGGGAAGCTTGTGAAAGCCTACCTGAAAACTATGTAAACTTATGACCCACTGGGAATGTGATGAAAGAAATAAAAGCTGAAATAAATCATTCTCTCTACTATTATTCTGACATTTCACATTCTTAAAATAAAGTGGGTATTCGGAGGGCATGTTAGTCAGGATGATATCTATGATGGTACCCATGTTTACAGATTTAGGGTTGTACCTGGTAGGTTCCTTAATAATTTGTGTGAGATTGAGGGCATCTAGCTTAGATTGTAGGACGGCCAGGGTATTAAGCATATCCCAGTTTAGGTCACCTAACAGTACAAACTCTCATCAGCTCTCATCAGTTGTCAAAGCTGCTTATCGATCACTGCACCTGTATATAGCCCTTCTGTAAATAGCCCACACTACTACCTCATCCCCCCCAAAAAATGTATTTTACTTTTGCACTCCAGTATCTCTATTTGCACATTCCTTCATTCCAGTGATTATGCTAATCTGTAATTTATTTCACCACTATGGTCTATTTATTGTCTTCCTAACCTTACTGCATTTTGCACTACATTTGCACTCTGTATATAGATTTTCTATTGTGTTTTTGACTGTTTGTTTACTGTGTAACTCTGTGTTGTTTTTTGTCGCACTGCCTTGCTTTGTCTTGGCCAGGTCGCAGTTGTAAATGAGAACTTGTTCTCAACTGACCTACCTGGTTAAATAAAGGTTAAATAAATAAATAAATAAAAATTCCCAATTTAAATTAAAATCTCCTCGAATAAATATTTCACTTGAAGTAAATGTGGCTCATAGATCAGTTAGGTGTTTTAGCATACCTTTTGTAGCAGGGGGGGGGGGCGATATACACCAATCAATATAATATTACAGCTTTTTCCCAGTTCAGGGGTCAAGGCCAGGAAATAAAATCCTTTTGGGACTGAACTAGTGTTCAACACCGAGACCTTGAAATGGTGTCGGGCAAAAATCGCCACACCTCCTCCCTTACTAACTCTGTCAGATCTAAAAACATTATAGCCATCAATGGCAACATCCGCATCAGATATTTTCCCCGATAGCCAGGTTTCAGATAGAAGAAGGAAATCTGGGTTATTCTGGTCTAACAGGATCTTTACAAAGTCCAACTTAGGCAATAAGCTCCTTACATTTAAATGTATAAATTCAAGCCCCTTGCACTTTTTAAAAACATGAGGGTTCTCAATACAGACAGGAGTTCTACTAGCAGTTACAAAGGGCCGGATAGGATATTGTATAGGAACTGTAGTCAGATTTTGCATAACTATCCCAACTGGCCCAGGAAACATACATTGGAGGGCTGACGCAGTCTAATAGAAACATGACAAGGAATATCAAAGGAAACAGATGGTGAACATCCTGATGCAGGATCGACAAATTCTGATCAGCCTCCATGGATCAATCAACACAGGTTCTACTTGATGAAAGGATACAGGAACCGTACCTGTTCGGGTGCAGATTATCCCGGAGAAATAGATTCGGCCGATGCAGGAATGCTGTGAAATTGTCCCCAAACGGGATTCCAAGGGAGCAACAATAACCCTTGAGCCAGACGTGTAACTGGCAAATTCGACTAAAATACATGTCACTAAAACGCGGAGACGGAAGAGGCCTGGAAATAATACACTTTTTTCCGGAATCAAGTAAAACGTCAATTAATGATTTAAAATCCTCCTTGAGATTCTCAGACCGCTGTAGTTTAATGTCGTTTGACCTGACATGCACAATAACCGTTGAGACGGACTCTGTACCGGTACCACCTGTATATAGCCTCCTCACATTGACTCTGTACTGGTACCACCTGTATATAGCCTCCTCACATTGACTCTGTACCGGTACCACCTGTATATAGCCTCCTCACATTGACTCTGTACCGGTACCACCTGTATATAGCCTCCTCACATTGACTCTGTACCGGTACCACCTGTATATAGCCTCCTCACATTGACTCTGTACTGGTACCACCTGTATATAGCCTCCTCACATTGACTCTGTACTGGTACCACCTGTATATAGCCTCCTCACATTGACTCTGTACCGGTACCACCTGTATATAGCCTCCTCACATTGACTCTGTACTGGTACCACCTGTATATAGCCTCCTCACATTGACTCTGTACTGGTACCACCCATATATAGCCTCCTCACATTGACTCTGTACCGGTACCACCTGTATATAGCCTCCTCACATTGACTCTGTACTGGTACCACCTGTATATAGCCTCCTCACATTGACTCTGTACCGGTACCACCTGTATATAGCCTCCTCACATTGACTCTGTACCGGTACCACCTGTATATAGCCTCCTCACATTGACTCTGTACTGGTACCACCTGTATATAGCCTCCTCACATTGACTCTGTACCGGTACCACCTGTATATAGCCTCCTCACATTGACTCTGTACTGGTACCACCTGTATATAGCCTCCTCACATTGACTCTGTACTGGTACCCCTGTATATAACCTCCTCACATTGACTCTGTACCGGTATCACCTGTATATAGCCTCCTCACATTGACTCTGTACTGGTTCCACCTGTATATAGCCTCCTCACATTGACTCTGTACTGGTACCACCTGTATATAGCCTCCTCACATTGACTCTGTACCGGTACCACCTGTATATAGCCTCCTCACATTGACTCTGTACTGGTACCCCTGTATATAGCCTCCTCACATTGACTCTGTACTGGTACCACCTGTATATAGCCTCCTCACATTGACTCTGTACTGGTACCACCTGTATATAACCTCCTCACATTGACTGTAAGGTCTACACCTGTTGTATTGTTGGTTAAGGGTTTGTAGGTAAGCATTTCACTGTAAGGTCTACACCTGTTGTATTGTTGGTTAAGGGCTTGTTAGTAAGCATTTCACTGTAAGGTCTACACCTGTTGTATTGTTGGTTAAGGGCTTGTTAGTAAGCATTTCACTGTAAGGTCTACACCTGTTGTATTGTTGGTTAAGGGCTTGTAGGTAAGCATTTCACTGTAAGGTCTACACCTGTTGGTACCCTGACCCAGTTGGGGCTAGGTGGGGGATGGGGGGGGAGTACCCTGACCCAGTTGGGGCTAGGTGGGGGATGGGGGGGAGTACCCTGACCCAGTTGGGGCTAGGTGGGGGATGGGGGGTACACTGACCCAGTTGGGGCTAGGTGGGGGATGGGGGGTACACTGACCCAGTTAGGGCTAGGTGGGGGATGGGGGGTACACTGACCCAGTTAGGGCTGACTACATTAGTGGCTAGGGTTCCGTCCCAATGTAGTGCACTGTTTTTGAGGAGAGCACTATGGGCCCTGGTCAAAAGTAGTGCACTACATAGGTAATAGGATGCTATTTGGACTGCAGGCTAGGACTGTCTGGTAGTGATTAGTGACTGAGGCTGAGCTGTTTCAGGGTTAACTGGCTACCAGGTTCATTCCCTCATCGTCGCCTTGTCAGTTATGTTACATCATTAGAACGTCTACATCCTATAAGGTCTAGAAAAATGCCGTTGATTTTCAAACAGCCTTGACGCCATTACTCCCTGCTCCATAGAATCACTGTTATTCTGCTGCTGTGGGAGATGTGGATGGAGGGTTAGGGTGACGCCATTACTCCCTGCTCCATAGAATCACTGTTATTCTGCTGCTGTGGGAGATGTGGATGGAGGGTTAGGGTGACGTCTTCACTCCTGGGGTGTTTAATCTTTAAAACATCTTTAGTCTTGGGTTGCTGGGATGATAAACTGAAAATGACAGACACAGCTCCTCTTACCGAAGCATTTCGTTTAGGTTGGTCGTTTAGTTTATTTTGCTACACAACGTTCCTGCATGTGGGTATTACTGAATGTGCACACAAGGGCCGCTGTTTCTAAAATAAAACCCTTTTGGCAACAGTGATCTTGATCCAGGAGGTGATTGAATGTCTCTGCTGTAACCAAGAAGCTTGATCTTGATATCTAGCCACTTCGTTAGCGAGTTAGCAAACCAGATGCACAGCTGGATCCCTGAGCTGGATATCATTTATTTGACACATCTTAGATTTCTTATAATTATAAGCAGTGGCGTAGCACTGAAGGGAACTATTTCTGTGTCTTAACATTGCGTAGTGTGTAACTCAGTCAAACTGTATGTGTGTCCCAGTCTGTCCCTGGGTGTGTGTCCCAGTCTGTCCCTGGGTGTGTGTCCAGGTCTGTCCCTGTGTGTGTCCAGGTCCGTGTCCCTGTATCTAACTATCTTGTCTCTCCTCTCCAGACGAGCTCCGTCGGGCCAACCTGGAGCCCGGGGACACAGAGCAGGGGATCCACCACCTCCACAGAGAGCTGCTGGAGGCACAGGAGTTGGCCAACACAGGCAAGCAGAGGAGTCTGGAGCTCCAGGCCTTACTGGAGGAGGAGAGGCGGAGAAACAAGCAGCACACTGAGGAGTCAGCCAATCAGATCCACTACCTACAGAGTGAGTATAGTACAGACCACTACCTACAGAGTGAGTATAGTACAGACCACTACCTACAGAGGGAGTATAGTACAGACCACTACCTACAGAGGGAGTATAGTACAGACCACTACCTACAGAGTGAGTATAGTTCAGACCACTACCTACAGAGTGAGTATAGTACAGACCACTACCTACAGAGGGAGTATAGCACAGACCACTACCTACAGAGGGAGTATAGTACAGACCACTACCTACAGAGGGAGTATAGCACAGACCACTACCTACAGAGGGAGTATAGTACAGACCACTACCTACAGAGGGAGTATAGTACAGACCACTACCTACAGAGGGAGTATAGTACAGACCACTACCTACAGAGGGAGTATAGTACAGACCACTACCTACAGAGGGAGTATAGTACAGACCACTACCTACAGAGGGAGTATAGTACAGACCACTACCTACAGAGGGAGTATAGTACAGACCACTACCTACAGAGGGAGTATAGTACAGACCACTACCTACAGAGGGAGTATAGTACAGACCACTACCTACAGAGGGAGTATAGTACAGACCACTACCTACAGAGGGAGTATAGTACAGACCACTACCTACAGAGGGAGTATAGTACAGACCACTACCTACAGAGGGAGTATAGTACAGACCACTACCTACAGAGGGAGTATAGTACAGACCACTACCTACAGAGGGAGTATAGTACAGACCACTACCTACAGAGGGAGTATAGTACAGACCACTACCTACAGAGGGAGTATAGTACAGACCACTACCTACAGAGGGAGTATAGTACAGACCACTACCTACAGAGGGAGTATAGTACAGACCACTACCTACAGAGGGAGTATAGTACAGATCCTGTACATTTAAGCAATAAGGAACAAGGGGGTGTGGTATATGGCCAGTATACCACGACTAAGGGCTGTTTTGCACGATACTGTGCCTGAATACAGCCCTTAGCCGTGGTATTGGCCATGTACCACAAACCCCCGAGGTGCCTTATTGCTATATTAAACCGGTTACCAACGTAATTAGAGCAGTAAAAATACATGTTTTGTCATACGCGTGGTATACGGTCTGATATACCACGGCTGATAGCCAATCAGCATTCAGGGCTGGAACCACCCAGTTTAAAATACAGAGTATAGTATAGATCCAGTACATTGCAATAATGACATTACTATACCATACATTACATTACATCACCATACATTACTATACCATCCATTACATTACATCACCATACATTACTATACCATCCATTACATTACATCACCATACATTACTATACCATCCATTACATTACATCACCATACATTACATCACCATACATTACATTACATCACCATACATTACTATACCATCCATTACATTACATCATCATACATTACTATACCATACATTACATTACATCACCATACATTACTATACCATCCATTACATTACATCATCATACATTACTATACCATCCATTACATTACATCACCATACATTACTATACCATCCATTACATTACATCACCATACATTACTATACCATACATTACATTACATCACCATACATTACTATACCATCCATTACATTACATCATCATACATTACTATACCATCCATTACATTACATCACCATACATTACTATACCATCCATTACATTACATCACCATACATTACTATACCATCCATTACA
Source organism: Thymallus thymallus (assembly GCA_023634145.1). Taxonomy (NCBI): domain Eukaryota; kingdom Metazoa; phylum Chordata; class Actinopteri; order Salmoniformes; family Salmonidae; genus Thymallus; species Thymallus thymallus. The sequence goes on from CM042410.1 coordinate 2,191,310, forward strand.
TTACATCATCATACATTACTATACCATCCATTACATTACATCACCATACATTACTATACCATCCATTACATTACATCACCATACATTACTATACCATACATTACATTACATCACCATACATTACTATACCATCCATTACATTACATCATCATACATTACTATACCATACATTACATTACATCACCATACATTACTATACCATCCATTACATTACATCATCATACATTACTATACCATCCATTACATTACATCACCATACATTACTATACCATCCATTACATTACATCACCATACATTACTATACCATACATTACATTACATCACCATACATTACTATACCATCCATTACATTACATCACCATACATTACTATACCATCCATTACATTACATCACCATACATTACTATACCATCCATTACATTACATCACCATACATTACTATACCATCCATTACATTACATCACCATACATTACTATACCATACATTACATTACTATACCATCCATTACATTACATCACCATACATTACTATACCATCCATTACATTACATCACCATACATTACTATACCATCCATTACATTACATCACCATACATTACTATACCATCCATTACATTACATCACCATACATTACTATACCATCCATTACATTACATCACCATACATTACTATACCATCCATTACATTACATCACCATACATTAAATTACATCACCATACATTACTATACCATACATTACATTACATCACCATACATTACTATACCATCCATTACATTACATCACCATACATTACTATACCATACATTACATTACATCACCATACATTACTATACCATCCATTACATTACATCACCATACATTACTATACCATCCATTACATTACATCACCATACATTACTATACCATCCATTACATTACATCACCATACATTACTATACCATCCATTACATTACATCACCATACACTACTATACCATCCATTACATTACATCACCATACATTACATCACCATACATTACTATACCATCCATTACATTACATCACCATACATTACTATACCATACATTACATTACTATACCATCCATTACATTACATCACCATACATTACTATACCATACATTACATTACTATACCATCCATTACATTACATCACCATACATTACTATACCATCCATTACATTACATCACCATACATTACTATACCATCCATTACATTACATCACCATACATTACTATACCATACATTACATTACATCACCATACATTACATCACCATACATTACATTACATCACCATACATTACATTACCATACATTACTATACCATACATTACATTACATCACCATACATTACTATACCATCCATTACATTACATCACCATACATTACATCACCATACCTTACATTACATCACCATACATTACTATACCATCCATTACATTACATCACCATACATTACTATACCATCCATTACATTACATCACCATACATTACATTACATCACCATACATTACTATACCATCCATTACATTACATCACCATACATTACATTACCATACATTACTATACCATCCATTACATTACATCACCATACATTACTATACCATACATTACATTACATCACCATACATTACTATACCATCCATTACATTACATCACCATACATTACTATACCATACATTACATTACATCACCATACATTACTATACCATACATTACATTACATCATCATACATTACTATACCATACATTACATTACATCACCATACATTACTATACCATACATTACATTACGTCACCATACATTACTATACCATCCATTACATTACATCACCATACATTACATTACCATACATTACTATACCATCCATTACATTACATCACCATACATTACTATACCATACATTACATTACATCACCATACATTACTATACCATCCATTACATTACATCACCATACATTACTATACCATACATTACATTACATCACCATACATTACTATACCATACATTACATTACATCATCATACATTACTATACCATCCATTACATTACATCACCATACATTACTATACCATACATTACATTACGTCACCATACATTACTATACCATCCATTACATTACATCACCATACATTACATCACCATACCTTACATTACATCACCATACATTACATTACATCACCATACATTACATTACATCACCATACATTACTATACCATACATTACATTACATCACCATACATTACTATACCATCCATTACATTACATCACCATACATTACTATACCATCCATTACATTACATCACCATACATTACTATACCATACATTACATTACATCACCATACATTACTATACCATCCATTACATTACATCACCATACATTACTATACCATCCATTACATTACATCACCATACATTAAATTACATCACCATACATTACTATACCATCCATTACATTACATCATCATACATTACTATACCATACATTACATTACATCACCATACATTACATTACATCACCATACATTACATTACATCACCATACATTACATTACATCACCATACATTACATTACATCACCATACATTACTATACCATCCATTACATTACATCACCATACATTACTATACCATCCATTACATTACATCACCATACATTACTATACCATCCATTACATCATCATACATTACTATACCATACATTACATTACATCACCATACATTACTATACCATCCATTACATTACATCACCATACATTACTATACCATACATTACATCACCATACATTACTATACCATACATTACATTACATCACCATACATTACTATACCATCCATTACATTACATCACCATACATTACTATACCATACATTACATCACCATACATTACTATACCATACATTACATTACATCACCATACATTACTATACCATCCATTACATTACATCACCATACATTACTATACCATACATTACATTACATCACCATACATTACTATACCATACATTACATTACATCACCATACATTACATTACATCACCATACATTACTATACCATCCATTACATTACATCACCATACATTACTATACCATCCATTACATCATCATACATTACTATACCATACATTACATTACATCACCATACATTACTATACCATCCATTACATTACATCACCATACATTACTATACCATCCATTACATCATCATACATTACTATACCATCCATTACATTACATCACCATACATTACTATACCATACATTACATTACATCACCATACATTACTATACCATCCATTACATTACATCACCATACATTACTATACCATCCATTACATTACATCACCATACATTAAATTACATCACCATACATTACTATACCATCCATTACATTACATCATCATACATTACTATACCATACATTACATTACATCACCATACATTACATTACATCACCATACATTACTATACCATACATTACATTACATCACCATACATTACATTACATCACCATACATTACTATACCATACATTACATTACATCACCATACATTACATTACATCACCATACATTACATTACATCACCATACATTACATTACATCACCATACATTACATTACATCACCATACATTACTATACCATCCATTACATTACATCACCATACATTACTATACCATCCATTACATTACATCACCATACATTACTATACCATCCATTACATCATCATACATTACTATACCATACATTACATTACATCACCATACATTACTATACCATCCATTACATTACATCACCATACATTACTATACCATACATTACATCACCATACATTACTATACCATACATTACATTACATCACCATACATTACTATACCATCCATTACATTACATCACCATACATTACTATACCATACATTACATCACCATACATTACTATACCATACATTACATTACATCACCATACATTACTATACCATCCATTACATTACATCACCATACATTACTATACCATACATTACATTACATCACCATACATTACTATACCATACATTACATTACATCACCATACATTACATTACATCACCATACATTACTATACCATCCATTACATTACATCACCATACATTACTATACCATCCATTACATCATCATACATTACTATACCATACATTACATTACATCACCATACATTACTATACCATCCATTACATTACATCACCATACATTACTATACCATACATTACATTACATCACCATACATTACTATACCATACATTACATTACATCACCATACATTACATTACATCATCATACATTACTATACCATCCATTACATTACATCACCATACATTACTATACCATACATTACATTACATCACCATACATTACTATACCATCCATTACATTACATCACCATACATTACTATACCATCCATTACATTACATCACCATACATTACATTACATCACCATACATTACTATACCATCCATTACATTACATCACCATACATTACTATACCATCCATTACATTACATCACCATACATTACTATACCATACATTACATTACTATACCATCCATTACATTACATCACCATACATTACTATACCATACATTACATTACATCACCATACATTACTATACCATCCATTACATTACATCACCATACATTACTATACCATACATTACATTACATCACCATACATTACTATACCATCCAGATACAGTACTAACAGAGTGCAGTAACAAACAGATGTACCTACATGCTCCCACACCCTTATGGCAGATTGGAGTTTCCCTTATTTCATGTAGTTGTTAGGGAAGCTCTGCTTTGGTAAAAATGTGATTGGTTAAGTTCAGGGTTAGGGTGGGAATCAAACCAGCAACCTTGTGTATTGCAACCCGTGTCTTACAGCCCATATATTACTGTCTACATTACATGATTGTTTCCAGGCCAGTTGGGGAAACTAGCATCAGATATGGAGGAGTTGAAGGAGCAGAGAGAGAGCTGCATTAGCAGCACACAGGAGGAGCTGTTCTCGGCTCAGGAGGAGGTGCTAGTCCTCCGCCACGCCATGGAGGCCGCCACCGCCGAGAGGGAGCGAGACATTGCCGCCCTGCAGATGGACCTGGGAGGTGTCACGGCCGAGCTGGAGAAGTGGCGGCAGGCTGCGTCAAAATACGAACAGGAGATCAACTCCCTGCAGGCCACCTTCCAACAGCAGAGCCTGCACCAGCAGAGGGCCAACCAGCTACAAGGTACAATACTATACTAACCCCTAACCCTTCCAACAGCAGAGTAATTAATAATTATAATCTGTCTCTCTGTAGGAGAGTTGGAGCATCTTCATAAAAACTGCTATAATAATTATAATCTGTCTCTCTGTAGGAGAGTTGGAGCATCTTCATAAAAACTGCTATAATAATTATAATCTGTCTCTCTGTAGGAGAGTTGGAGCATCTTCATAAAAACTGCTATAATAATTATAATCTGTCTCTCTGTAGGAGAGTTGGAGCATCTTCATAAAAACTGCTATAATAATTATAATCTGTCTCTCTGTAGGAGAGTTGGAGCATCTTCATAAAAACTGCTATAATAATTATAATCTGTCTCTCTGTAGGAGAGTTGGAGCGTTTTCAGAAAGACTGCTCCAGTCTGCAGCAGGAGTGTGAGTGGCTCCGATCTGAGAAGACTACCCTGCTGAACAGACTACACAGACTAGAGACTGAATTGGACAGGTGGGTCTACACACTGCAAATTGGAGGTAGCCCTGACTGTCAACTGAACACCTTACCGTTACACCAAGATATATGTTAGGTGGAGGTTAAATACACAGAGCAATGACATCCTGCTACAATGACAGGGTAACTGTTTCACACATCCTTACACTGAGCTGCAGCAGGGTAACTGTTTCACACATCCTTACACTGAGCTGCAGCAGGGTAACCGTTTCACACATCCTTACACTGAGCTGCAGCAGGGTAACCGTTTCACACATCCTTACACTGAGCTGCAGCAGGGTTACTGTTTCACACATCCTTACACTGAGCTGCAGCAGGGTTACTGTTTCACACTGAGCTGCAGCAGGGTTACCGTTTCACACATCCTTACACTGAGCTGCAGCAGGGTTACTGTTTCACACTGAGCTGCAGCATGGTTACCGTTTCACACATCCTTACACTGAGCTGCAGCATGGTTACCGTTTCACACATCCTTACACTGAGCTGCAGCAGGGTTACCGTTTCACACATCCTTACACTGAGCTGCAGCATGGTTACCGTTTCACACATCCTTACACTGAGCTGCAGCAGGGTTACCGTTTCACACATCCTTACACTGAGCTGCAGCAGGGTTACTGTTTCACACATCCTAACACTGAGCTGCATTCACAAAAGCAGGACAGACTGACTGTTTGGCCCCGTTAGGCAGCTCAGTGTCTGTACTGAACATGTGAACCTGGTTTCAAGGCAGGGTTGTTGGTCCACTGCCCTGTCTGCAGACACGCTGGAAAGAGTCAAATAGATTTTAGCTGCCTCTGCTCTCTGTCAGTCTCCAAGTATCTGCTGACACTCAATACTGCTTACTGTAGAAATCTTTCATCACAGTAAGCGCTATTGGAGGGGGGAGGAATCTAGTGCTATTGGGGGGGTGTGCTAGCCTGGTACGGTGTGGGTGGATAACCTGGCAGGTATTAGCTGGGTGGGTGGGTGTGGGTGGATAACCTGGCAGGTATTAGCTGGGTGGGTGGGTGTGGGTGGATAACCTGGCAGGTATTAGCTGGGTGGGTGGGTGTGGGTGGATAACCTGGCAGGTATTAGCTGGGTGGGTGGGTGTGTGGGTGGATAACCTGGCAGGTATTAGCTGGGTGGGTGGGTGTGTGGGTGGATAACCTGGCAGGTATTAGCTGGGTGGGTGGGTGTGTGGGTGGATAACCTGGCAGGTATTAGCTGGGTGGGTGGGTGTGGGTGGATAACCTGGCAGGTATTAGCTGGGTGGGTGGGTGTGTGGGTGGATAACCTGGCAGGTATTAGCTGGGTGGGTGGGTGGGTGTGGGTGGATAACCTGGCAGGTATTAGCTGGGTGGGTGGGTGGGTGTGGGTGGATAACCTGGCAGGTATTAGCTGGGTGGGTGGGTGTGGGTGGATAACCTGGCAGGTATTAGCTGGGTGTGTGGGTGGATAACCTGGCAGGTATTAGCTGGGTGGGTGGGTGGATAACCTGGCAGGTATTAGCTGGGTGGGTGGGTGTGGGTGGATAACCTGGCAGGTATTAGCTGGGTGGGTGGGTGTGGGTGGATAACCTGGCAGGTATTAGCTGGGTGGGTGGGTGTGGGTGGATAACCTGGCAGGTATTAGCTGGGTGGGTGGGTGTGTGGGTGGATAACCTGGCAGGTATTAGCTGGGTGGGTGGGTGTGTGGGTGGATAACCTGGCAGGTATTAGCTGGGTGGGTGGGTGTGTGGGTGGATAACCTGGCAGGTATTAGCTGGGTGGGTGGGTGTGGGTGGATAACCTGGCAGGTATTAGCTGGGTGGGTGGGTGTGTGGGTGGATAACCTGGCAGGTATTAGCTGGGTGGGTGGGTGGGTGTGGGTGGATAACCTGGCAGGTATTAGCTGGGTGGGTGGGTGGGTGTGGGTGGATAACCTGGCAGGTATTAGCTGGGTGGGTGGGTGTGGGTGGATAACCTGGCAGGTATTAGCTGGGTGGGTGGGTGTGGGTGGATAACCTGGCAGGTATTAGCTGGGTGGGTGTGGGTGGATAACCTGGCAGGTATTAGCTGGGTGGGTGGGTGTGGGTGGATAACCTGGCAGGTATTAGCTGGGTGGGTGGGTGTGGGTGGATAACCTGGCAGGTATTAGCTGGGTGGGTGGGTGTGGGTGGATAACCTGGCAGGTATTAGCTGGGTGGGTGGGTGTGGGTGGATAACCTGGCAGGTATTAGCTGGGTGGGTGGGTGTGTGGGTGGATAACCTGGCAGGTATTAGCTGGGTGGGTGGGTGTGTGGGTGGATAACCTGGCAGGTATTAGCTGGGTGGGTGGGTGTGTGGGTGGATAACCTGGCAGGTATTAGCTGGGTGGGTGGGTGTGGGTGGATAACCTGGCAGGTATTAGCTGGGTGGGTGGGTGTGTGGGTGGATAACCTGGCAGGTATTAGCTGGGTGGGTGGGTGTGTGGGTGGATAACCTGGCAGGTATTAGCTGGGTGGGTGGGTGTGGGTGGATAACCTGGCAGGTATTAGCTGGGTGGGTGGGTGTGGGTGGATAACCTGGCAGGTATTAGCTGGGTGGGTGGGTGTGGGTGGATAACCTGGCAGGTATTAGCTGGGTGGGTGGGTGTGGGTGGATAACCTGGCAGGTATTAGCTGGGTGGGTGGGTGTGGGTGGATAACCTGGCAGGTATTAGCTGGGTGGGTGGGTGTGGGTGGATAACCTGGCAGGTATTAGCTGGGTGGGTGGGTGGGTGTGGGTGGATAACCTGGCAGGTATTAGCTGGGTGGGTGGGTGGGTGTGGGTGGATAACCTGGCAGGTATTAGCTGGGTGGGTGGGTGTGGGTGGATAACCTGGCAGGTATTAGCTGGGTGGGTGGGTGTGGGTGGATAACCTGGCAGGTATTAGCTGGGTGGGTGGGTGTGTGGGTGGATAACCTGGCAGGTATTAGCTGGGTGGGTGGGTGTGGGTGGATAACCTGGCAGGTATTAGCTGGGTGGGTGGGTGTGTGGGTGGATAACCTGGCAGGTATTAGCTGGGTGGGTGGGTGTGTGGGTGGATAACCTGGCAGGTATTAGCTGGGTGGGTGGGTGTGGGTGGATAACCTGGCAGGTATTAGCTGGGTGGGTGGGTGTGTGGGTGGATAACCTGGCAGGTATTAGCTGGGTGGGTGGGTGTGTGGGTGGATAACCTGGCAGGTATTAGCTGGGTGGGTGGGTGTGTGGGTGGATAACCTGGCAGGTATTAGCTGGGTGGGTGGGTGGGTGGGTGGATAACCTGGCAGGTATTAGCTGGGTGGGTGGGTGTGGGTGGATAACCTGGCAGGTATTAGCTGGGTGGGTGTGGGTGGATAACCTGGCAGGTATTAGCTGGGTGGGTGGGTGTGGGTGGATAACCTGGCAGGTATTAGCTGGGTGGGTGGGTGTGGGTGGATAACCTGGCAGGTATTAGCTGGGTGGGTGGGTGTGTGGGTGGATAACCTGGCAGGTATTAGCTGGGTGGGTGGGTGTGGGTGGATAACCTGGCAGGTATTAGCTGGGTGGGTGGGTGTGTGGGTGGATAACCTGGCAGGTATTAGCTGGGTGGGTGGGTGTGGGTGGATAACCTGGCAGGTATTAGCTGGGTGGGTGTGTGGGTGGATAACCTGGCAGGTATTAGCTGGGTGGGTGGGTGTGGGTGGATAACCTGGCAGGTATTAGCTGGGTGGGTGGGTGTGGGTGGATAACCTGGCAGGTATTAGCTGGGTGGGTGGGTGTGTGGGTGGATAACCTGGCAGGTATTAGCTGGGTGGGTGGGTGGGTGTGGGTGGATAACCTGGCAGGTATTAGTTGGGTGGGTGGGTGTGTGGGTGGATAACCTGGCAGGTATTAGCTGGGTGGGTGGGTGTGTGGGTGGATAACCTGGCAGGTATTAGCTGGGTGGGTGGGTGTGGGTGGATAACCTGGCAGGTATTAGCTGGGTGGGTGGGTGTGTGGGTGGATAACCTGGCAGGTATTAGCTGGGTGGGTGGGTGGGTGTGGGTGGATAACCTGGCAGGTATTAGCTGGGTGGGTGGGTGTGGGTGGATAACCTGGCAGGTATTAGCTGGGTGGGTGGGTGGGTGTGGGTGGATAACCTGGCAGGTATTAGCTGGGTGGGTGTGGGTGGATAACCTGGCAGGTATTAGCTGGGTGGGTGGGTGTGGGTGGATAACCTGGCAGGTATTAGCTGGGTGGGTGGGTGTGGGTGGATAACCTGGCAGGTATTAGCTGGGTGGGTGGGTGGGTGGGTTTCAACAGCAGCAGTGTGCAGGGCAGCATGGAGAGCAGGGAACGAGCTCGAGAGGGGGAAAGAACGCTGAGCTACTTTCAGCAGAGCACAGTGTTGTGCAACAGAAGTGATGCTGTTGAAATGTTGAGAGCAAGCTGAAGTACACATCTACAACAGACTAACATTATTATTATTATTATTATTATTACAGACCATCCATCCATGTGCTGACCCTCTCCTCCCCCTCCTCAGTTCCAGGGAACAGACTGCCAGTCTGAACAGCAGTCTTCAGTGTCTGGAGAAGTCCCAGGGAGAAATTAAGAGTAGACTGGGCTCACTGCAGGACCAACACCTCCAGGATGCTAACAGGCTACAGTCACAGCTGGCCCAGGCTGCTAGCAGGACACAGAGCCTGCAGAGAGAGGTATGATACAGGTACCAGCCACACACTGCTGGCCCAGGTACCAGCCACACACTGCTGGCCCAGGTACCAGCCACACACTGCTGGCCCAGGTACCCAGCCACACACTGCTGGCCCAAAACAAAAGGTTTGTCTGTTTTTAAATGTTTCTCACATGAATCTCTCCCCCCCCCCAGTATGAGGACACCCAGACCTTGCTATCTGACCTGAGGCAGCGTTATGAGAGGACAGAGCAGGAGAAACGCTCCATCAACGAGGAGCTGGAACAGTGTAGAGTCAACCTCAGACTGCTGCAGGACAAGGGAACTCATGTGAGTAGTGACCCCTGACCCCATTTCATATCCTGTCTCTCGCTGCAGAGTTCATTTACTATACTTACTACAGATAACAACATCCTAAGGGATGATGATCATGTTGTCTAGATGCAAAAATAGCACCACACAGAGCTCCATGAAGTAGCTGACCGTTACTAACAGCACCACACAGAGCTCCATGAAGTAGCTGACCGTTACTAACAGCACCACACAGAGCTCCATGAAGTAGCTGAAAGTTACCAACAGCACCACACAGAGCTCCATGAAGTAGCTGAACGTTACCAACAGCACCACACAGAGCTCCATGAAGTAGCTGAACGTTACCAACAGCACCACACAGAGCTCCATGAAGTAGCGGACGTTACCAACAGCACCACACAGAGCTCCATGAAGTAGCTGACCGTTACCAACAGCAGCACACAGAGCTCCGTGAAGTAGCTGAACGTTACCAACAGCACCACACAGAGCTCTATGAAGTAGCTGAACGTTACCAACAGCACCACACAGAGCTCTATGAAGTAGCTGACCGTTACCAACAGCACCACACAGAGCTCTATGAAGTAGCTGACCGTTACCAACAGCACCACACAGAGCTCCATGAAGTAGCTGAACGTTACCAACAGCACCACACAGAGCTCCATGAAGTAGCTGAACGTTACCAACAGCACTACACAGAGCTCCATGAAGTAGCTGACCGTTACCAACAGCACCACACAGAGCTCCATGAAGTAGCTGAACGTTACCAACAGCACCACACAGAGCTCCATGAAGTAGCTGACCGTTACCAACAGCACCACACAGAGCTCTATGAAGTAGCTGACCGTTACCAACAACACCACACAGAGCTCCATGAAGTAGCTGAACGTTACCAACAGCACCACACAGAGCTCTATGAAGTAGCTGAACGTTACCAACAGCACCACACAGAGCTCCATGAAGTAGCTGAACGTTACCAACAGCACCACACAGAGCTCCATGAAGTAGCTGACCGTTACCAACAGCACCACACAGAGCTCTATGAAGTAGCTGACCGTTACCAACAGCACCACACAGAGCTCTATGAAGTAGCTGAACGTTACCAACAGCACCACACAGAGCTCCATGAAGTAGCTGAACATTACCAACAGCACCACACAAAGCTCCATGAAATAGCTGAAAGTTACCAACAGCACCACACAGAGCTCCATGAAGTAGCTTAACGTTACCAACAGCACTACACAGAGCTCCATGAAGTAGCTGACCGTTACCAACAGCACCACACAGAGCTCCATGAAGTAGCTGAACGTTACCAACAGCACCACACAGAGCTCTATGAAGTAGCTGACCGTTACCAACAACACCACACAGAGCTCCATGAAGTAGCTGAACGTTACCAACAGCACCACACAGAGCTCTATGAAGTAGCTGACCGTTACCAACAACACCACACAGAGCTCCATGAAGTAGCTGAACGTTACCAACAGCACCACACAGAGCTCTATGAAGTAGCTGAACGTTACCAACAGCACCACACAGATTTCCATGAAGTAGCTGAACGTTACCAACAGCACCACACAGAGCTCCATGAAGTAGCTGACCGTTACCAACAGCACCACACAGAGCTCTATGAAGTAGCTGACCGTTACCAACAGCACCACACAGAGCTCCATGAAGTAGCTGAACGTTACCAACAGCACCACACAGAGCTCCATGAAGTAGCTGACCGTTACCAACAGCACCACACAGAGCTCTATGAAGTAGCTGACCATTACCAACAGCACCACACAGAGCTCCATGAAGTAGCTGACCGTTACCAACAGCACCACACAGAGCTCTATGAAGTAGCTGACCGTTACCAACAGCACCACACAGAGCTCCATGTCTGCGAGTCCAGTGATTAGAATCACAGTAATAAGACCTGCTGGCTGTGTTTATTCCTGCTATTGTCTGTAGCTCTGTTTATTCCTGCTAAGTCCAGAAGTTGTCATCAGATGTGGTGATGGAAAACTTTGGGGGTTTTGTTCTGTTTTTGAGCCATAATATCTTCGGACTACTTTTCATAAAATCCTCATGGAAGGACGGGTGTAAGAAATGTGATGGAAACTCTGTGGTTCCATGCTATATCAATCCTAATGCATTTAGTATGGGGAACGCTCTTACTCACTACCGGCCAGGCTCCTGCTACTAGAACTACTCTGACCACATCAAATCAATCTCAGTCCTGGGACATTAAATCAATCTCAGTCCTGGGACATCAAATCAATCTCAGTCCTGGGACATCAAATCAATCTCAGTCCCGGGACATCAAATCAATCTCAGTCCCGGGACATCAAATCAATCTCAGTCCCGGGACATCATATCAATCTCAGTCCTGGGACATCAAATCAATCTCAGTCCCGGGACATCAAATCAATCTCAGTCCTGGGACATCAAATCAATCTCAGTCCCGGGACATCAAATCAATCTCAGTCCCGGGACATCAAATCAATCTCAGTCCTGGGACATCAAATCAATCTCAGTCCTGGGACATCAAATCAATCTCAGTCCTGGGACATCAAATCAACAAAAGCTTGGATTCAATCTGATCGCGCTTTGTAGACAATGTGCTATTTAAAGGCTATTTTTCTGCATTCGCCGAGATTATGTTCACAGTAAACGCTGAATATGTTGTATCAGAAATTACATTTAAATGGAGCATTGTGGACACAGCAGGATCTGATTGAATCCCGGCCTAAGAGTGATCAGCTTTCATAATCACAGCAGTATCTGTATGTTCCAGTGTGTAAACCCTTCATAATCGCTATGTTCCAGTGTGTAAACCCTTCATAATCGCTATGTTCCAGTGTGTAAACCCTTCATAATCGCTATATTCCAGTGTGTAAACCCTTCGTAATCGCTATATTCCAGTGTGTAAACCCTTCATAATCGCTATGTTCCAGTGTGTAAACCCTTCATAATCGCTATGTTCCAGTGTGTAAACCCTTCATAATCGCTATGTTCCAGTCTGTAAACCCTTCATAATCGCTATGTTTCAGTGTGTAAACCCTTCATAACCGCAATGTTCCAGTGTGTAAACCCTTCATAATCGCTATGTTCCAGTGTGTAAACCCTTCATAATCGCTATGTTCCAGTGTGTAAACCCTTCATAATCGCTATGTTCCAGTGTGTAAACCCTTCATAATCGCTATGTTCCAGTGTGTAAACCCTTCATAATCGGTGTACGCAGTATGTTCCATTGTGTTTGTGTTAAACCCCACTCTCTCTCTCCACTGTCCTTCTCCTATACTCTTACTGTTAATGTGTTCAGCTTCTAGATGTGGTGTGACCTGTATCTAGATGTGACCTGTATCTAGATGTGGTGTGACCTGTATCTAGATGTGGTGTGACCTGTATCTAGATGTGGTGTGACCTGTATCTAGATGTGGTGTGACCTGTGTCTAGATGTGGTGTGACCTGTATCTAGATGTGGTGTGACCTGTATCTAGATGTGGTGTGACCTGTATCTAGATGTGGTGTGACCTGTGTCTAGATGTGGTGTGACCTGTATCTAGATGTGGTGTGACCTGTATCTAGATGTGGTGTGACCTGTATCTAGATGTGGTGTGACCTGTATCTAGATGTGGTGTGACCTGTGTCTAGATGTGGTGTGACCTGTATCTAGATGTGGTGTGACCTGTATCTAGATGTGGTGTGACCTGTATCTAGATGTGGTGTGACATGTGTCTAGATGTGGTGTGACCTGTATCTAGATGTGGTGTGACCTGTATCTAGATGTGGTGTGACCTGTATCTAGATGTGGTGTGACCTGTATCTAGATGTGGTGTGACCTGTATCTAGATGTGGTGTGACCTGTGTCTAGATGTGGTGTGACATGTGTCTAGATGTGGTGTGACCTGTGTCTAGATGTGGTGTGACCTGTATCTAGATGTGGTGTGACCTGTATCTAGATGTGGTGTGACCTGTATCTAGATGTGGTGTGACCTGTATCTAGATGTGGTGTGACCTGTATCTAGATGTGGTGTGACCTGTATCTAGATGTGGTGTGACATGTGTCTAGATGTGGTGTGACCTGTGTCTAGATGTGGTGTGACCTGTATCTAGATGTGGTGTGACATGTGTCTAGATGTGGTGTGACCTGTATCTAGATGTGGTGTGACCTGTATCTAGATGTGGTGTGACCTGTGTCTAGATGTGGTGTGACCTGTGTCTAGATGTGGTGTGACCTGTGTCTAGATGTGGTGTGACATGTGTCTAGATGTGGTGTGACATGTGTCTAGATGTGGTGTGACATGTGTCTAGATGTGGTGTGACCTGTATCTAGATGTGGTGTGACCTGTATCTAGATGTGGTGTGACCTGTATCTAGATGTGGTGTGACCTGTATCTAGATGTGGTGTGACCTGTATCTAGATGTGGTGTGACATGTATCTAGATGTGGTGTGACCTGTATCTAGATGTGGTGTGACCTGTATCTAGATGTGGTGTGACCTGTATCTAGATGTGGTGTGACCTGTATCTAGATGTGGTGTGACCTGTGTCTAGATGTGGTGTGACCTGTATCTAGATGTGGTGTGACCTGTATCTAGATGTGGTGTGACCTGTATCTAGATGTGGTGTGACCTGTATCTAGATGTGGTGTGACCTGTATCTAGATGTGGTGTGACCTGTATCTAGATGTGGTGTGACCTGTATCTAGATGTGGTGTGACCTGTGTCTAGATGTGGTGTGACCTGTATCTAGATGTGGTGTGACCTGTGTCTAGATGTGGTGTGACCTGTGTCTAGATGTGGTGTGACCTGTATCTAGATGTGGTGTGACCTGTATCTAGATGTGGTGTGACCTGTATCTAGATGTGGTGTGACCTGTATCTAGATGTGGTGTGACCTGTATCTAGATGTGGTGTGACCTGTATCTAGATGTGGTGTGACCTGTATCTAGATGTGGTGTGACCTGTGTCTAGATGTGGTGTGACCTGTATCTAGATGTGGTGTGACCTGTATCTAGATGTGGTGTGACCTGTGTCTAGATGTGGTGTGACATGTATCTAGATGTGGTGTGACCTGTATCTAGATGTGGTGTGACATGTATCTAGATGTGGTGTGACCTGTATCTAGATGTGGTGTGACATGTATCTAGATGTGGTGTGACCTGTATCTAGATGTGGTGTGACCTGTATCTAGATGTGGTGTGACCTGTATCTAGATGTGGTGTGACCTGTATCTAGATGTGGTGTGACCTGTATCTAGATGTGGTGTGACCTGTATCTAGATGTGGTGTGACCTGTATCTAGATGTGGTGTGACCTGTGTCTAGATGTGGTGTGACCTGTATCTAGATGTGGTGTGACCTGTGTCTAGATGTGGTGTGACCTGTATCTAGATGTGGTGTGACCTGTATCTAGATGTGGTGTGACCTGTATCTAGATGTGGTGTGACCTGTATCTAGATGTGGTGTGACCTGTATCTAGATGTGGTGTGACCTGTATCTAGATGTGGTGTGACCTGTATCTAGATGTGGTGTGACCTGTATCTAGATGTGGTGTGACCTGTATCTAGATGTGGTGTGACCTGTATCTAGATGTGGTGTGACCTGTATCTAGATGTGGTGTGACCTGTATCTAGATGTGGTGTGACCTGTGTCTAGATGTGGTGTGACCTGTATCTAGATGTGGTGTGACCTGTATCTAGATGTGGTGTGACCTGTGTCTAGATGTGGTGTGACATGTATCTAGATGTGGTGTGACCTGTGTCTAGATGTGGTGTGACCTGTATCTATACCTGTGTGTTCAGCTTATTGATTATTCTCTCTGATTAATTAATCCCTTCCCTCCTTCAGCCATCCATATTGCAGCCTGTCCAAGCCATTTCCATCGGCCTTATCCTGACTTTGCTGTATTGGTGCTTCAGCCAGTTGTGGTAGAAAGGTACCCGACGTTATGTTGAGTTGGTGTCTCATCTCTGTCGTCTCCAGTGCATGGCTAACGTTCATTCAACCACTCCTCCTGCAGCTGCTGCTTGGCACAACTAACACTGGGGAGAACTAACACTAAACCTGGGCTGGTCAATTCTGGTTCTGGAGGGACGAAATCCCTGGGCAAAAGAGCTGATATGATTCGTCCAAAGACAAATCAGTTTTAAAAAGATCATAATTGTTCTGCCTGTGTAAATGCTGCCCTGGTGTCCCAGGTCTGAACCAGTCTGATGGAAGGACCTAAGTTGAACAGCCCTGCACTAAACTAACTCTGTTATTATTACTATTACTATTATTATTACTATTATTATTACTATTATTATTACTAGATAGATAGGTACTTTATTGATCCCCCGGGGGGGAAATTTCATAACATAACATACATTTCACTATTATTATTACTATTATTATTACTATTATTATTACTATTATTATTATTACTATTATTATTACTATTATTATTGCTATTACTATTATTATTACTATTATTATTACTATTATTACTATTATTATTACTATTATTACTATTATTATTACTATTATTATTACTATTATTACTATTATTATTATTACTATTATTATTACTATTATTATTACTATTATTATTATTACTATTATTATTATTACTATTATTATTACTATTATTATTATTACTATTATTATTATTATTACTATTATTATTATTACTATTATTATTATTACTATTATTATTATTACTATTATTATTACTATTATTATTATTGCTATTACTATTATTATTATTACTATTATTATTACTATTATTATTATTGCTATTACTATTACTATTATTATTACTATTATTATTACTATTATTATTACTTACTATTATTACTATTACTATTATTATTGCTATTACTATTACTATTATTATTACTATTATTATTATTACTATTATTACTATTGTTATTACTATTGTTATTACTATTATTACTATTGTTATTACTATTATTATTACTATTATTACTATTATTATTATTACTGTTATTACTATTGTTATTACTATTGTTATTACTATTATTACTATTGTTATTACTATTATTATTACTATTATTACTATTGTTATTACTATTATTATTACTATTGTTATTACTATTATTATTACTATTATTATTACTATTATTACTATTATTATTATTACTATTATTACTATTGTTATTACTATTATTACTATTGTTATTACTATTATTATTACTATTATTACTATTATTATTATTACTATTATTATTACTATTATTATTACTATTATTACTATTACTATTATTATTACTAGATAGCTAATTGATAATTTCAGTGATTGCCTAAATTCAACACACCTGGTGTTCCAGGTGGGTGAAATCAAAAACATGAAGTGTCTGCATCAGTCCAGGACCAGGATTGCCTACCCCTGGTCTATACAGTCAGTCTCTTACTACAGTGTTTCCCAACTCCGGTCTTCCAGTACCCCCAACAGTACACATTTTCATTGTGGCGCCGGACGAGCACACCTGGAGGACCAGAGTTGGGAAACACCTGCCTGCTAATACGACCAGTCATTGAAGCCTGCCGTCTGTCTTGCTTGGATCACTAACCCACCAAGGCTTATTCTGGGGGTTTGTTTCACCTTTTCACTTCGTTTTCAACTATTTTGGTCATTATTGCTTTATGACCATCATACTTTATGACCATACTTTATGACCATACTTTGACTATCATACTTTATGACCAACATACTTTATGACCATCATACTTTATGACCGTCATACTTTATGACCGTCATACTTTATGACCGTCATACTTTATGACAGTCATACTTTATGACCGTCATACTTTAGCTTTTTATTTTTTATTTTAATGAACATGTATATTTCGTTGTTTCCTCAGAACAGGAAGGTCCTGTTTGATTTCCTCAGGGAGGTAACTGGCTCATTCCCAGGGAAACTTTTCTTCCATGCTTCTCTCTTTCTAGCTATCTCTCTCTCTCTCTCTCTTTCCTCTACCTGACCAGTGTAGGGTAGCTGAAGGCCTAGACTTAAACCAACTCTCTCTCTCTCTCTCTCTCTCTCTCTCTCTCTCAATTTCAATTCACTTTAAGGGCTTTATTGGCATGGGAAACATGTGTTTACATTGCCAAAGCAAGTGAAATATATATATATATATATATATATATATATATATATATATATATATATATATATATATATATATATATATATATATAATAAACAAAAGTGAAATAAACAATGCAAAATGTACAGTAAACATTAATAAAGACATTTCAAATGTCATATTTATATATAAAGTGTTGTAACGACGTGAAAATAGTTAACGTACATGTCTCTGTCTCACTGTCACTCTCGCTCTGGCTCTCTGTCTCACTGTCTGTCTCGCTCTGGCTCTCTGTCTCACTGTCACTCTCGCTCTGGCTCTCTGTCTCACTGTCTGTCTCGCTCTGGCTCTCTGTCTCACTGTCGCTCTCGCTCTGGCTCTCTGTCTCACTGTCTGTCTCGCTCTGGCTCTCTGTCTCACTGTCGCTCTCGCTCTGGCTCTCTGTCTCGCTGTCTGGTCTGTCTCGCTGTCTGGTCTGTCTTGCTGTCTGGTCTGTCTCGCTGTCTGGTCTGTCTCGCTGTCTGGTCTGTCTCGCTGTCTGGTCTGTCTCGCTGTCTGTTCTGTCTCGCTGTCTCTCTCTGGCTGTCTCACTGTTGATCTCTGGCTGGCTGTCTCTGGCTCTGTCTCTCTCTCTCTCGGTCTCTCTCTCTCGGTCTCTCTCTGTCTCTCGCTCTGGCTGTCTGTCTGTGTCTCGGTCTCTCTCTCTCTCTCTCTCGGTCTCTCTCTCGGTCTCTCTCTCGGTCTCTCTCTCGGTCTCTCTCTCGGTCTCTTTCTCTCTCTCGGTCTCTCTCTATCTATATATATTAATTCAATTCAAGGGACTTTATTGGCATGTGAAACATACTGTATGTAAACATTGCCAAAGCAAGTGAAGTAGATAATAAACAAAAAAATGAACAGTAAACATTACTCACTGAAGTTCCAAAAGAATAAAGACATTTCGAATGTCATATTAAATATGTCTATATACAGTATTATGTCTATATACAGTGTTGTAACGATGTGCAAATAGTTAAAGTATAAAAGGGAAAATAAATAAATATGGGTTGTATTTACATGGTGTTTGTTCTTCACTGGTTGCCCTTTTCTTGTGTCACACATCTTGCTGCTGTGATGGCACACGTGGTATTTCACCCAGTAGATATGAGAGTTTATCTCTCTCTCTCTCTCTGCAGATTGGTTGGAGCCCCTGGATGCCGGTGGTAGCAGTGATGGTAGCAGTGACCGCAGCGGTGCTTTACCCCAACTTCTCCAAGAGCAGCTCGACCTGAGGAGGCAGCAACATTTACTACCACACCTCCTGTACGGCGTCTACCTGTATACCAGGCCTGCCCCGGCCTCTACCTGTCTACCAGGCCTGCCCCGGCCTCTACCTGTATACCAGGCCTGCCCCGGCCTCTACCTGTCTACCAGGCCTGCCCCGGCCTCTACCTGTATACCAGGCCTGCCCCGGCCTCTACCTGTCTACCAGGCCTGCCCCGGCCTCTACCTGTCTACCAGGCCTGCCCCGGACCTCTACCTGTCTACCAGGCCTGCCCCGGCCTCTACCTGTATACCAGGCCTGCCCCGGACCTCTACCTGTATACCAGGCCTGCCCCGGCCTCTACCTGTCTACCAGGCCTGCCCCGGCCTCTACCTGTCTACCAGGCCTGCCCCGGACCTCTACCTGTCTACCAGGCCTGCCCCGGACCTCTACCTGTCTACCAGGCCTGCTCCGCCTCTACCTGTCTACCAGGCCTGCCCCGGCCTCTACCTGTCTACCAGGCCTGCTCCGGCCTCTACCTGTCTACCAGGCCTGCCCCGGACCTCTACCTGTCTACCAGGCCTGCCCCGGACCTCTACCTGTCTACCAGGCCTGCCCCGGACCTCTACCTGTCTACCAGGCCTGCCCCGGCCTCTACCTGTCTACCAGGCCTGCTCCGGCCTCTACCTGTCTACCAGGCCTGCCCCGGACCTCTACCTGTCTACCAGGCCTGCCCCGGACCTCTACCTGTCTACCAGGCCTGCCCCGGACCTCTACCTGTATACCAGGCCTGCCCCGGCCTCTACCTGTCTACCAGGCCTGCCCTGGCCTCTACCTGTCTACCAGGCCTGCCCCGGCCTCTACCTGTCTACCAGGCCTGCCCCGGACCTCTACCTGTCTACCAGGCCTGCCCCGGACCTCTACCTGTCTACCAGGCCTGCCCCGGCCTCTACCTGTCTACCAGGCCTGCCCCGGACCTCTACCTGTCTACCAGGCCTGCCCCGGACCTCTACCTGTCTACCAGGCCTGCCCCGGACCTCTACCTGTCTACCAGGCCTGCCCCGGACCTCTACCTGTCTACCAGGCCTGCCCCGGACCTCTACCTGTCTACCAGGCCTGCCCCGGACCTCTACCTGTCTACCAGGCCTGCCCCGGACCTCTACCTGTCTACCAGGCCTGCCCCGGCCTCTACCTGTCTACCAGGCCTGCCCCGGACCTCTACCTGTCTACCAGGCCTGCCCCGGCCTCTACCTGTCTACCAGGCCTGCCCCGGACCTCTACCTGTCTACCAGGCCTGCCCCGGCCTCTACCTGTCTACCAGGCCTGCCCCGGACCTCTACCTGTCTACCAGGCCTGCCCCGGCCTCTACCTGTCTACCAGGCCTGCCCTGACCTGTTCCGGCCTACACTCCTTGCCCTCCCTCCCTCCCTCCTAGCCTCCTGATTGATCCTCCAGGGCTGCTACTCCTCTGCCCCCTTGATTGATAGATTTATGAATTAATTGATTGATCGATTACCTCCCGTCTGGTCTAGTTGTTCCCCCACATAAAGGCTCTCTGCTTTAAACTGTACAAAGTCAAACTGTGTGTGTGTGTGTGTGTGTGTGTGTGTGTGTGTGTGTGTGTATGTATATATATATATATATATATATATATATATATATATATATATATATATATATATATATATATATATATATATATATATATATATATATATATATATAGTGAGAGGAAAGAACATGAATACAATTAGTAATTTCTACCATAGATTAAATACTATATGAGCAGTTGTTGTTTTCAGTTGTTAATCAGTTTGATGATGGAAATATTGGTCATTGTATTATTGTTATTAAAGCAGCCTAAACTAGGCTTGGTTGTAGTTTTTCTGATGGATACAAACCTGTGTTCTTTTCTTTTGGCTCCATGTTGTTTTTAGAGGAGTTGACTTTCTGTGTGGTTGGTTTACCATGTTGGGGTTAATGTGGTTTACCATGTTGGGGTTAATGTGGTTTACCATGTTGGGGTTAATGTGGTTTACCATGTTGGGGTTAATGTGGTTTACCATGTTGGGGTTAATATTCAGCCAAATCACAGATATGATTATTCTTAGATTGCATCCCTAATGGCACCCTATTCCCTGTATATTGCCCTGGTTAAAGTAGTGCACTATGTAGGGAACAGGGCTGTTTGGAATGTCTGCATTCATTAGGCACAAGGGGTTGTTAAGTGCCTACTGAAACTAACGAGAGGTGTGGAGTCGGACTGATATTCCTAGAAGTGTCAGTCACAGCTAGGTTATGGTGGTTGCTCTGTGGTGTGGAGTGACTGGGTTTATAACAACATGATCTCTGCTGTACTACTGTGTTGTTTTATCTGTGTATTGTAAAAATAACTATGAACAAATATTCATCATGTTTAAAACACTACAGAACAAAGACTTCTCATTGAAATGGAAAGTTATGCTACTAGATGGCTGTTGATAACTTTGGAGATGTGAACAAGGCACCTGTTGACTTGAACACAATTTATTTTACCACTGGGTTTAGACACTAGAAGACATTGGGACACAAACCAAACCCATTCTGTTGATCGTGTATAAAGGCTGTAGTGGACTGGACCAGTAGTCTGTCTCTAAACTCTAGCCTGCTAACTCTGGCTTCTTGGTTTCATATCGGATCACATGGGTTAAAAGAAATGTCCGGAAAAACTCCTGGCCTTGGAGGATGAATATCTGTCCAACTGCAACAACCTTCTGCAGGTTTGTATACATTATATTTAAAGAGGGGAGGTTCCCTGTACAGACACAGAGAAAGCAACATGATTGGACAATACAACTCACAGGGCTGAGCTTGCCTTCTGCAGGTTTGCATCGTGTGGTCCTGCCCTATGCAACTATAGGCCTGATGGGAAATTAACTGTCTTGTCAGCCATTGTGTTTACTGATTCATTCCAGTCCAGGTAGCCTAGTTAGTCCAGTCCAGGTATCCTAGTTAGTCCAGTCCAGGTATCCTAGTCAGCCCAAGTTTGAATGCAAACCAAATTTGATCCCATTCATATTTTCTCACAAACAAATGGGCTTTAAATACACAATTTACTGCTTCATTTACCCTAGCCAGAGGGGCAGGGGCATAGTAGGATACACTGTTAATAGCCTGCAGTTGATCAGACTGAAAGTCATATTCCCATGCAGTACAGCATGTCAGATCACTAATGTTTAGGTGTATAGGCTGCTACATTTATGGAAGAGTTTTTGCTTGTGTCTGTCGAGAGTGATGTTTTATCATGCTTGCTAAATAAATACTGGAGGAAAGTGTAAAGCACGCCTTGAGCTTTGTGCCTGGCCTGCACTTCCTCCGATTTCCTTGAATCTGATTGGTCAAGAGACGCAAAGAGCCTGCAGCAGCAGTTGGCAAATCGGTCTAAAAAAACAGCACTTTAAGCTGCTTTTTTAACACTTTCCGTCAATGTATTTTATTATTTTATTATTATAAAGTGGTGTGAGAGTAAAAAGTAGTGCCTCACCTGATTTGAAGAGTGATGAGGTTTTCCTGCCCTGCCCATGTCTTTGGTTCTAGTCCCAGACCCTGCCCATGTCTATGGTTCTAGTCCCAGACCCTGCCCATGTCTTTGGTTCTAGTCCCAGACCCTGCCCATGTCTATGGTTCTAGTCTCAGACCCTGCCCATGTCTATGGTTCTAGTCCCAGACCCTGCCCATGTCTATGGTTCTAGTCTCAGACCCTGCCCATGTCTATGGTTCTAGTCCCAGACCCTGCCCATGTCTATGGTTCTAGTCTCAGACCCTGCCCATGTCTATGGTTCTAGTCTCAGACCCTGCCCATGTCTATGGTTCTAGTCCCAGACCCTGCCCATGTCTATGGTTCTAGTCCCAGACCCTGCCCATGTCTATGGTTCTAGTCCCAGACCCTGCCCATGTCTATGGTTCTAGTCTCAGACCCTGCCCATGTCTATGGTTCTAGTCTCAGACCCTGCCCATGTCTATGGTTCTAGTCCCAGACCCTGCCCATGTCTATGGTTCTAGGCTCTCTATACTTTATGGGTACTAGTCCCCAGCCCCAAGTGCAAAGTATGTTTTAGGTTCTAGTCCGACTAGTTCTCTGTACTCTGGGTTCTAGTCCCATACTGGTATGGTGATGGTTCTATTCCCAGCCTGCCAGAAAGCCCTCTGTAGCAAAGATCAAAACTACAAACTCACCTAAGGATGATTCTGATGACTTACCTGTCTGTGACATGGAGTTACCCGTCTGAATGTCTCACCTGGATTACCTGTCCGTCTGTCTCACCTCCAGTCTGAATCTGGTGCAGAAAGCTATGAACATGTCGGACTGGTTGGTTTGGCATTATTGTGATACTACCACTAAGCACAGTGATGTTCGCTACCGGTCCAGTGTGGTTTATAATGGGGTCTGATTAGTTATGAGGCTCAATGTGAATCAGGAGGTTCTGAGGGGAACACAACCAACAAGATGAATAAACTGTTGAAGGAAAGGTTAAGGGTTTACCTTTGTGTGTGATGCCTAGTCTGGTTAAAGCAGACAATGTTTCCATCACCATTGAGCTCACTGATTCAGTCTGTTTATATCAGGATTATACAGGGTTACTGCCTTCGCTGTAGCTGTAAATAAACACTGTCACTCCGAGAGCAAACAAGCTATTCATCATATTTCACTGTGTCAATACATGTCATTGTCAACGCTTCAACGCCCCTGATCTAAACCCTATCCTGGGACACCACCACAAAGCACAGGACTGGACTATACAAGAGACACCAGGAAGGAGGTTCAAATGTCAGTCCAACAGCCAGCCAGCGGTACACTTTGAACTAGAACAGTGTTTGTTGTTAGTCACACAGAATTCTACATCACTCTAACTGTGCTGCATCACAACAAGGCCTCGTCATCTGAAGGACACAATACCCTTTTTACACTTTCAGAATGTCATGTTTTGACACCTGCTACTATCGCTAGAATGTCATGTTTTGACACCTGCTACTATCGCTAGAATGTCATGTTTTGACACCTGCTACTATCGCTAGAATGTCATGTTTTGACACCTGCTACTATC
Source organism: Thymallus thymallus (assembly GCA_023634145.1). Lineage (NCBI taxonomy): Eukaryota > Metazoa > Chordata > Actinopteri > Salmoniformes > Salmonidae > Thymallus > Thymallus thymallus. Next base: position 2,216,387 of record CM042410.1, read on the forward strand.
GCTAGAATGTGATGTTTTGACACCTGCTACTATCGCTAGAATGTCATGTTTTGACACCTGCTACTATCGCTAGAATGTGATGTTTTGACACCTGCTACTATCGCTAGAATGTCATGTTTTGACACCTGCTACTATCGCTAGAATGTCATGTTTTGACACCTGCTACTATCGCTAGAATGTCATGTTTTGACACCTGCTACTATCGCTAGAATGTCATGTTTTGACACCTGCTACTATCGCTAGAATGTGATGTTTTGACACCTGCTACTATCGCTAGAATGTCATGTTTTGACACCTGCTACTATCGCTAGAATGTGATGTTTTGACACCTGCTACTATCGCTAGAATGTCATGTTTTGACACCTGCTACTATCGCTAGAATGTCATGTTTTGACACCTGCTACTATCGCTAGAATGTCATGTTTTGACACCTGCTACTATCGCTAGAATGTCATGTTTTGACACCTGCTACTATCGCTAGAATGTGATGTTTTGACACCTGCTACTATCGCTAGAATGTGATGTTTTGACACCTGCTACTATCGCTAGAATGTGCAGAATAAGAATGCAGATAGTAGGGTCTCAGGCTAACGGCTAACAGCTCTCAAGTCACCGACAGTATGTTTTTGGATATAGAGTGCGCGCCAAAAGTATTGGAACACTTTTTGTTGTTTTGTCTCTGTACTCCAGCACTTCGGATGATACAATGATACAAGGAGTATGAGGTTAAAGTGCAGACTGTCAGCTTTCATTTGAGGATATTTTCATCCATATTGGGTGAACCGTTTAGAAATAAGATAGATACTTTATTGATCCCCGAGGGGAAATTTCTTTGTCAAGCAGCTATGAAAAACACAGGGCAGGTGCAAAATGCCAGAACGAAATACACAAAAGACAGATACACGATACATAGTGCGGCAGTATGAAAGTGCAAAAAGCTATAAAAAGGCATTGCTTACTATTAGTGAATGACTGGAGTGCAAAAAGCTATAAAAAGGCATTGCTTAATATGAGTGAATGGCTGGATATGTTCACTACATTGTTACAGAGTGATAAAATTATACAAATATTTCAAGTTGATATAAATAAAATATTTGCATGCTTAACTATACTACAGTCGTGACCAAACGTTTTGAGAGTATTGGTCTCCACAAAGTTTGCTGCTTCAGTGTTCTTAGATCTTTATGTCAGTAGTTACTATGGTAACCTGAAGTATAATTACAAGTATTCCATAAGTGTCAAAGGCTTTCATTGACAATGACATTCAGTTTATGCAAAGAGTCAATATTTGCAGTGTTGACCCTTCTTTTTCAAGACCTCTGCAATCCGCCCTGGCATGCTGTCAATTAACTTCTGGGCCACATCCTGACAGATGGCAGGCCATTCTTGCATAATCAATGCTTGGAGTTTGTCAGAGGTTGTGGGTTTTTGTTTGTCCACCCACCTCTTGAGGATCGACCACAAGTTCTCAATGGATTAAGGTCTGGGGAGTTCCCTGGCCATGGACCCAAAATGTTGATGTTTTGTTCCCCGAGCCACTTAGTTATCACTTTTGCCTTATGGCAAGGTGCTCCATCATGCTGGAAAAGGCATTGTTCGTCACCAAACTGTTCTTGGATGGTTGGGAGAAGTTGCTCTCGGAGGATGTGTTGGTACCAGTCTTTATTCATGGCTGTGTTCTTAGGCAAAATTGTGAGTGAGCCCACTCCCTTGGCTGAGAAGCAACCCCACACATGAATGGTCTCAGGATGCTTTACTGTTGGCATGACACAGGACTGATGGTAGCGCTCACCTTGTCTTCTCCGGACAAGGTGTTTTCCGGATGGCCCAAACAATCGGAAAGGGGATTCATCAGAGAAAATGACTCTACCCCAGTCCTCAGCAGTCCAATCCCTGTACCTTTTGCAGAATATCAGTCTGTCCCTGATGTTTTTCCTGGAGAGAAGTGGTTTCTTTGCTGCCCTTCTTGACACCAGGCCATCCTCCAAATTCTCAAAACTTTTGGCCACGACTGCATACAGGACGATGGCAGAGAAAGATACTTAAATAGCTATATGTGCATATGATATAAGTGAGGGTAATAATAGTTTACTTAATATACAGTCTGGTTAAATGTACAGGTAAGTGAATATTTTGCATGGTTACATTAACTGTACAGGTAAATGACAGGAAGAGATACTTTAATAGCTAAATGTGTGTATGATATCATTTGGGGTAATAATAGTAATTCCCTTAAAATACAGTCCTTCGTGCGCAGGGTTTAATTACAGATAAATGCACATATTTCACATTCGATATACTAAAAGTAATGAAAAAAGATACAACTGACAGGATACTAATATGAATTCCTGAGTGAATGACTACGTAAGTTAAGTCCATTATGGCCAGCAGTTTGGCCAGGATCCGTCTCTCCGCCACCTCCTCTAGAGTGTCAAGGCTCATCCCCAGAACAGAGCTAGCCTTCCTGATCACCTTATTTACCTGAGAAGGATCACAGCCTTTATGTTGGCGCCCCAGCACACCACTGCAAAAAAGAAGGTAGAAGGTATGCAGTAGTTTACTGCACACGTTGAAGGACCTGAGCCTCCTCAGAAAGTAGAGTCGGCTCTGGCCCTTTTTGTACAGGGCCCCGGTGTTACCGGCCCATTCCAGCCTGTTGTCCATATGGACTCCCAGGAACTTGTATGACCCAACCATTTCCACATCCATCCCCTGTATAGGGACTGCAGTCGGTTGTGCCTTCCCCATCTGCTTTGTTTTGCTGATGTTGAGCTGAAGGTTGTTCTGCTCACACCACAACACAAAGTCACTGATTGTGCTCCTGTACTCCTCCTCCTGCCCACCACTGATGCACCCTACAATTGCGGAGTCATCCGAGAACTTCTGTAGGTGGCATGTTTCAGAGTTATATCTGAAGTCTGAGGTGTAGTGGGTGAACAGGAAGGGGGACAGGACCGTTCCCTGGGGGGCCCCTGTGTTGCTCACTGCCCATTCTGACACACAGCTCTGTAGTCGCACAAATTGTGGCCTACCGGTCAGGTAGTCCGTGACCCAGGGTGCTGGATAGCCAGCATGTACTTCATAAGTTATGCTTTACACTTCAATCCCACCATGCATCCACGCTGTTGCCTTTTCAACTTGTCCGGAATAATAACATATTACAGCACTTTTTGTACATTTTAGGGACCAATGTATTACGACATTCACATCTGTGTATTCAAATAGTAAAAGGTGATGATGTTACCATGATGTTACCATGATGTTACCATGATGCTACCATGATGTTACCATGATGCTACCATGATGTTACCATGATGCTACCATGATGCTACCATGATGTTACCATGATGTTACCATGATGCTACCATGATTCTACCATGATGTTACCATGATGCTACCATGATGTTACCATGATGTTACCATGATGCTACCATGATGTTACCATGATGCTACCATGATGCTACCATGATTCTACCATGATGTTACCATGATGCTACCATGATGTTACCATGATGCTACCATGATGCTACCATGATTCTACCATGATGTTACCATGATGCTACCATGATGTTACCATGATGTTACCATGATGCTACCATGATGTTACCATGATGTTACCATGATGCTACCATGATGTTACCATGATGCTACCATGATGCTACCATGATGTTACCATGATGCTACCATGATGCTACCATGATGTTACCATGATGCTACCATGATGCTACCATGATCCATGATTCTACCATGATGCTACCATGATGCTACCATGATGCTACCATGATGTTACCATGATGCTACCATGATTACTGATAATTCTGAATAATTAGTGAGAAATGTAGATGCACAAACTTACCCCCAAGACATGCTAACCTCTCAACAAACAGCAAATGCATCCAACAAGTGTGTAGCGACACAAGCTTAATGTCTTAGTTGCTATGAATATGGGACCAAATACTAAAGTTTTGACTACTTTAATACACAAGTGAATGTCGCAATACTTTTGGTCCCCTAAAATGGGAGGACTATGTACAAAAAGTGCTGTAATTTCTAAATTGTTCACCTGATGAATATACACTCAAATTAAAGCTGACAGTCTTCACTTTAACCTCAGTCATTGTATCATTTCAAATCCACATGGCACTGTCTTAATACTTTTGGAGTTCACTGTATGAATGTATGTACGTGTAAATATACATTATCTACACAAAATAAAATAAAATATTGGTCACATCATCCAACCTGCTGGAGTTGATATCAAGTAATATTGGTCACATCGGCGACTGGTCTGCCGACGTAATTGTCCAACGTGGTCTCAATAGGCTTTTCCTCTGCGAAGTTTCATCCGCTAGCCCCGGCCTGCTAGCACTCTGAACGCTGTGCCTCCTCGCTCACCTAGTGCAGCGCCCATTGAACTGCTCCCCGGCTCACCTCTTTGCTGCTCATCAGATCCTATGATTACTCAGCTCCACAGCTGATGCCTGCAGGACTGTTTGGTTATATGGTATTTCATTCTGTTTAACTACCAGGCCTCAGGTCCTGTGTGTAGCACATCACATTTCTCTACCTGACGCTCTTTGTCCATTCATCTCCATTACCCGTCGTTGTCTTAACCCTCTTCATTAACTGTGTTTGTTTTTATGCCCCTTTCTTATTTCAATATGCCTTGTCTGTTGCTGTTCAGGCTAGCTATTATTGTTTTATTTCACTGTAGAGCCCCCAGTCCTGCTCAACATGCCTCGGATAGCTCCTTTGTCCCCCCACACACACCTGGCTTAACTGGTGTCTCCAGAGATGCTACCTCTCTCTTCATTACCCAACGCCTAGGTTTACCTCCACTGAACTCACATCCTACCATGTCCTTGTCTATACATTATGCCCTCAATCTATTCCACCACGCCCAGAAATCTGCTCCTTTTATTCTCTGTACCCAACACACTAGACGACCAGTTCTTAAAGCCATTAGCCGTACCCTTATCCTACTCCTCCTCTGTTCCTCTGGTGATGTTGAGGTAAACCCAGGCCCTGTAGCCCCCAGTACTACACCTATTCCCCAGGCGCTCTCATTTGTTGACTTCTGTAACCGTAAAAGCCTTGGTTTCATGCATGTTAACATTAGAAGCCTCCTCCCTAAATTTGATTTATTCACTGCTTTAGCACATTCCGCCAACCCTGATGTCCTAGCCGTGTCTGAATCCTGGCTCAGGAAGGCCACCAAAAATTCCAACTACAATATTTCCTGTCAAGATAGAACTGCCAAAGGAGTTGGAGTTGCAATCTACTGCAGAGATAACCTGCAGAGTTCTGTCATACTGTCCAGGTCTGTGCCCAAACAGTTTGAGCTTCTACTCTTAAAAATCCACCTTTCCAGAAATACGTCTCTCACTGTTGCAGCCTGTTACAGACCCCCCTCAGCCCCCAGCTGTGCCCTGGACTCCATATGTGAATTGATTGCCCCCCATCTATCTTTAGAGTTTGTACTGTTAGGTGATTTAAACTGGGATATGCTTAATACCCTGGCCGTCCTACAATCTAAGCTAGATGCCCTCAATCTCACACAAATTATCAAGGAACCTACCAGGTACAACCCAAAATCCGTAAACATGGGTACCATCATAGATATCATCCTGACTAACTTGCCCTCCGAATACACCTCCTCTGTTTTCAACCAGGATCTCAGCGATCACTGCCTCATTGCCTGCGTCCGTAATGGGTCTGCGGTCAAACGACCACCCCTTATCACTGTCAAATGCTCCCTAAAACACTTCTGCAAGCATGCCTTTCTAATCGATCTGGCCCGGGTATCCTGGAAGGATATTGACCTCATCCCGTCAGTAGATGATGCCTGGTTGTTCTTTAAAAGTGCTTTCCTCACCATCTTAAATAAGCATGCCCCATTTAAAAAGTTATAGATATAGCCCTTGGTTCACCCCAGACTTGACTGCACTAGACCAACACAAAAACATCCTGTGGCGCACTGCATTAGCATCGAATAGCCCCCGCGATATGCAACTTTTCAGGGAAACCAGGAACCAATATACACAGTCAGTTAGGAAAGCAAAGGCCAGCTTTTTCAAACAGAAATTTGCATCCTGTAGTACTAATTCCAAAAAGTTCTGGGACACTGTAAAGTCCATGGAGAATAAGAGCATCTCCTCCCAGTTGCCCACTGCATTGAGGCTAGGAAACACTGTCACCACCGATAAATTCACAATAATCGAAAATTTCAACAAGCATTTTGCTACGTCTGGCCATGCTTTCCACCTGGCTACCTCTACCCCGGCCAACAGCTCTGTACCCCTCGCAGCAACCTGCCCAAACCCCCCCCCGCTTCTCCTTCACCCAAATCCAGACAGCTGATGTTCTGAAAGAGCTGCTAAATCTGGACCCCTACAAATCTGTTGGGCTAGACAATCTGGACCCTTTCTTCCTAAAATTATCAGCCAAAATTGTTGCAACCCCTATTACCAGCCTGTTCAACCTCTCTTTTGTATCGTCTGAGATCCCTAGAGATTGGAAAGCTGCCGCGGTCATCCCCCTCTTCAAAGGAGGACACACTCTAGACCCAAACTGTTATAGACCTATATCCATCCTGCCCTGCCTTTCTAAAGTTTTCGAAAGCCAAGTTAACAAACAGATAACTGACCACTTCGAATCCCACCGTACCTTCTCTGCTATGCAATCTGGTTTCCGAGCTGGTCATGGGTGCACCTCAGCTACGCTCAAGGTACTGAACGATATCATAACCGCCATCGATAGAAGACAGCACTGTGCAGCCGTCTTCATCGACCTGGCCAAGGCTTTCGACTCTGTCAATCACCGCATTCTTATTGGCAGACTCAACAGCCTTGGTTTCTCAAGTGACTGCCTCGCCTGGTTCTCCAACTACTTCTCAGACAGAGTTCAGTGTGTAAAATCGGAGGGCCTGCTGTCCGGTCCCCAGGCAGTTCACAAAAAAGCCTCCTTCACTCATGCTGCCAAACATGCCCTTGTAAAACTTACCATCCTACCGATCCTTGACTTCGGCGATGTCATTTACAAAATAGCCTCCAACACTCTTCTCAGCAAATTGGATGTAGTCTATCACAGTGCCATCCGTTTTGTTACCAAAGCCCCATATACTACCCACCACTGCGACCTGTATTCTCTCGTTGGCTGGCCCTCACTACATATTCGTCACCAAACCCACTGGCTCCAGGTCATCTATAAGTCTTTATTAGGTAAATCCCCGCCTTATCTCAGCTCGCTGGTCACCATAGCAACACCTACCCGTAGCATGCGCTCCAGCAGGTATATTTCACTGGCCACCCCCAAAGCCAACGCCTCCTTTGGCCGCCATTCCTTCCAGTTCTCTGCTTCCAATGACTGGAACTAATTGCAAAAATCCTTGTAGCTAGAGGTTCCTATCTCCCTCACCAACTTTAAGCATCAGTTGTCAAAGCTGCTTATCGTTCACTGCACCTGTATATAGCCCTTCTGTAAATAGCCCATCCTACTACCTCATCCCCATATTCAATTATTTTACTTCCGCTCATTTTGCACTCCAGTATCTGTCACCTGAATTTCTATGTCAATGTTCTAAATGAACTTTTTAACTCTATCTGTATCCTGAAGGTTGTAAATTCTTCAGTTTGTTTAATAATACAGAGAGAGTTCCAGCTTTACAATGGTCAGGTTTTATTCAGAGAACGTTCTGCAGAAAGAAATAATACAAAGCCTTTTATAATATTCAGTCAGCAAAGCCTCCACCCTGTTTTATGGCCTGTAAGTTCTCAGGGTCTGCCTTCAATGACACTGTCCTGTTATCTCAGGTCACTCCCCTCAAAGACATCCCTCAGTTGCTAATGTTTACCCACCTCAGAGGGACCAGACCCCCACTCTGATAGATGGGGGTTATAAACTTTTATGGATAATCTCCTGCCAGCCTAAGCCTTCACAAATGATCTCTTCTCCTTCATTATCTTAACCACATCCTGACCCATTATCCAAATGGTCACATTCTAACCTGGTCTGAACATTGTCTATGTTCCCACATTCTTGTAATTCTAATACATCTCATTACACAGTGAAACATCTTAGTCATTAACATTAAACACATATCTTTATCAGTATCTCTATTTGCACATCCTTCATTCCTGTGTTAATGATGATAATCTGTAATTTATATCACCACTATGGTCTATTGTCCTACCTCCTAACCTTACTGCATTTTGTACTACATTTGCACTCTGTATATAGATTTTCTATTGTGTTTTTGACTGTTTGTTTACTGTGTAACTCTGTGTTGTTTTTTGTCGCACTGCTTTGCTTTGTCTTGGCCAGGTCACAGTTGTAAATGAGAACTTGTTCTCAACTGGCCTACCTGGTTAAATAAAATAAAATAAATAAACATCATCCAACCTGCTAGATAGATAGATAGATAGATAGATAGATAGATAGATAGATAGATAGATAGATAGATAGATAGATAGATAGATAGATAGATAGATAGATGGATAGATGGATAGATAGAGTGGGGAGAACAAGTATTTGATACACTGCCGATTTTGCAGGTTTTCCCACTTACAAAGCATGTAGAAGTCTGTAATTTTTATCATAGGTACTCTTCAACTGTGAGTGACGGAATCTAAAACAAAAATCCAGAAAATCACATTGTATGATTTTTAAGTAATTAATTTGCATTTTATTGCATGCCATAAGTATTTGATACATCAGAAAAGGAGAACTTAATATTTGGTACAGAAACCTTTGTTTGCAATTACAGAGATCATACGTTTCCTGTAGTTCTTGACCAGGTTTGCACACACTGCAGCAGGGATTTTGGCCCACTCCTCCATACAGATCCTTCAGGTTTCGGGGCTGTCGCTTGCAATACGGACTTTCTGTGTGTGTTCGGGTCGTTGTCATGCTGGAAGACCCAGCCACGACCCATCTTCAATGCTCTTACTGAGGGAAGGAGGTTGTTGGCCAAGATCTCGCGATACATGGCCCCATCCATCCTCCCCTCAATACGGTGCAGTCGTCCTGTCCCCTTTGCAGAAAAGCATCACCAAAGAATGATGTTTCCACCTCCATGCTTCACGGTTGGGATGGTGTTCTTGGGGTTGTACTCATCCTTCTTCTTCCTCCAAACACGGCGAGTGGAGTTTAGACCAAAAAGCTCTATTTTTGTCTCAACAGACCACATGACCTTCTCCCATTCCTCCTCTGGATCATCCAGATGGTCATTGGCAAACTTCAGACGGGCCTGGTCTGGCTGGAGCAGGGGGACCTTGCGTGCGCTGCAGGATTTTAATCCATGACGGCGTAGTGTTGGATGAGCAGCAGCAACAACAAAAACACAGGGCAGGTACAAAATGCCACAACGAAAATACACAAAAGACAGATACACGATACATGATACATAGAGCGGCAGTATGAAAAGTATAGAAATACAAGATATCTGGAGTGCAAAAAAAGCGATAAAAAGACATTGCATAGTATGAGTGGTTGGCTGAATATGTACACTATACATTGGTGGATGTTGGATGGTTAACTATACTATACAGGTCGATGGCAGAGAAATACTTCAGTAGCTAAAAATGCGTATGATATGAGCGAGGGTAATAATAGTTTACTTAATAGACAGACTGGTTCTGTATTGTTGTATAGAGAGGTCTGTCTGTAGTGTTATCTTTATAAGGGTCTGTAGTGTTGTCTAGAGGGGATTGTCTGTAGTGTTGTCTAGAGAGATCTGTCTGTAGTGTTATCTAGAGAGGTATGTCTGTAGTGTTGTCTAGATGGGTCTGTCTGTAGTGTTGTCTAGAGGGGTTTGTCTGTAGTGTTGTCTAGAGGGGTTTGTCTGTAGTGTTGTCTAGATGGGTCTGTCTGTAGTGTTGTCTAGAGGGGTTTGTCTGTAGTGTTGTCTAGATGGGTCTGTCTGTAGTGTTGTCTAGAGGGGTTTGTCTGTAGTGTTGTCTACCCCAGGACCGTGATCCCAGGCCTAGCCGGCTTCCCTCTGAGGAAATACTGCTGCTGATTGTGTCTCACTATCAATCAATCAATCAATCAAATGTATTTATAAATCCCTTTTTACATCAGCCGATGTCACAAAGTGCTATACAGAAACCCAGCCTAAAACCCCAAACAGCAAGCAATGCAGATGTAGAAGCACTGTGGCTGAAACTCCCTAGAAAGGCAAAAACCTAGAGAGGAACCAGGCTCTGAGGGGTGGCCAGTCCTCTTCTGGCTGTGCCGGGTGGAGATTATAACAACTCATGGCCATTAAGGCCAGTTCTTTCTCCAAGATGTTAAATCATTCATAGATAATAATAATAGTGGTTGTAGAGGTTGCAACAGGTGAATACACCAGGAGTAAATGTCACTTGGCTTTTCATAGCCAGGCATTTAGATGCGGTAGAGAGCGCAGGTACGGTGCAATAGAGCGCAGGTGTGGTAGAGAGAGAGAGAGATGAAAACAGCAGGTCTGGGACAAGGTGGCACGTCCAATGAACAGTTCAGGGTTCCATAACCGCAGGCAGAGGAGTTGAAACCGGTGCAGCAGCACGACCAGGTGGACTGGGGACAGCTAGGAGTCATCAGGGCAGGTGGTCCTGAAGCATGGTCCTCCGGGTAGGCTCAGGTCCTCCGGGAGAGGAGGTAGAGTGGGAGAGAGAGAGAATTAGAGGGAGCATACTTAAATTCACACAAGACACCGGATAATAACATCAGATTTAACAAACTGACCCTAGCCCCCCGGCACATAGACTATTGCAGCATAGATACTGGAGGCTGAGACATTACAGAAGTAGTCTTTGAGTACAGTCGTGTCTTGTATTCTAAATGATGATCACAAAAGTACGATAAAAGCGTTTTCCCACCAAAATGCCACTATTGGAATTAAACGTATATGACAGACAGAGCCATGACATTTTAAGGAACGCCCACAGAGCCATGTAAGAAACATTTTGGCTCCCTTTAATGAACAACATGAGATTGGCTGACTGATAGGTTTAGTCAGTGATGTTAAGATGGCCTGTCTGTTCCTGACTCACTGGATCCTGGCCAGTAGGGTAGAAGACAGGAAGAGAACAGTCTCCGCCCTCCGAGTCCGCCCTATAGCGATATCAACGCCCTTAGGCATACAAACACACATTTAAAATGCTGCTGTCAGAAACATTACCATGACCTCAATCCCCCTCATTCCCTCAGGCAGACAGTTCAAATAGTATTTGAAATCATTTAAAATACTTCAGCTATGCTTGATTGAGCTTGCCTGGCACAATAGAACCAATAGAAAAGCAACAAGTGCAAACCCCGCCCACTGTCTCTTTGCTGATGATCTGTCTGTTCCCGACCACTGAGTGGATCCAACAGGAAGTTCACCGTTACCGCCCTCTGAGTCCGCCCTGTAGCGATATCAGAATCCCAGACACACCTACCTTAAAGCTACAGTCTGGGGTTTGGAAAAAAAAACAAAGTGACCGCCCGCGTCTTATTTTGGTATAAAGGCTGAGAGATGGGATGCATTACTGTAACCCTCTAATATTCAGAGGCATTTATATGCTATACTCTTCAACAATCAATGGCTATTTGGTACTCAATGGTACTCTAACCTGCACCTTAGGGTGTTTTCACAGATAGTCCTCTTTAAAAGAACCGATCTCAGTCCTCTTTAAAGTCTGGGGTAAAAAAAGAAGCAAAATAACTATTTCTCTTTGTAATCCCATTGACTTTGAATGAGGACTCAACTCTTTGAATGAGGACTCAACTCTTTGAATGAGGACTCAACTCTTTGAATGAGGACTCAACTCTTTGAATGAGGACTCAACTCTTTGAATGAGGACTCAACTCTTTGAATGAGGACTCAACTCTTTGAATGAGGACTCAACTCTTTGAATGAGGACTCAACTCTTTGAATGAGGACTCAACTCTTTGAATGAGGACTCAACTCTTTGAATGAGGACTCAACTCTTTGAATGAGGACTCAACTCTTTGAATGAGGACTCAACTCTTTGAATGAAGACTCAACTCTTTGAATGAGGACTCAACTCTGAATGAGGACTCAACTCTGAATGAGGACTCAACTCTTTGAATGAGGACTCAACTCTTTGAATGAGGACTCAACTCTTTGAATGAGGACTCAACTCTTTGAATGAGGACTCAACTCTTTGAATGAGGACTCAACTCTTTGAATGAGGACTCAACTCTTTGAATGAGGACTCAACTCTTTGAATGAGGACTCAACTCTTTGAATGAGGACTCAACTCTTTTGCCAGTTCACTTCACCCATTTTGTGGTCTGAGTCTTATTTGCATTCACATTGCTATGTTTAGAAAGGAACCAATATATTTTTCTAGCAGTCACTCAATGTACTCTGGTTTTGTAACACATCAGAATGTGTTATGGACAGCTAGATATACCTACTTACATTTGGAAGCTAATAGATTGCATTTAGTTAAAAGATGAGACATAATACTTGTAATCAGAAGATACTATTAACATGATTGGTATCAGAATAAATAGCAGAAAAATAACTGCAGATTAAATAATGCTGTCATTGAGGCCTGTTACAGAGCTGGAATACATATTACACCCATTATAGGCTACTGCCTGTTACAGAGCTGGAATACATATTACACCCATTATAGGCTACTGCCTGTTACAGAGCTGGAATACATATTACACCCATTATAGGCTACTGCCTGTTACAGAGCTGGAATACATATTACACCCATTATAGGCTACTGCCTGTTACAGAGCTGGAATACATATTACACCCATTATAGGCTACTGCCTGTTACAGAGCTGGAATACATATTACACCCATTATAGGCTACTGCCTGTTACAGAGCTGGAATACATATTACACCCATTATAGGCTACTGCCTGTTACAGAGCTGGAATACATCTTACACCCATTATAGGCTACTGCCTGTTACAGAGCTGGAATACATCTTACACCCATTATAGGCTACTGCCTGTTACAGAGCTGGAATACATATTACACCCATTATAGGCTACTGCCTGTTACAGAGCTGGAATACATATTACACCCATTATAGGCTACTGCCTGTTACAGAGCTGGAATACATCTTACACCCATTATAGGCTACTGCCTGTTACAGAGCTGGAATACATCTTACACCCATTATAGGCTACTGCCTGTTACAGAGCTGGAATACATCTTACACCCATTATAGGCTACTGCCTGTTACAGAGCTGGAATACATCTTACACCCATTATAGGCTACTGCCTGTTACAGAGCTGGAATATATTGTACTCTATTCAAACCCCACAGTCGAATAAAACAGCTTATGAAGCTCTCTTCTAGATCACATATTGCAAACAAATAATCTGAACTAAAAACTCCACACATACTTTGGAGTTTCTGTGCATCCTTGACAATCACTAATCAGTATCCAAAAACAGCTCAGGTGTTTTTCTGTGAACCTGCACATCATCGTCTTCATTGGTGTAAAGTACTTGATCTGGTGGACTCACTCAACACATGGTTTGTTTGTAAGTGATGTCTGAGTGTTAGAGTGTTCCCCTGGCTATCCGTACATTTTAAAAACAAGAAAATGATGATGTCTGGTTTGCTTTACATAAGGAATTAGAAATTATTTATACTTTTACTTTTGATACTTAATTTCTAAAATATACTTTTTAATAAATAAAATGTTTTAACCCTTTTTCATCATATCCAATTGGTAGTTACAGTCTTTGCACACTTTTGGCATTCTCTCAACCAGCTTCACCTGGAATGCTTTTCCATCAGTCTTGAAGGAGTTCCCACATATGCTTAGCACTTGTTGGCTGCTTTTCCTTCTCTGCGGTCCGACTCATCCCAAACCATCTAAATTTGTTTGAGGTTGGAACCAAAAATCTCAAATTTGGACTCCAGATCAGAGGACAGATTTCCACCAGTCTAATGTCCATTGCTCGTGTTTCTTGGCCCAAGCAAGTCTCTTCTTCTTATTGGTGTCCTTTAGTAGTGGTTTCTTTGCAGCAATTCGACCATGAAGGCCTGATTCACACAGTCTCCTCTGAACAGTTGATGTAAAGATGTGTCTGTTACCTGAACTCTGTGAAGCATTTATTTTGGCTGCAATCTGAGGCTGGTAACTCTAATGAACTTATCCTTTGCTGTATTTCTGGGTCTTCCATTCCTGTGGCGGTCCTCATGAAACTGGTTGAGAGAATGCCATGAGTGTGCAAAGCTGTCATCAAGGCAAAGGCTGGCTACTATGAAGAATCAAATATAAAATATATTTTGATTTGTTTAACACTTTTTGGGTTACTACATGATTCATGATCAACGTCTGCATACCTTCTACATGATGATGTGTTATGTCATAGTTTTGAAAAAAAAAATAATGCAAATAAAGAAAGTAAAGTTTCACCAGCAAAGCACCATCACACCTCCTCCTCCATGCTTCACGGTAGGAACCACTCATGCGAAGATCATCCGTTCACCTACTCCCGAGTGGCGCAGTGGTCTAAGGCGTTACTACAGATGCGGGTTCGAGCCCCATCTGTGTTGCAGCCGGCCGCGACCGGGAGACCCATGAGGCCCAGCGTCGTCCGGGTTAGGGGAGGGTTTTGCCGGGTTGTCCACGCTGCTCTCAGGGCTACAGAACACAGCTGGAAGAGAAGCTGAGTGACCCAGACAAGCCATGTAGTCACCAGTCTAGTCTGGTTTAGCTAAGCAGGTGGATGAGCTGATGATGTGTGCAGTGTGATTACTGTTCAAGTCTAGGAGGGCAGTCAGCTGTCATCAGGCCCTGAGGTGAGACAGACAGGGACGTTGTTACCTTGTGGTGAGTGAGTCAGGGAAGGATGAGTCTAGACAGACAGACAGAAAACAAGAGAGGGGGACTGATCTCCTGGAGGGACACAGAACAGAGAGAGGCGTCATGCACTGAATAGTCTTTGATGTGGGCACTAATGGCCATGTTCATTGAGACAAGGAGAGAGACAGACTGAGGGCGGAGAGAGAGAGACAGAATGGGGGGAGGGAGAGAGACAGACTGAGGGGGGAGAGGGAGAGAGAGACTGAGGGGGAGGGGGAGGGAGAGAGAGACTGAGGGGAGAGAGAGAGAGAGACAGACTGGGGGGAGAGAGAGAGAGACAGAACGAGGGGGGGGGGGGAGGAGAGAGAGACTGAGGAGGAGGGGAGAGAGACAGACTGAGGGGGAGGGAGAGAGACAGGCTGAGGGGGAGGAGAGAGAAAGACAGAACGAGGGGGGGAGAGAGAGAGACAGAATGAGGGGGAGGGAGACAGACAGACTGACAGACAGAGACAGACAGAGACAGACAGACACAGACAGAGGGTTGGCTATGTAGAGGGGGAGACCCAGAGAACAGCAGGTTTAGGTCATAGTGACCACATCATTTTGGCGGGTTCTCTTTACATCTCAGGGAGCCAAACTATATGTCACTTGACTATGAGAACAAAGACGAGTGTACAGGGACAGAAAATGTACATTGACACAGACACACACATACCAGGAATGTTTGTTAGGAAAAATTGGTGTTGTTAAACACACAGAAGCTTTGATTGGTAAAGTAAAGCCTGGGGATCAAATGTGTCTTTATCTCTATAAACTCTAACGATCATCATAAATCTGTCATAAAGCCATGACATCACAACTTAAATATAGGGCTGTGAAACAGCTGAATTCAACAGCTGTCACTAGGTGTGGCACTCTGTGTCTCACTAGGTAGTCTGCAGGTGTGGCACTCTGTGTCTCACTAGGTAGTCTGCAGGTGTGGCACTCTGTGTCTCACTAGGTAGTCTGCAGGTGTGGCACTCTGTGTCTCACTAGGTAGTCTGCAGGTGTGGCACTGTGTCTCACTAGGTAGTCTGCAGGTGTGGCACTCTGTGTCTCACTAGGTAGTCTGCAGGTGTGGCACTCTGTGTCTCACTAGGTAGTCTGCAGGTGTGGCACTGTGTCTCACTAGGTAGTCTGCAGGTGTGGCACTCTGTGTCTCTGCAAGTAGTTGTGCTGCAATGTAGACTCACCCTGTTTGTGTCGACCCACCCTTTGAATCATCAGAAATCCTAAACTGATCTGTTACACTGGAAACACCACAGAATCTAAAAAAATAAAACTGTTGACATAGAGACACATCTACACTCCGACGACGGGGGAATGTGGTTGGTTGATGTTAGGTCAGGACTTGTCCAATAAGGTGGTCCTGTCCAGTCAGTGGCATTGTTACAACTCTCCACTTCGCTTTAAATCCATGAGGACATTCATAATGATTATGTCCAAACATCATATTTTAAAAAGTAACACTTCATTAGGATGATTTGTTTGGATATCACATCAGTGGAACTAATTTGGTAATACATCTGATAAATGAACACCTCATCAGATACAGAACCTCAACATGTTCTTAATTGACTTGCCTAGTTAAATAGGGGTTAAATAAAAAAAAGAAAAAAAAGAGGAGCTGAACAGTGAAAGTGTCGTCATCGGGAGTTTACGTCATTACAGTGATAACTTGCACTGCGCACGCGCAAGGCCACAGAGCCGTGAAAGACTCTGGACTGCAGGTCACAGGACAACTCAAACTCAGCAGAACCAGCGACAGCAACACACACCTTAACATTAGGCTACAACCACAAACTCTCGAAGAAAGTCAAAGAAAGAACGTTAACGAGATGCCGGCTACAGAGAAAGACTTGGCAGACGACGCGCCATGGAAGAAAATTCAACAAAACACTTTTACTCGCTGGTGCAACGAGCACTTAAAGTGTGTGAACAAGAGGATAGCCGACCTGCAGTTGGACCTGAGCGACGGGCTGCGGCTCACCGCCCTGCTGGAGGTACTCAGCCAGAAGAAGATGTACCGAAAGTATCATCCCAGACCTACTTTCCGCCAGATGAAACTCGAGAACGTGTCCGTGGCGCTGGAGTTCTTGGACCGGGAGAACATCCGACTCGTGTCCATCGGTAAGATTCCGTTTGTTTGTATTAATGTCACGTGGTCTCTACCTGATGCCAATCGAACTACCTATTACTTCAAATAGTAACCTAGTAACCTCTGTATTATAATTGTCTCGAAATGTGTATAAAATATATAAAGTTGATCCGAATAGGATGGGCTAATTTCAAGTCGTATGTACGGGATACACCGTCCTGTTCCACCCTCTATCACCACTGATGGTCGTCTATCTAAAATGTGAACATCTTCAAGAACCATCTGGCCTTAATGGCCATGTACTATTATAACTTCCAGAAGGGCCTGGTTCCCCTCCAGGTTTCTCCCTTTCTAGGGAGTTTTTTCCTAACCACTGTGGCTCTATATCAGCATGACTTACTCTGGGGTTTTAGGCTGGGTTTCTGTAGAAGCACGTTGACAACTGCTGACGTTACAAGGACTTTTTCTAAATACATTTGATTGATTGTTGTTCTAGGGATCTGGTTGCATGTGTGAACAGAGGGGGGCTCTTCTCTAGGTTAATCTCTCTGAAGGTTATGGCATCGTTTCCTTTTAGTTGGTGGTTAGAATTTAACAGGACTTTTCTGAGTTTGGATAATTAGCGAGTAAAGTCGTGCATTATTTCGGGTCTCACGTTGTATGCAAAGGATATTTTTCAGAATTCTGCATAGCCTTTCAGTTGGGTGTTGGTCCCATTTTGTGATTTCTTGGTTGGTGAGTGGACCGCAGACCTCACAACATAGAGGACAATAACTGAATCTATAACTGTTTTTAGCCAGATCTTAATTGTATCTGATGGTTGAAAGCCTTGTGGAAGCTACCTGTGGTGCTGATATTTAGGCAGAGGTAGGTATGATCTAGGGCAACGGTGTCTAGATAGAATTTATATCTGTGATTCTGGCAACTGGAGTGTTTTTTGAACACCATTGTTTCTGTTTTACTGAGATTCACTTTAAGGCCCAGGTCTGACAGAATCAGTGCAGAGGGTGAGGGTGAGGCCGGGTGCCTCAGACTGTTCTAGAACCCTCAACAACTCATTGACATATGTACATCTCTGTTTTTTATGTTTTAATACATTTACAGTAATTACGTTACAGCTTTATTCTAAAATGAAATAAATGTTTTCCTTCAATCTACACACAATACCAATGACTTTTTTTATTATTTTTTATTTTATTTCAGCAAATGTATTAAATATAAAAAACAGATGTCTTATTTCCATAAGTGTTCAGACTCTTTACTATGAGACTAGAAATTGATCTCAGGTGCATCATGTTTCCATTGATCATCCTTGAGGTGTTTGTACAACTTGATTAGAGTCCACCTGTGGTTAATTCAATTGATTGGACATGATTTGAAAGGCACACCTGTTTTTTTTTTTTTGCACTCCAGATATCTTGTATTTCTATACTTTTTCATACTGCCGTTCTGTGTATCTGTCTTTTGTGTACTTTAGTTGTGGCATTTTGCACCTGCCCTGTGTTTTGTTGCAGCTGCTTGACAAAGAAATGTCCCCCTCGGGGGATCAATAAAGTATCTATCTATCTATCTATAAGGTCCCACAGTTGACAGTGCATGTCAGAGCAAAAATCAAGCCATGAGGTCGAAGGAATTGTTTGTACCAAAAACCTTTCTGCAGCACTGAAGGTCCCCAAGAACACGTGGCCTCAATCATTCTTAAATGGAAGATGTTTGGAACCAACAATACTCTTCCTAGAGCTGGTCGCCCGGATAAACTTAGCAATCGGGGGAGAAGGGCCTTGTTCAGGGAGGTGAACAAGAACCCAATGGTCACTCTGAAAGTTCTGGAAGGACAACCATCTCTGCAGCACTCCACCAATCAGGCCTTTATGGTAGAGTGGCCAGACGGAAGTCACTCTTCAGTAAACGGCATGTGACAGCCCGCTTGGAGTTCGCCCAAATGCACCTAAAGGACTCAGACCATGAGAAACAAGATTGAACTCTTTGGCCTGAATGGCAAGCGTCACGTCTGGAGGAAACCTGGCACCATCCCTACAGTGGAGCATGGTGGTGGGGATGTTTTTCAGCGGAAGTAACTGGGAGACTACAGTCGTGGCCAAAGGTTTTGAGAATGACAAGTATTGGTCTCCACAAAGTTTGCTGCTTCTGTGTTCTTAGATCTTTGTCAATAGTTACTATGGTAACACTGAAGTATAATTACAAGTATTCCATGAGTGTCAAAGGCTTTAATTGACAATGACATTCAGTTTTTCAAGGCCTCTGCAATCCGCTCTGGCATGCTGTCAATTAACTTCATCAGAGAAAATGACTCTACCCCAGTCCTCAGCAGTCCAATCCCTGTACCTTTTGCAGAATATCAGTCTGTCCCTGATGTTTTTCCTGGAGAGAAGTGGCTTCTTTGCTGCCTTTCTTGACACCAGGCCATCCTCAGTCTTCGTCTCACTGTGCGTGCAGATGCACTCACACCTGCCTGCTGCCATTCCTGAGCAAGCTCTGCACTGGTGGTGCCCCGATCCCGCAGCTGAATCAACTTTAGGAGACGGTCCTGGGGCTTGCTGGACTTTCTTGGGGGCCCTGACGCCTTCTTCACAACAATTGAACCTCTCTCCTTGAAGTTCTTGATGATCCGATAAATGCTTGATTTAGGTGCAATATCCTTGCCTGTGAAGCCCTTTATGTGCAAAGCAATGATGACGGCACGTGTTTCCTTGCAGGTAACCATGGTTGACAGAGGAAGAACAATGATTTCAAGCACCACCCTCCTTTTAAAGCTTCCAGTCTGTTATTCTGACTCAATCAGCATGACAGAGTGATCTCCAGCCTTGTCCTCGTCAACACTCTCACCTGTGTTAACGAGACAATCACTGACATGATGGCAGCTGGTCCTTTTGTGGCTGGGCTGAAATGCAGTGGAAATGTTTTTGGGGGATTAAGTTCATTTTCATGGCAAAGAGGGACTTTGCAATTAATTGCAATTCATCTGATCACTCTTCATGACATTCTGGAGTATATGGAAATTAGATCAACAACACTGAGGCAGAAAACTTTGTGGAGACCAATACTTTTATTACTCTCACTCATATCATATGCACTTTTAGCTATTTAAGTATTTCTCTGCCATCGACCTGTATAGATTAGTTAACAATGCAAATACTCCTTATTTATTTATCAACTTGCAATGTTTTAATCTTTTTTTTTTCACCTAACAATCTTTAACAATGTATAGTGTACATATTCAGCCAACCACACATACTATGCAATGTCTTTTTATAGATTTTTACACTCCAGACTTATTTTATTTTTATACTTTTTCATACTGCCGCTCTATGTATCATGTACCGTGTATCTGTCTTTTGTATTTTCGTTCTGGCATTTTGCACCTGCCCTGTGTTTTGTTGTAGCTGCTTGACGAAAAATGTTCCCCTCAGGGATCAATAAAGTATCCATCTATCCTCTATCCACACTGAGACCACAAGCCACCACAGACCTCTATCCACACTGAGACCACAAGCCACCACAGACCTCTATCCACACTGAGACCACAAGCCACCACAGACCTCTATCCACACTGAGACCACAAGCCACCACAGACCTCTATCCACACTGAGACCACAAGCCACCACAGACTTCTATCCACACGGAACAGACACACACAATGCCAGGACAGGATCACTATGAATCAGCTCCTCGCTTTTCATTAGGAAACAAGGGGAGGAGAAGCAGAGGAGGAAGAGTATCCAGGGCGGGGGGTGCAGCAGAAGGACGAGGGAGGTATGAGTAATGCTGAGTCAAGTTGACATCATCTTTATTTGAGACATGGTGAGTTAATGATGGGCTGAGTCCCAAATGATACCCTATATTTTAGACAGAGCC
This sequence comes from Thymallus thymallus, assembly GCA_023634145.1. Classification (NCBI taxonomy): domain Eukaryota; kingdom Metazoa; phylum Chordata; class Actinopteri; order Salmoniformes; family Salmonidae; genus Thymallus; species Thymallus thymallus. Next base: position 2,237,175 of record CM042410.1, read on the forward strand.
ATGTAGGAATAAGCTGCCTTTTGAGACTCGTCCATGTTTCTCTCCCTCATGTCTGAATGGTGACCTATAGGCAGTGAGGATTCACTCCTCTGCACTAGGTGTCATTAATTTAACTCTTTACCTTCTGCTTGTGAAATCAGAAACACAGTACAAACGATAACGGACTATAACAGGGCTTTTTATTTGAATGGGGCATTTTCTCCCATTAAGGCTGTTTCTCTGTTATGCTTCAGCTTTAACAGCCTAGGCTATGGCAACTGTTCTGTTTGGCTTAATTGGTGAAACGTCACCCAGTGATGCACAAAAAGCATTTTAAACCTCTTCTGGTTGCAGCTGAAGTGTGGAGAAGTCCCTAACTAACACAGCTGAAGTGTGGAGAAGTCCCTAACTAACACAGCTGAAGTGTGGAGAAGTCTCTAACTAACACAGCTGAAGTGTGGAGAAGTCTCTAACTAACACAGCTAAAGTGTGGAGAAGTCTCTAACTAACACAAACTATAAGGACAAAATATCAATATAGGACTTGAACTTGGATTTTGTTGCACAGCTTCACAGCAAAGCTGAGCTGTATGCAATAAATTGGCCCGTGCTCTCCTCTCCCAAAAGTTCCACTTCCAGTGTCGCAGGTTAATTAAAAATATATATTTTGCAACGCCCCTACTTGAATTCTTTGCAATTTGGTCTTTTCAGTTGGAAAAAAATCCCCTGTCTAATGGGGCGACCACCAAGCAGGCTCCGGCTGTCATAAATGCCTTAAATTGTCTGTCTTTCACTAACGATGGGGAGGAACAAGAGATCAGTTTTTGGCCTCATGGAATTCCTTACAGTTTTGTTTTCTGGGAAAAAACAAAACAAAAAAACCCCAACTGATTTTGGCAATGAGGAGCATTATTTACTTCCCCAGAGTGAGATGAACTCATGAATACCATGTTTGTGTGCAGTTTGAAGGGACTAGAGCTAGCGCAATTGATGACTAGCATGCTAGCAGATAACCATAGACTTCCATTAATTGTGCTAAAGCTAGTTAGCATTGGCTCGCTAAACTCCCTCTCTCTTCCTTCATCCTGGACACAGACATAAGAATTGTATCCACAAGTTCATTTGACACTGGGAAAGTGGATAAAGAGCCTCATTGCCAAAATCCTGTAGGATCCCTTTAAGGTCTCTGCCACAGCTAGGTTCTGGGGTTTTACCAGGTTACTAATCTGAGAAAAAAATGGCGCCACCATTCTAGGACCTGTGGTGCCACATCTGTCATTGGCACAACCACCATGTAGTCTACAATGAGAAGGTTTGGGTCCTGTCCTGAGGCTTTGTTCTTTCCTTCAGGCTTTTATGTTGCTCAGAATAATGACTTGGTATTTTCGAGAGCTGCATCCATTCTATGACTAATGTAAAGCATGATTAAGTCAGGATTCCTGTTTGACTCAGCCACGCCTCCTTGCCCGTCCAACATTCTCATCTCCGACCCCTTCTAATGCAACTATCCCGATGCTCCTCCCTCTTTTCCCCCTGCCCCGCTACAAAGGTTCTCCCTGCAGGCGGTTACTGAGTCTGAGGTGCTAAAGGAGCTCCTTAAACTTGACCCCAAAAAAACATCTGGGTCAGATGGTTTAGACCCTTTCTTCTTTAAGGTTGCTGCCCACATCATCGCCAAGCCTATTGCATTTATAATCTGTCTCTCCTCTCTGGGTTCCAATGTATATATATTACATTGGATATTCACGCCCTTTATAAAAACCAGTTACCTTCCCATGGAATATATTGCATCCAAGTTACACCTCGTACAGGGACTGTGGTTGTAAACTACCCGGCTCGCTAAACTTGGCACATTTACAGTAAGGTTGATTTAATATGCACTGTCCCAGTAAAACGTACATGTCCTGTTGTCTGTGGACTTGCATAGCATATTCCTCCAGAGCACAGTCTTCTTGAAGGGTGATATGGTGGCCAAGGGTCTCTGTTTCTCTCTGTTTTCCTCTTCCTCTAGCTCACTTTCCCTCCACCAATGTTTGCATTGCATCGAGTTGTGGCATCTCACAACCCAGTGCTGCCCGGACCAGGCCTCAATACCACTCTGTTACAGACTGAGGGAGAGGAGGAAACAGGCCTGAGCTGGGTGGTCTCTTATCACCATGATCTCATACAGCTGCCCACCTCCTCTCTTCCTCCCTCTCTCACCCCACCCACCTCTCTGGAAGCAGACAAGGAGAAACTCTGGGCCCTTGTCAGAGCATGGAGTCATAACCTAGTCTATAACTAGGTGTTTAGCTAAAACTAGAACTCTGGGAACCTTCTTTTGAGACCAGCTCCCTGACTCCTCAGTCCTCTTAAAGGTCAGATTGTGAGTGAGTTGGAGCTAGGTGGGGCTTGGTAGTTAATAAATAACTCTGTGTTTGAACCCGTCTCTTTGCACACCATGCATGGGTTTATGTCACTCACTCTTTAGAAGAAAAAAACAGCAGGCTGTGAGTGTGTTTGGGAAATCAAACAGCAGGCTGTGAGTGTGTTTGGGAAATCAAACAGCAGGCTGTGAGTGTGTTTGGGAGTTCTAATCAAATAAACTACAGGTGCAGAATTATTTAGATAGATAGATAGATAGATAGATAACAAACAAAAAGAGTAACCAGGTAATAACATGGCTATATACAGGAAGTACCAGGTAATAACATGGCTATATACAGGAAGTACCAGGTAATAACATGGCTATATACAGGAAGTACCAGGTAATAACATGGCTATATACAGGAAGTACCAGGTAATAACATGGCTATATACAGGAAGTACCAGGTAATAACATGGCTATATACAGGAAGTACCAGGTAATAACATGGCTATATACAGGGAGTACCAGGTAATAACATGGTTATATACAGGGAGTACCTGTACTGAGTTGATGTGCAGGAGAGATAATAGACAGTAACAGTAGTATGCAGCCACCACCATACCCATAACATGATGCAGCCACCACCATACCCATAACATGATGCAGCCACCACCATACCCATAACATGATGCAGCCACCACCATACCCATAACATGATGCAGCCACCACCATACCCATAACATGATGCAGCCACCACCATACCCATAACATGATGCAGCCACCACCATACCATAACTTGATGCAGCCACCACCATACCCATAACTTGATGCAGCCACCACCATACCCATAACTTGATGCAGCCACCACCATACCCATAACATGATGCAGCCACCACCATACCCATAACATGATGCAGCCACCACCATACCCATAACATGATGCAGCCACCACCATACCCATAACATGATGCAGCCACCACCATACCCATAACATGATGCAGCCACCACCATACCCATAACATGATGCAGCCACCACCATACCCATAACATGATGCAGCCACCACCATACCATAACATGATGCAGCCACCACCATACCCATAACATGATGCAGCCACCACCATACCCATAACATGATGCAGCCACCACCATACCCATAACATGATGCAGCCACCACCATACCCATAACATGATGCAGCCACCACCATACCCATAACATGATGCAGCCACCACCATACCCATAACATGATGCAGCCTCCACCACACCCATAACATGATGCAGCCTCCACCACACCCATAACATGATGCAGCCACCACCATACCCATAACATGATGCAGCCACCACCATACCATAACATGATGCAGCCACCACCATACCATAACATGATGCAGCCACCACCATACCCATAACATGATGCAGCCTCCACCATACCATAACATGATGCAGCCTCCACCATAATTTGATGCAGCCACCACCATACCATAACATGATGCAGCCACCACCATACCATAACATGATGCAGCCACCACCAGACCCATAACATGATGCAGCCACCACCAGACCCATAACATGATGCAGCCACCACCAGACCATAACATGATGGAGCCACCACCAGACCCATAACATGATGCAGCCACCACCAGACCCATAACATGATGCAGCCACCACCAGACCCATAACATGATGCAGCCACCACCAGACCCATAACATGATGCAGCCACCACCAGACCATAACATGATGCAGCCACCACCATACCATAACATGATGCAGCCACCACCATACCCATAACATGATGCAGCCACCACCATACCCATAACATGATGCAGCCACCACCATACCCATAACATGATGCAGCCACCACCAGATCCATAACATGATGCAGCCACCACCAGACCCATAACATGATGCAGCCTCCACTAGACCCATAACATGATGCAGCCTCCACCATAACATGATGCAGCCACCACCATAACATGATGCAGCCACCACCATAACATGATGCAGCCACCACCAGACCCATAACATGATGCAGCCACCACCAGACTCATAACATGATGCAGCCTCCACCAGACTCATAACATGATGCAGCCTCCACCATACCCATAACATGATGCAGCCACCACCATACCCATAACATGATGCAGCCTCCACCATACCCATAACATGATGCAGCCTCCACCATACCCATAACATGATGCAGCCACCACCATACCCATAACATGATGCAGCCGCCACCATAACATGATGCAGCCGCCACCAGACCCATAACATGATGCAGCCACCACCAGACCATAACATGATGCAGCCTCCACCAGACTCATAACATGATGCAGCCTCCACCATACCCATAACATGATGCAGCCACCACCATACCCATAACATGATGCAGCCTCCACCAGACCCATAACATGATGCAGCCTCCACCAGACCCATAACATGATGCAGCCTCCACCAGACCCATAACATGATGCAGCCTCCACCATACCCATAACATGATGCAGCCTCCACCATACCCATAACATGATGCAGCCACCACCATACCCATAACATGATGCAGCCACCACCATACCCATAACATGATGCAGCCTCCACCATACCCATAACATGATGCAGCCACCACCATACCCATAACATGATGCAGCCACCACCATACCATAACATGATGCAGCCACCACCATACCCATAACATGATGCAGCACCACTGGTCTTTGTGGTTGAATCAGTGTTTGAAATTCACTGCTTGACTGAGGGATCTTACAGATAACTGTATGTGTGGGGTACAGAGATGAGTAAGTCATTCAAGAATCATATCAAACACTATTATTGAACACAGAGTGAGTCCATGTAACTTATTATGTGACTTGTTAAGCACATTTTACTGTAGGCTTGTCTTAAGAGGTTGAATACTTATTTATTTGACATTTCAGCTTTACATTTTTTAAAATTAATTTCTACAAACATATTCTACCTTGACATTATGTTGTGTTTAAGGCCAGTTACAAAATAGCTAAATGTAATCTATTGTGTGTGTGGGTAGTCCAGTGTGTGGGTAGTCCAGTGTGTGGGTAGTCCAGTGTGTGGGTAGTCCAGTGTGTGGGTAGTCCAGTGTGTGGGTAGTTAGTGTTAAAACAGTGTCAGTGCTGCATTGATTGATTTGGAGCAGAAATTGAGGAACCTGTCAGAACAAGCTTGACAACAGGGTGTGGGTTTTATTGTGGCAGCAATATCCTTTCTCTCTCTCTCACTTTCTCTTACACATTCTCTCTCACTTTCTCTTACACATTCTCTCACACAGTCCCTCACACTTTCTCTCTCTCACACTTTCTCTCTCTCACACTTTCTCTCTCTCACACTTTCTCTCTCTCACACTTTCTCTCTCTCACACTTTCTCTCTCTCACACTCTCTCTCTCTCACACTTTCTCTCTCTCACTTTCTCTCTCTCACTTTCTCTCTCTCACTTTCTCTCTCTCACTTTCTCTCTCTCACTTTCTCTCTCTCACTTTTCCCCTCTCTCTTTCTCACTCTTTCTCTCCGGTGAGAAAATGATTAACCAAGAGGTGTAGAAATATCCTGCAGTTTTACTCAACAGTACAGCTACATTGTAACTGCATCCCAAACAGCACCCTGGTATCTATTTAATGTACTGCGTTTGACCTGGGCCTGTAGGGTAAAGCCTGAGATTACAACACGTGTGTGTGTGTGTGCGTGCTGAGAGAGTTGGGTAACCAGGTGTATGAAAGAGTTTGCTCTGCTTGTGCATGTCTCTGTTTGACAACCTGTGAATTATAGCTGGTTGACACCTCTGTGCCAGAACACAGTATGTGGGTAGTACAGGCTACGTCCCAAATGGGCCCTGTCCACTAAATAAGGAAAAGGGTGCCATTTGGGACGTAGCCTACAGAGCCTTGGGAAAGTATTCAGACCCCTTGACTGTTTCCACATTTTATTACATTACAGCCTTATTCTAAAATGGATTAAATTGTTTTTTCCTTCATCAATCTACACACAATACCCCATAATGACACGATACCCCATAATGACACGATACCCCATAATGACACGATACCCCATAATGACACGATACCCCATAATGACACGATACCCCATAATGACACAGCAACATTTTTAGAAAATCTTAGTAAATGTATTAACTGTAATATGTTGAAGCACCTTTGGCAGCAATTACATCCTAATCAAATCACATTTTGTCACATGCGCCGAATACAACAGGTGTAGACCTTACAGTGAAATGCTGACCTACAAGCCCTTAACCAACAATACAACAGGTGTAGACCTTACAGTGAAATGCTGACCTACAAGCCCTTAACCAACAATACAACAGGTGTAGACCTTACAGTGAAATGCTTACCTACAAACCCTTAACCAACAATACAACAGGTGTAGACCTTACAGTGAAATGCTTACCTACAAACCCTTAACCAACAATACAACAGGTGTAGACCTTACAGTGAAATGCTTACCTACAAGCCCTTAACCAACAATACAACAGGTGTAGACCTTACAGTGAAATGCTTACTAACAAGCCCTTAACCAACAATACAACAGGTGTAGACCTTACAGTGAAATGCTGACCTACAAGCCCTTAACCAACAATACAACAGGTGTAGACCTTACAGTGAAATGCTTACCTACAAGCCCTTAACCAACAATACAACAGGTGTAGACCTTACAGTGAAATGCTTACCTACAAACCCTTAACCAACAATACAACAGGTGTAGACCTTACAGTGAAATGCTTACTAACAAGCCCTTAACCAACAATACAACAGGTGTAGACCTTACAGTGAAATGCTGACTAACAAGCCCTTAACCAACAATACAACAGGTGTAGACCTTACAGTGAAATGCTGACTAACAAGTTCTTAACCAACAATACAACAGGTGTAGACCTTACAGTGAAATGCTTACCTACAAGCCCTTAACCAACAATACAACAGGTGTAGACCTTACAGTGAAATGCTGACTAACAAACCCTTAACCAACAATACAACAGGTGTAGACCTTACAGTGAAATGCTGACCTACAAGCCCTTAACCAACAATACAACAGAGGTAGACCTTACAGTGAAATGCTTACCTACAAGCCCTTAACCAACAATACAACAGGTGTAGACCTTACAGTGAAATGCTGACTAACAAGCCCTTAACCAACAATACAACAGGTGTAGACCTTACAGTGAAATGCTTACCTACAAGCCCTTAACCAACAATACAACAGGTGTAGACCTTACAGTGAAATGCTGACCTACAAGCCCTTAACCAACAATACAACAGGTGTAGACCTTACAGTGAAATGCTGACTAACAAACCCTTAACCAACAATACAACAGGTGTAGACCTTACAGTGAAATGCTGACTAACAAACCCTTAACCAACAATACAACAGGTGTAGACCTTACAGTGAAATGCTTACTAACAAGCCCTTAACCAACAATACAACAGGTGTAGACCTTACAGTGAAATGCTGACCTACAAGCCCTTAACCAACAATACAACAGGTGTAGACCTTACAGTGAAATGCTGACTAACAAACCCTTAACCAACAATACAATAGGTGTAGACCTTACAGTGAAATGCTTACTAACAAGCCCTTAACCAACAATACAACAGGTGTAGACCTTACAGTGAAATGCTGACCTACAAACCCTTAACCAACAATACAACAGGTGTAGACCTTACAGTGAAATGCTGACCTACAAGCCCTTAACCAACAATACAACAGGTGTAGACCGTACAGTGAAATGCTGACCTACAAGCCCTTAACCAACAATACAACAGGTGTAGACCTTACAGTGAAATGCTTACCTACAAGCCCTTAACCAACAATACAACAGGTGTAGACCTTACAGTGAAATGCTGACCTACAAGCCCTTAACCAACAATACAACAGGTGTAGACCTTACAGTGAAATGCTTACCTACAAGCCCTTAACCAACAATACAACAGGTGTAGACCTTACAGTGAAATGCTGACCTACAAGCCCTTAACCAACAATACAACAGGTGTAGACCTTACAGTGAAATGCTTACCTACAAGCCCTTAACCAACAATACAACAGGTGTAGACCTTACAGTGAAATGCTTACCTACAAACCCTTAACCAACAATACAACAGGTGTAGACCTTACAGTGAAATGCTTACTAACAAGCCCTTAACCAACAATACAACAGGTGTAGACCTTACAGTGAAATGCTTACCTACAAGCCCTTAACCAACAATACAACAGGTGTAGACCTTACAGTGAAATGCTGACCTACAAGCCCTTAACCAACAATACAACAGGTGTAGACCTTACAGTGAAATGCTGACTAACAAGCCCTTAACCAACAATACAACAGGTGTAGACCTTACAGTGAAATGCTGACTAACAAACCCTTAACCAACAATACAACAGGTGTAGACCTTACAGTGAAATGCTGACTAACAAACCCTTAACCAACAATACAACAGGTGTAGACCTTACAGTGAAATGCTGACCTACAAGCCCTTAACCAACAATACAACAGGTGTAGACCTTACAGTGAAATGCTGACCTACAAGCCCTTAACCAACAATACAACAGGTGTAGACCTTACAGTGAAATGCTGACTAACAAACCCTTAACCAACAATACAACAGGTGTAGACCTTACAGTGAAATGCTGACTAACAAACCCTTAACCAACAATACAACAGGTGTAGACCTTACAGTGAAATGCTTACTAACAAGCCCTTAACCAACAATACAACAGGTGTAGACCTTACAGTGAAATGCTGACCTACAAGCCCTTAACCAACAATACAACAGGTGTAGACCTTACAGTGAAATGCTGACCTACAAGCCCTTAACCAACAATACAACAGGTGTAGACCTTACAGTGAAATGCTTACCTACAAACCCTTAACCAACAATACAACAGGTGTAGACCTTACAGTGAAATGCTGACTAACAAACCCTTAACCAACAATACAACAGGTGTAGACCTTACAGTGAAATGCTGACCTACAAGCCCTTAACCAACAATACAACAGGTGTAGACCTTACAGTGAAATGCTTACCTACAAGCCCTTAACCAACAATACAACAGGTGTAGACCTTACAGTGAAATGCTGACTAACAAGCCCTTAACCAACAATACAACAGGTGTAGACCTTACAGTGAAATGCTGACTAACAAACCCTTAACCAACAATACAACAGGTGTAGACCTTACAGTGAAATGCTGACTAACAAACCCTTAACCAACAATACAACAGGTGTAGACCTTACAGTGAAATGCTTACTAACAAGCCCTTAACCAACAATACAACAGGTGTAGACCTTACAGTGAAATGCTGACCTACAAGCCCTTAACCAACAATACAACAGGTGTAGACCTTACAGTGAAATGCTGACTAACAAACCCTTAACCAACAATACAACAGGTGTAGACCTTACAGTGAAATGCTGACTAACAAGCCCTTAACCAACAATACAACAGGTGTAGACCTTACAGTGAAATGCTGACCTACAAGCCCTTAACCAACAATACAACAGGTGTAGACCTTACAGTGAAATGCTGACCTACAAGCCCTTAACCAACAATACAACAGGTGTAGACCTTACAGTGAAATGCTTACCTACAAACCCTTAACCAACAATACAACAGGTGTAGACCTTACAGTGAAATGCTGACTAACAAACCCTTAACCAACAATACAACAGGTGTAGACCTTACAGTGAAATGCTTACCTACAAGCCCTTAACCAACAATACAACAGGTGTAGACCTTACAGTGAAATGCTGACTAACAAACCCTTAACCAACAATACAACAGGTGTAGACCTTACAGTGAAATGCTGACCTACAAGCCCTTAACCAACAATACAACAGGTGTAGACCTTACAGTGAAATGCTTACCTACAAGCCCTTAACCAACAATACAACAGGTGTAGACCTTACAGTGAAATGCTGACTAACAAGCCCTTAACCAACAATACAACAGGTGTAGACCTTACAGTGAAATGCTTACTAACAAGCCCTTAACCAACAATACAACAGGTGTAGACCTTACAGTGAAATGCTTACCTACAAGCCCTTAACCAACAATACAACAGGTGTAGACCTTACAGTGAAATGCTGACCTACAAGCCCTTAACCAACAATACAACAGGTGTAGACCTTACAGTGAAATGCTGACTAACAAACCCTTAACCAACAATACAACAGGTGTAGACCTTACAGTGAAATGCTGACTAACAAACCCTTAACCAACAATACAACAGGTGTAGACCTTACAGTGAAATGCTTACTAACAAGCCCTTAACCAACAATACAACAGGTGTAGACCTTACAGTGAAATGCTGACCTACAAGCCCTTAACCAACAATACAACAGGTGTAGACCTTACAGTGAAATTCTTACTAACAAGCCCTTAACCAACAATACAACAGGTGTAGACCTTACAGTGAAATGCTGACCTACAAACCCTTAACCAACAATACAACAGGTGTAGACCTTACAGTGAAATGCTTACCTACAAGCCCTTAACCAACAATACAACAGGTGTAGACCTTACAGTGAAATGCTGACCTACAAGCCCTTAACCAACAATACAACAGGTGTAGACCTTACAGTGAAATGCTGACTAACAAACCCTTAACCAACAATACAACAGGTGTAGACCTTACAGTGAAATGCTGACTAACAAACCCTTAACCAACAATACAACAGGTGTAGACCTTACAGTGAAATGCTTACTAACAAGCCCTTAACCAACAATACAACAGGTGTAGACCTTACAGTGAAATGCTGACCTACAAGCCCTTAACCAACAATACAACAGGTGTAGACCTTACAGTGAAATGCTGACTAACAAACCCTTAACCAACAATACAATAGGTGTAGACCTTACAGTGAAATTCTTACTAACAAGCCCTTAACCAACAATACAACAGGTGTAGACCTTACAGTGAAATGCTGACCTACAAACCCTTAACCAACAATACAACAGGTGTAGACCTTACAGTGAAATGCTGACCTACAAGCCCTTAACCAACAATACAACAGGTGTAGACCTTACAGTGAAATGCTTACCTACAAGCCCTTAACCAACAATACAACAGGTGTAGACCTTACAGTGAAATGCTTACCTACAAGCCCTTAACCAACAATACAACAGGTGTAGACCTTACAGTGAAATGCTTACCTACAAGCCCTTAACCAACAATACAACAGGTGTAGACCTTACAGTGAAATGCTTACTAACAAGCCCTTAACCAACAATACAACAGGTGTAGACCTTACAGTGAAATGCTTACTAACAAGTCCTTAACCAACAATACAACAGGTGTAGACCTTACAGTGAAATGCTTACTAACAAGCCCTTAACCAACAATACAACAGGTGTAGACCTTACAGTGAAATTCTTACTAACAAGCCCTTAACCAACAATTCAACAGGTGTATTGTAAATATAAATTAATAAAACACAAAATAAGATAGATAGATAGATACTTTATTGATCCCCCGGGGGGGAAATTTCATTGTCAAGCAGCTACAACAAAACACAGGGCAGGTGCAAAATGCCACAACGAAAGTACACAAAAGACAGATACACGGTACATGATACATAGAGCGGCAGTATGAAAAGTAATAGAAATACAAGATATCTGGAGTGCAAAAAAAAAGCTACAAAAAGACATTGCATAGTATGGGTGGTTGGCTGAATATGTACACTATACATTGGTGGATGTTGGATGGTTAACTATACTATACAGGTCGATGGCAGAGAAATACTTCAGTAGCTAAAAATGCGTATGATATGAGCGAGGGTAATAATAGTTTACTTAATAGACAGACTGGCTAAATGAACAGGTAAGTGAATATTTTGCATGGTTAAATTAGCTGTACAGGTAAATATACAGTTATATTTACAGATAAGTGAATACTTGCATGTTTACACAAACTGTACAGGTAAATGACAGGAAGAGATACTTTAATAGCTAAATGTGTGTATGATATAATTTAGGGTAATAATAGTAATTCCCTTAAAATACAGTCCTTAGTGCGCAGGGTTTAATTACAGATAAATGCATGTATTGCACATTTGATATACTAAAAGCAATGAGAAAAGGTGCAACTGGCAGGATACTAATATGCATTCCTGAGTGAATGACTACGTAAGTTAGGTCCAAGAATTACTAGCAATATTGCACGTGATATGATATAACAACTGTACATGAATATGTATATACAGACCTGTATGAATAAATAGGTCCTGAGTGGATGAGTGCTGACGGACCAGAGTTACTCACGTATGGCTGCATAATTGTTAAACTAGGTCCTAACACCCCAACAGTTCCAGATCTATGTTGCCAACGGCACGGCACCCCGGCGAGGCATTATATAGTCTCATAGCCGCCGGCAGGAAGGACCTCCTGTAGCGCTCTCTGGCACACCGTGGTGGGATCAGTCTGTGACTGAAAGTGCTCCTCTGCGTCATAACCATAGCGTGCAGAGGGTGGGTGACGTTGTCCATGATGGCCAGCAGTTTGGCCAGGATCCGTCTCTCTGCCACCTCCTCTAGAGTGTCAAGGCTCATCCCCAGAACAGAGCTAGCCTTCCTGATTACATGCTTTTCAATTAAGCATGTAACAAAACATAAAATATGAATGTATAAAAGGTAAATAGGAAACACTTCAACTGTAGTTCTTTGCCATATGGTGTGCCGCGGGCAAATGCCTCTTGCAACATCTGAGTCGGGGGTTTGTTTTGAGCACTCGACTGTACTTTTTTGGGTCTCATCCGTAGATTCTCTCCGTACTGTTTCACATTTTGCGTAGGTGGTAAGAGGTTAGTGGTGTTTGAGCTGGACCGGCCTGCGGCATATAGCAACACCCACCCGTAGTATGCGCTCCAGCAGGTATATCTCACTGGTCACCCCCAAAGCCAACACATCCTTTGGCCGCCATTCCTTCCAGTTCTCTGCTTCCAATGACTGGAACAAATTGCAAAAATCTTTGAAGCTAGAGGTTCCTATCTCCCTCATCAACTTTAAGCATCAGCTGTCAAAGCTGCTTATCGATCACTGCACCTGCATATAGTCCTTCTGTAAATAGCCCACCCTACTACCTCATCCCCATATTTATTATTTAACTTTAATCTTGCACTCCAGTATCTCTATTTGCACATCATCATTCCAGTGATTATCTGTAATTTATTTCACCACTATGGCCTATTCATTGTCCTACCTCCTAACCTTACTGCATTTTGCACTACATTTTGCACTCTGTATATAGATTTTCTATTGTGTTTTTGACTGTTTGTTTACTGTGTAACTCTGTTGTTTTTGTCGCACTGCTTTGCTTTGTCTTGGCCAGGTCGTAGTTGTAAATGAGAACTTGTTCTCAACTGGCCTACCTGGTTAAATAAAGGTGAAATATAAAAAATATATATATATATTTTGCAGAGGACGGTTTTCTGGTCTGTGTCATACCCAAACCACGTCCATGCGACTGAAGTAGCCTCTTAGGTACGGTCTCAGTGTCTCAGTGCTCTGTGTCAAGCTCACTTTCCTCCATGTTTGTCTTTTGCAAATTTCCTTCCACACGGCACGAATGAAAAGCATTGTCCAATTAACCAAAAATATTGCCGTGAAGAGTTATTTGCGACACAATGAAATAAACGATAGTGCTTAAAATGGTCACACGGTATAGATCGGCATATCTCCCAGCCCTATGGTGTTGAATGCTGAGCTACAGTAAATGAATAGCATTCTCACACAGGTGTCCAGGTGGGAAAGTGTAGTGTTGAGTGCAGTTGAGATTGCGTCGTCTGTGGATCAGTTGGGGCGGTATGTGAATTGGAATGGGTCTAGGGTTTCTGGGATGATGCTGTTCAAAGCACTTCATGGCTACAGACGCCCAAACTTCTTCCATTTTTAAGAATAATGGAGGCCCCTGTGTTCTTGGGGACCTTCAATGCTGCAGACATTTTTGGTACCCTTCCCCAGATCTGCGCCTCGACACAATCCTGTCTCTGAGCTCTACGGACAATTCCTTAGCCCTCATGGCTTGCTCTGACATGTTCAATCAATTTAATTTACCACAGGTGGACTCAAAGTTGTAGAAACATCTCAAGGATGATCAATGGAAACAGGATACACCTGAGCTCAATTTCAAGTCTCATAGCAAAGGCTCTGAATACTTATGTACTAAGGTTTTAAAATTGCAAAAAAATCTAAACCTGTTTTCAATTCACTTTATTGGCATGACGCAACAATGTACATATTGCCAAAGTATCAAAGATCTTTTTTTTTTGTGTGTATCATTATGGAGTACTGTGTGTAGATTGAGGGGGGGGGGGGGGGGGAGTTATTTAATCCATTTTAGAATAAGGCTGTAACATAATGTGGAAAAATTGAAGTGGTCTGAATATTTTCCGGTGTTTGGAAGGTGTTGGGTACAGTACCGGGTGTTTCCGAACTGTGGGTTTGGTGAACGGTTACACCCCTAGTACTGTCCTCATCTCTTCTCTGCACTTCCCTGTTACTATCTAGAGTTTCTACATGTTGTGGTGTTTTCAGTGAGTTACTATGGGAACAGCTATCAGATTAACACAAACTGTCCTCAGAACTGTCCTAACAGCCTCTGCATGTAATGCAGTCAGTCACTGCCCTATGAAAGCAGGAAACTAGTTCTGGTGGTTGGCATGGCAACCCGAGTCAACAGTCTGGTGATTGGTTGGTGTGACCGCAACATAGAGACATGGCCGAATGTCCCTCCCAACGACACCCTCTCTCTCCTTACCCTCTCCCACTCTCTCCTTACCCACTCTCTCTCTCTCTCTCTCTCTCTACCCCCCCTCTCGCTCTCCTTACCCACACGCTCGCTCTCTCTCTCCTCTCTCTCTCTACCCCCCCTCTCGCTCTCCTTACCCACACGCTCGCTCTCTCTCTCCTCTCTCTCCTTACCCCCTCCCCTGCTGTCACTACTTACAGTGAACTGTTGCAGGCGGCACACTCATTTTCCTTGTTATTATTTATACCTCAGCCATCAAGACTGAGTTAAATTAAAAATCCACCCAAAACCACTGAAGACATTCAACTGAAATGTCTTCCACATTTAACCCAACCCCTTTGCATCCGAGTAATACTTCTATTGCCTTAATCAACGTCGCAAAAATATGATGAATGTCTTTCGAGAGAAGACATCCTACCCGTTATGGTAAATCTGACGTGCATGTTAAACGTTTTTGCGATCTAAAAGTTGTATTCCTACTAACTTCCAGTGTAGTGAGAGCGGCTGTATCATAATGCATGTCGTACCGGCCAGAGTTCTGCCTGCTTCAACGACAATACCTCAGATACACATGAAAACATGAATTGACCAAGGCAACCCAGGGGCAGGTAGCCTAGTGGTTAGAGCATTGGGCCAGTAACTGAAAGGTCGCTGGTTCGAATACCCGAGCAGACAAGGTGAAAAACCTGTGTCCTTGAGCAAGGCACTTAACCCTAATCTGCTCCAGGGTCTGACCCTGTAGGAGGCCATCGTTGTAAATAACAATGTGTTGTTAACTGACTTGTTAAATAAATAGATCTTAGAACATGGCTGTAATAATACTCTTCTCTTCAGGGTATCTGACATGTTATGCCCCCTAACATAGAGCGCTACAGGAGGTCCTTCCTGCCGGCGGCTATTAGACTATTTAATGCCTCACCGGGGTGCCGTGCCGTCGGCAACATAGATCTGGAACTGTTGGGGTGTTAGGACCTAGTTTAACAATTATGCATCCATCCGTGAGTAACTCTGGTCCGTCAGCACTCATTCACTCAGGACCTATTTATTTATACAGGTCTGTATATACATACTCATGTACAGTTGTTATATCATATCACGTGCAATATTGTAAGTAATTATTGGACGTAGGCATTCACTCAGGAATGCATATTAGTATCCTGCCAGTTGCATCTTTTCTCATTGCTTTTAGTATATCGAATGTGCAATACGTGCAGTTGTCTGTAATTAAACCCTGCACACTAAGGACTGTATTTTAAGGGAATTACTATTATTACCCCAAATGATATCATACACACATTTAGCTATTTAAGTATCTCTTCCTGTCATTTACCTGTACAGTTTGTGTAAACATGCAAGTATTCACTTATCTGTAAATATAACTGTATATTTACCTGTACAGTTAATTTAACCATGCAACATTTTCACTTACCTGTTCATATAACCAGTCTGTCTATTAAGTAAACTATTATTACCCTCGCTCATATCATACGCATTTTTAGCTACTGAAGTATTTCTCTGCCATCGACCTGTATAGTATAGTTAACCATCCAACATCCACCAATGTATAGTGTACATATTCAGAAAACCACTCATACTATGCAATGTCTTTTTATAGCTTTTTTTGCACTCCAGATATCTTATATTTCTATACTTTTTCATACTGCCGCTCTATGTATCATGTACCGTGTATCTGTCTTTTGTGTACTTTTCGTTGTGGCATTTTGCACCTGCCCTGTGTTTTGTTGTAGCTGCTTGACAATGAAATTTCTCTCCCGGGGGATCAATAAAGTATCCATCTATCCATCTATCCATCCTATCTATATAGGGAGTCATTTGGGATGCACACTTGGACCCCACCTGAACCCTACAGCCAAACGGACAATAGTTCCTTTTCTATTGTTTTAATTATTGTATCTTTGTCAACCTTAATGTTTAATAGCATATGCACCTGCTGGCCTTTCACTGTGAGGGTCGGGGAAAGCTTTCAACAGTCATGCTGTCTGAGCTGTAGCTAAAACCACTACAGCCAAGCCAACTGTCACAGTGGAGCTGGAGGGTTGGGTGTGGGTGACTGTCTCTACAATCACAGGCTATAACTGCATGGGGACTGTCAGTGGAGCTGGAACACAACAGACAGAAGAGCGATGGAGGGGAGAGATGGATGAGGGGAACTTTTTCAAAGGAGTTTAACTTTGTCCCCAGTGTAGCATAAACATCACAGGATGAAGAGGAGTTGTGTCGTCCATTTTTAAGATGCTTAATGACTATACTTCTATATGGAAGTTACAACAGCCTAGTTATTCCTTATTCCCCATGGGCCCTGGTCAAAGGCAGTGCATTATAAAGGTTTTGAGATTCATCCTATTACTGGCTTGTGGTTTAGTTTAAAGCACCAATACAACTATTAGTGAGTGTTTTGGGCCGGTCAGTCTGCCCTGCTGTGTTCTGACTGTATGACTTCAAATCCTCAACCATCTTACTTCAACTATGCTGCTCTGGGTGTCCAGCAGTAGACCGTGTGTTTGTGACCATGAGAACCACAGTACAGCAGTCATCAGTATTATCGTAGCCCTGTTTCTCTCTGGATGCGTCCCAAATGGCACCCTATGGTGCCTGGTTAAACGTTGTGCACTATATAGGGTGCCATTTACAACAGTTTGTCTCTACATCAGTACTTCTGAAGCAGAGACTGAGACTCTCATTGTCCTTGACTCCTCTCTCTCCTACAAAGGCCTTGGTCTGGGATTACACTGCCCCATACAGGAGGTCTGTGTTTTGGCCAGGGAGGAGGTGGAGAGTCTGGGCCTGGAGGTCTCTGGAGCTACCTGCCTCTACTGTCAACAAAACCAGAAGACTCCGCCTCCTGGCCCCATTAAAGGAAAGTCATTGTACCACTAAAGACCTGAAATAATAGCCCAGGACCTTGGCCCTCAAGTAAGGTGAGAAGTAGAAATGCTTGACTGTGAGATCATCTCGGCTCCAGCTTCACCTCTAACAATGAGAAGCTTAGTTCAGTCTGGGACTCAGTCAGTTATTGGGGGTTAACATGGAAATGACATGGCATGGTAAAAGCCCAAAAAGTTATACTACCGTTCAAAATTTTACTTGTTTTTGTCCATTAAAATAACATTAAATTGATCAGAAATACAGTGTAGACATTGTTAATGTTGTAAATGACTATTGTAGCTGGAAACGGCTGATGGAGTATCTACATAGGCGTACAGAGGTCCATTATCAGCAACCATCACTCCTGTGTTCCAAAGGCATGTTGTGTTAGCTAATCAAAGTTTATCATTTTAAAAGGCTAATTGACCATAGAAAACCCTTTTGCAATTATGTTAGCACAGCTGAAAACTGTTGTGCTGATTTAAAGAATCATTAAAACTGGCCTTCTTTAGACTAGTTGAGTATCTGGAGCATCAGCATTTGTAGGTTCGATTTACAGGCTCAAAATGGCCAGAAACAAAGAACTTTCTTCTGAAACTCGTCAATCTATTCTTGTTCTGAGAAATTAAGGATATTCAATAACTGGCAGCTTCATTAAATAGTACCCGCAAAACGCCAGTCTCAAAGTCAACCGTGAAGAAGCGACTCCGGGATGCTGGCCTTCTAGGCAGAGTTGTAAAGAAAAAGCCATCTGACTGGCCAATAAAAAGGAAAGATTAAGATGGGCAAAAGAACACAGGCACTGGAAAGAGGAAGATGACTTTTTCCTGCTACAATAGTCATTTACAACAATAACAATGTCTACTTTATTTCTGATCAATTTGATGTTATTTTGATGGACAAAAATGTTTTTCTTTCAACAAGGACATTTCTGAGTGACCCCAAACATTAACGGTAGTTTACCTTTTGCATTCCTCAGATGGCATAACGGTTATTTGGATGTAATTGAAAATAAGACTAACTGTCTTGCCTAGTTAAATAAAAAAGCAAGTGTCTTTGTCTGAACTGGTGAACAGACGTTAACTTTCATCAGGAACTTGATGGTGGTCAGAATGTCTGTCTATACCTGGTTGTGTAGAGATGTTCTATCCACTGGATTTAACATCAGACATGACTCAACAATAAGCATCATTGTCTCACAGAGACTGACTGAAGACTTTATTTTCCCAACAGACCTTTAAGTAGTAGACTAAAGTATTGACTAGACTTAATCTCCGTTGTTAATGATAGATGTATCTTTCATCTTTGGTAACACCCGTCTGTAGAGACCAGGGTGTGGCAACAGACACACTGTTTAACCAGCACTTTATTTGAAGTGGTAACAAGGACAACCTGATAGTTTACTAACTTGTACTGTTGAACTTCTTCTGTGTTTTAAAATGAAGAGTGGTTATTTTTGAGGTCTGTTCGATTTTATTACAAAAATAATCAGTTTTCGATTTCAGTTTCGATCATTTGAAAAAAAAAAAAACATAATGCATTATGGGTTATGCTGTAACACAGAATACAACTATTAATAAGTCCCATGACGGTAGTGACTGTTCATTACTGCTGATCACTTATTAACCGTCAGTTATTCATGATGGTAGTGACTGTTCATTACTGCTGATCACTTATTAACTGTCAGTTATTCATGATGGTAGTGACTGTTCATTACTGCTGATCACTTATTAACCGTCAGTTATTCATGATGGTAGTGACTGTTCATTACTGCTGATCACTTATTAACCGTCAGTTATTCATGATGGTAGTGACTGTTCATTACTGCTGATCACTTATTAACCGTCAGTTATTCATGATGGTAGTGACTGTTCATTACTGCTGATCACTTATTAACCGTCAGTTATTCATGATGGTAGTGACTGTTGATTACTGCTGATCACTTATTAACCGTCAGTTATTCATGATGGTAGTGACTGTTCATTACTGCTGATCACTTATTAACCGTCAGTTATTCATGATGGTAGTGACTGTTCATTACTGCTGATCACTTATTAACCGTCAGTTATTCATGATGGTAGTGACTGTTCATTACTGCTGATCACTTATTAACCGTCAGTTATTCATGATGGTAGTGACTGTTCATTACTGCTGATCACTTATTAACCGTCAGTTATTCACGATGGTAGTGACTGTTCATTACTGCTGATCACTTATTAACCGTCAGTTATTCACGATGGTAGTGACTGTTCATTACTGCTGATCACTTATTAACCGTCAGTTATTCACGATGGTAGTGACTGTTCATTACTGCTGATCACTTATTAACCGTCAGTTATTCACGATGGTAGTGACTGTTCATTACTGCTGATCACTTATTAACCGTCAGTTATTCACGATGGTAGTGACTGTTCATTACTGCTGATCACTTATTAACCGTCAGTTATTCACGATGGTAGTGACTGTTCATTACTGCTGATCACTTATTAACCGTCAGTTATTCACGATGGTAGTGACTGTTCATTACTGCTGATCACTTATTAACCGTCAGTTATTCACGATGGTAGTGACTGTTCATTACTGCTGATCACTTATTAACCGTCAGTTATTCACGATGGTAGTGACTGTTCATTACTGCTGATCACTTATTAACCGTCAGTTATTCACGATGGTAGTGACTGTTCATTACTGCTGATCACTTATTAACCGTCAGTTATTCACGATGGTAGTGACTGTTCATTACTGCTGATCACTTATTAACCGTCAGTTATTCACGATGGTAGTGACTGTTCATTACTGCTGATCACTTATTAACCGTCAGTTATTCACGATGGTAGTGACTGTTCATTACTGCTGATCACTTATTAACCGTCAGTTATTCACGATGGTAGTGACTGTTCATTACTGCTGATCACTTATTAACCGTCAGTTATTCACGATGGTAGTGACTGTTCATTACTGCTGATCACTTATTAACCGTCAGTTATTCACGATGGTAGTGACTGTTCATTACTGCTGATCACTTATTAACCGTCAGTTATTCACGATGGTAGTGACTGTTGTTTATTACATTAGTTTTATTATTTAAGGACTTTATTTAATTCCAAGTCATTTCTATAGAGCTGCTGTCTATGCTGTCTGACTAAACCACTATTTTAGTAGTTATTTAATGTAATAAGGCATACTTGAATTTAAAGGGTTAATGTGTTCTGTGCTAAGCTATGTAGAATATTGGCCTGTTGGAAACCAAATCTTTATTACATCGCACAGTTCGGCTTGGTCTAATTTCTCTCTGGAGAAACTTCACATTTGAGCTCACAGGAAGAGAAAAAAACTAAATGGAATTCAAATAATTGAACCGATGTTTGTCGACACAGAGCTATGACATCACCACCCTCGGTGTCCCCCCCCGACACAGAGCTATGACATCACCACCCTCGGTCCCCCCCCGACACAGAGCTATGACATCACCACCCTCGGTCCCCCCCGACACAGAGCTATGACATCACCACCCTCGGTCCCCCCGACACAGAGCTATGACATCTCTGGTGGGTTTTATAGGAGCCATGCTATCCTTCTCCGATGGGTTTTTGTCTCTGTCTTCCTTTGTAATGATGGTGGTTTAGGTGACAACACTAAGAAGTTGCTGGGAGCTGTAGTCGTGTGTGTGTGTGTGTGACTGGACTGTTAATGGGTTTCTGGGCGAGGGGCTCATTGTTCTCCTACATCCTCATTGGCTCCCCTGAAGTGGCTATCTCATCAGAGAGGAATTCTCTCCACTAAGTACGGCACCACACACACAGCTCCAGCTTGGCGGTCCCTGTAACCTTCACCATACTGTCCCGTGCTCATTTTTCTGCTCAGAAATCAGAAATGACTTCCTCTGTTAGCTGCTTGTCTGTCTGTCTGTCCCCTGCTCTGCTTCTGTCTGTCCCCTGCTCTGCGTTAGTGGAAACCAAGACCGCTCTCAGGGCAGACCTGGTTGTAGCTATACTGAACAGAAATATCAACGCAACATGCAACAATTTCAAAAAGTTCCAGTTCATATAAGGAAATGAGTCCCTAGAAATAAATAAATTAGACCCTAATCTAGGCCCACACACTGGGGAGCCAGGCCCAGCCAATCAGAATGTGTTTTTCCCCCTCAGAGCTTTATTACAGACAGACCCCAGACATCTGTGTCATTGTTGTGAGACAACTGCACATTTTAGTTGCCTTTCATTGTCCCCAGCACAAGGTGCACCTGTGTAATGATCATGCTGTCTAATCAGCTTCTTGATATGCTACTCCTGTCAGGTGGGGAAATGCTCAATACTAGGAAAAAAAAATGTATACCAAATTTGAGAGAATAAGCTTTTGTGCTTATGGAACATTTGTGGGATCTTCTTTATTTTCGCTCATGAAACACAAAACACTGGACTCACCAGCTCCTGCCATCTGCCATTGTTATTTACAAACACATGTTCTGGGGAACTATGGTAAGCTTCATGATGTGACAGGAAGAACTAAATCTACTGTATCTTCTAACGTATTGCACAAGTTGACTGGCGGTATTAACTTAAAGTAGCTACAAATATTCAAATGTATTGAAAAACGTCATAGTTTTGAAGGTATTAAAAAAAAAAACTTTCCGTGGCTTTTTCCAAAACCCTGGTACACACACACACACACACACACACACACACACACACACACGACAAACAAAGGCCTTTTGTGGGGTTCTCACAGAAACCTGTTTGGAATCCGGCACCCCACTGAGAGGAGCTAGTCTATACTCAAACATACCCCTGTCATTTACACTTATCACACAACCTCTAAACAACGTACAGAAACCAGAGATTCCCAGAGTACCAACAGCTTTTCAGACCTCTCTGGGTCTTGGTGAAGACTAGAGCAGCTCTGGAGAGATGGTGCTGACAGATGGTTGACGTCTTACTTTTTTGTAACTTTTGTTGTACATAACTCACACCATTATCACCATGACAGCCAAGTAGTTTTGAACTACTAATCAACAGCTACTAACCTCAATTTCGGCTCCTACTTCAACTCCACTATTCCGTTGTTGACACTGGACCCGATGCCGTTATTTGGGCTACCTAAGCACAGCAAGTGAAGATGCGGTAGGAGAGGGCTAGAGTCTTTCTTAGGTTCAGACGTCCGGCACCACCTCTGTTTTTCTGGCAAATGTCCAGTCACTGGAGAACAAGATGGTGGAGCTCCGTTCAAGAGTTTCCTACCAGTGGGATGTGAAAAGCTGTAATATTCTATGCTTTTAAGAGGGTTTCTTCATGCTCCGGCGCAATCGGACAGCGGGGGGAGGGGTGTGCCTCTTTGTATGTCAATGTTGTGAACATGGTGGCGGTCGGGTTATGGTGTTGGCAGGTGTAAGCTATGGACAACGAACGCAATTACATTTTATCGATGGCAATTTGAATGCACAAAGATATCGTGACAAGATCCTGAGGCCCACGTACCATTAATCTGCCAACATCACCTCATGTTTCAGCATGATGTTGCACGGCCCAGGATCTGTACAGAATTCCTGGAAGCTGAAAATGTCCCAGTTCCTCCTTGGCCTGCATACTGATCAGACATGTCACCCATTAAAAAAACATGTATTGTGATCTACTAAGAGTTGATCTATAATCATCACAGGTGTCTTCATCCCACCACTAAGCAGGAAGTCAACGAGCTGTACAGAGCCATAAACAAAGAAAACGCACAGATGCAGCCTTTCTTGTGGGAGGAGACTTTAAAACGGGGAGACTGAAATGCATTTAACTTTTACCAACACGCATCCTGGGCCACTCCTGACAACTTTTACTCTACCCACAGAAACTCTTTCAAGGCCCTCAATCGCCCTCCCTTGGGCAAATCAGACCATGACGCCATCCTGCTGCTTCCTGTCTACAAAGAAACTCAAACAGGAAGTACCAGTGACGCGCTCAGTATTGAAGTGGACAGACAAGTGGATGCTAAGCTACAGGACTGCTTCGCTAGCACATACTAATATTTTCAGGGGGACTGGTCCTGCCGGTACCTCTCACTACAGGGCTGCCTGCTGGTTCAAATCCTCTCAATTCCTTTCCTCTATTACTGGGCTTAATGTAACGTAATATCAGAAGAGAATGTGATCTTAGTGCAGTACGATAACCTTGTATAGAGAATACAGGTGAAGTCCACCTATGATGTGGTCAGTCTGGTTCTATTTGTCCTGTGTTGGCACAGCGTTAGGTTGCATCCTGTTTACCGACTGCAGTTGCATCTAGCAACACCAGCTCACCATGACATCATCAGAATGGAACCAGATTGTCCCGCTGTGGTGTGAACCAGTCAGTTTTAGGAATGTCTGCATCTGAAATGTGCAGCCTTTGCCAGTCTATTTTTACTGTTGAGTTGGGCTTTCTACAACGTTTCATAGAGATACACAGTAAAAATGGTCTTTCATATGTCTATGAAACGTTGTTCGAAACTCACCATTTTTAATTGTTGAGGAGTTACGCTTTCTAACAACGTTTCATAGACATTTTTGAAAGACCATTTTTACTGTTGAGTTAAGATTTCTACAGTGTTTCTTTCACATCCTCAGCATTGATTCTAATGCTCCCGACAGTCAGGATGTCTGCATGAGACCTGGCGCTCCCGACAGTCAGGATGTCTGCATGAGACCTGGCGCTCCCGACAGTCAGGATGTCTGCATGAGACCTGGCGCTCCCGACAGTCAGGATGTCTGCATGAGACCTGGCGCTCCCGACAGTCAGGATGTCTGCATGAGACCTGGCGCTCCCGACAGTCAGGATGTCTGCATGAGACCTGGCGCTCCCGACAGTCAGGATGTCTGCATGAGACCTGGCGCTCCCGACAGTCAGGATGTCTGCATGAGACCTGGTGCTCCCGACATGATCGTAGAATGAACCTTCTCATGTGACATCAGTTCATGTCGTCCTCTCTGTATATAGGGTAATAAAGTAATGTCTGCAGAGAGTATAATGGCACAATCTTAGTCACACTTCCTGTCCTTGGAATGTTTCCTGAACTGAAGGAACGCTATGATAAGACAGTCATTGTTACAGTTCCCTCCCTTGCACATTGCCCCCCTCCTCTCCCTCCTCCCCCTTCTTCTGTAGTATCCATGTTGTTTAGGGGTGTTTGCTTGGTTTCCATAGCAACTAGGAAAGAAATAAGCAGCTTCCAAAACCCCCTTCCATTGTTTATCTGGTTTGGAATTTGGAATCTAAGGTTTGGTTAGGTGTTGTGTGAGAGAAATCTAAATTGGTCTTTATTTCAACTCATTCATGAAGCTTAAAGCCTGTTGGTCCAAGGACAATACACAGGTGTTAGACAGGCCGTTTTTAACTTATCATTTCTTACAAAGTGAAACCAAACTTAGAGTAGATTAAATTGATTAACCAACAGACCACATACAGTATTACATTTTTTGTAAAGTATATTAAGACTAAAGTGTTTATTCAAATGAACTGTAAAAAAAAATTGACTTTACGTGGGCTTATAGCGTTCACCTCCTAAAGTGGATTTCCAGATGTGATGTCTTCTCTCAGGACCCAGTATCTGGGTGACTTGGATGTTTTCTGCATATTGGATCCTACATACATACTGGGCTTTTGTATTTTTTAAGGGTTTGGGGTTTAGCCGGTCCTATCTACTACAGTTAATATTATATTCACGTATCTTCACTCTCTGGACATTCAATTCCACATTACTAGTGGCGCACCAAGTGGTTTCACATTACTAGTGGCGCACCAAGTGGTTTCACATTACTAGTGGCGCACCAAGTGGTTTCACATTACTAGTGGCGCACCAAGTGGTTTCACATTACTAGTGGCGCACCAAGTGGTTTCACATTACTAGTGGCGCACCAAGTGGTTTAACATTACTACTGGCGCACCAAGTGGTTTAACATTACTAGTGGCGCACCAAGTGGTTTAACATTACTAGTGGCGCACCAAGTGGTTTAACATTACTAGTGGCGCACCAAGTGGTTTAACATTACTAGTGGCGCACCAAGTGGTTTAACATTACTAGTGGCGCACCAAGTGGTTTAACATTACTAGTGGCGCACCAAGTGGTTTAACATTACTAGTGGCGCACCAAGTGGTTTAACATTACTAGTGGCGCACCAAGTGGTTTAACATTACTAGTGGCGCACCAAGTGGTTTAACATTACTAGTGGCGCACCAAGTGGTTTAACATTACTAGTGGCGCACCAAGTGGTTTAACATTACTAGTGGCGCACCAAGTGGTTTAACATTACTAGTGGCGCACCAAGTGGTTTAACATTACTAGTGGCGCACCAAGTGGTTTAACATTACTAGTGGCGCACCAAGTGGTTTCACATTACTAGTGGCGCACCAAGTGGTTTCACATTACTAGTGGCGCACCAAGTGGTTTCACATTACTAGTGGCGCACCAAGTGGTTTCACATTACTAGTGGCGCACCAAGTGGTTTAACATTACTAGTGGCGCACCAAGTGGTTTAACATTACTAGTGGCGCACCAAGTGGTTTCACATTACTAGTGGCGCACCAAGTGGTTTTGTTACAACTATGAAGCACTTTATAACAACTAATACAAAAATCAATAAGAACCCGAACAACCAAGAATCACGGTCAGCAAGACTTGTGGTCAAGTTAAGAAATCGTCAGTTGCCTAAACATCATTATAAGCACCAAGGGCTTGATGAATAGTGGAAAGTCGGAGCATGTCCATGTCACCTAAACAGCCAATGGCATCAGTTGGAGCATGTCACATAAACGACCAATGGCATCAGTTGGAGCATGTCACATAAACGACCAATGGCATCCGTTGGAGCATGTCACATAAACAACCAATGGCATCCGTTGGAGCATGTCACATAAACAACCAATGGCATCCGTTGGAGCATGTCACATAAACGACCAATGGCATCCGTTGGAGCATGTCACATAAACGACCAATGGCATCCGTTGGAGCATGTCACATAAACGACCAATGGCATCAGTTGGAGCATGTCACATAAACGACCAATGGCATCCGTTGGAGCATGTCACATAAACGACCAATGGCATCCGTTGGAGCATGTCACATAAACGACCAATGGCATCAGTTGGAGCATGTCACATAAACGACCAATGGCATCCGTTGGAGCATGTCACATAAACGACCAATGGCATCCGTTGGAGCATGTCACATAAACGACCAATGGCATCCGTTGGAGCATGTCACATAAACGACCAATGGCATCCGTTGGAGCATGTCACATAAACGACCAATGGCATCAGTTGGAGCATGTCACATAAACGACCAATGGCATCAGTTGGAGCATGTCACATAAACGACCAATGGCATCCGTTGGAGCATGTCACATAAACGACCAATGGCATCCGTTGGAGCATGTCACATAAACAACCAATGGCATCCGTTGGAGCATGTCACATAAACAACCAATGGCATCCGTTGGAGCATGTCACATAAACGACCAATGGCATCCGTTGGAGCATGTCACATAAACAACCAATGGCATCCGTTGGAGCATGTCACATAAACAACCAATGGCATCAGTTGGAGCATGTCACATAAACGACCAATGGCATCAGTTGGAGCATGTCACATAAACAACCAATGGCATCCGTTGGAGCATGTCACATAAACAACCAATGGCATCCGTTGGAGCATGTCACATAAACAACCAATGGCATCCGTTGGAGCATGTCACATAAACAACCAATGGCATCCGTTGGAGCATGTCACATAAACAACCAATGGCATCCGTTGGAGCATGTCACATAAACAACCAATGGCATCCGTTGGAGCATGTCACATAAACAACCAATGGCATCAGTTGGAGCATGTCACATAAACAACCAATGGCATCCGTTGGAGCATGTCACATAAACAACCAATGGCATCCGTTGGAGCATGTCACATAAACAACCAATGGCATCAGTTGGAGCATGTCACATAAACAACCAATGGCATCCGTTGGAGCATGTCACATAAACAACCAATGGCATCCGTTGGAGCATGTCACATAAACAACCAATGGCATCCGTTGGAGCATGTCACATAAACAACCAATGGCATCCGTTGGAGCATGTCACATAAACAACCAATGGCATCAGTTGGAGCATGTCACATAAACGACCAATGGCATCAGTTGGAGCATGTCACATAAACGACCAATGGCATCCGTTGGAGCATGTCACATAAACAACCAATGGCATCCGTTGGAGCATGTCACATAAACGACCAATGGCATCCGTTGGAGCATGTCACATAAACAACCAATGGCATCCGTTGGAGCATGTCACATAAACAACCAATGGCATCCGTTGGAGCATGTCACATAAACGACCAATGGCATCCGTTGGAGCATGTCACATAAACGACCAATGGCATCCGTTGGAGCATGTCACATAAACGACCAATGGCATCCGTTGGAGCATGTCACATAAACGACCAATGGCATCCGTTGGAGCATGTCACATAAACAACCAATGGCATCAGTTGGAGCATGTCACATAAACGACCAATGGCATCCGTTGGAGCATGTCACATAAACAACCAATGGCATCCGTTGGAGCATGTCACATAAACGACCAATGGCATCAGTTGGAGCATGTCACATAAACGACCAATGGCATCAGTTGGAGCATGTCACATAAACGACCAATGGCATCCGTTGGAGCATGTCCATGCGCTCCGTTCTGGCTTTTTTGAACTTAGTGCTCCGAGGTTCAGTCTGAGGCTCAGAATCTGAAGAAGCATCAATGTCATTAATTTCTTCCGTCTGAGTCGTTTCCATTCAGATCCTGTTCCAATGCTTACGCAGCATGCGCATCCGTTGGTCTTGGCCTTGCCGTTATAAATGAGGCACGCTCTCACTGTACTCCCAGTAGGCCAGAGGAGACTGATACATCTGGTTGGATTTGGTGGACTGATACAGGGTACATACCATTTAGAGATTAGAATTACAATGGATCAGAACAATCGAATGGCCCGTCCTGTTTGTTGGCTTCCCCTCATCAACTCACCCATTCTCCCCCATCATACTTTCCTTAATTTATTTAATATTCTGTGTAAAATTAGTTTCGGTTTAGTTTCAAGGAAAATATTGTGGTGATTTATCATCTGGGTGGGGTTGGGCTGGGCTGGGGGTCAGTGTTAATGATTGAGTGTGATCCTAGGACTCATACTTACACACTCATACCAGTTGGTGTGGCAGCTCAGAGGGCCACGGCTGTCTGGAGGAGGAAGCTGAGGAGAAGCTCTCTTCCGCTTGTCACGGTTCTCTTATGCTCAACAGATCTATGGTAATAGATCCGTTGTTGTATTCTTTTCAAGGCACAGCTGAGCGACTTTACATTTTAATGATTATCTATTGATTTGTATTTTACGGGGCTGATGGTGCCTGCATCTGAGGGTCCGTCTCAGTGGAGGGAGAGAGCAGCAGACTGAGGGTCCGCCTCTCAACGTCCCTCCTCTCCCTTTCCTCCACTGACTCTGACCAATAAGGGACAGTCTTCCAGCTGATGGCGAAACTGGAGTCACACCGCATTATTTCTGCCTCATGCATGAATTCATGTTGTTACTCCTATGAACAGAGAAAGTGAAATATTCCTTGATATTAATAAAGACTCAAGCTGCTAATAACAATAACAACACAAGCCAATCTCTACACTGTCCTCCTCATTCATTACTGCTGCAGTGGTTCTTGTAGCGCTGAATGGAAATAGGAAGAACACACATTTGTTGAATACAAAGTGTTGACAGTAAGAACTTAAACATGAACTCACTCATACAAACAGCAGCTCTTTGCTGTATTCGTTGACAGTCTCTCTCTAGTCATGGTTTTGAAATCACAGTATCCGATTGGCCAGCGGAAGGCCTATAGTGCACTTGATTTTTCTCTCCGTGACCGCCGGGAAGGCAGAGTTTGTACCTTCAGACACATGAAATGGTTCAAAATGGCAACAGTTTTCCAACCCGGCACGCAGGGCAGCTGAATCCAGTGCACCGACCACCAACAGCCCGAGACTAATAAAATAAATAGGAACACAAGGCTTTATTATTGGGTTTGTTACAGAAATTAGTGGCGATCGACTAGTAATGCCTTGGAGATGGACTGGTTGGTGACCACTGCTCTACAGACTCAGACTAGTAATGCCTTGGAGATGGACTGGTTGGTGACCACTGCTCTACAGACTCAGTATGATTTCAACTATCTACTAACCGTAACCTCAGCAAGCAGTTGCTTATCCACAGATAGTCCATGTGTAGATGCTCTACAGATTGTCATACTATCTGGACTATACAAATAAAGTGTGACCAGGGTTTTGACTTCTCACCCATCTAGAACTAGCATTTCTACTGTGGAATGTTGGAAGAGGAGAGGCATTCCATCAGTACGCACCGCACACAGCATATAGATTAGCCTCCGTCTTTGGGGAAACGAATAGTCTCTTGGTTTCTGTGTCTCTGCCTCGCCTCTCTGCCCTCTCCTCACTCATTCAGCTGACCTTGTGGAACAATGGTGTCACCATGGTGATGGCCTCTTTCCACCCACCAAGGCCTTTTGACACAATAACACATTTATTTGTCTCTCAGGCAGACATAGTTTAGTTAGTTTAATCTGTAAAATAAGAGTTTAGTTAGGAACCGCAGTGCTTTACTGTGATGATGAGTTTTAATACAGGATCATGTAAGGAAATGTCAGAAGAGCCAGTGGAGTTTAAGGCTGCCTTCCACTTTATAGGCACAGAATGCAACATTATTCCTGAACTATGCTTATCTGAATAATTCACACACACACACAGGGATCCTGTAGAATAAAGCACTTTCCCCAGTCTGCTGCCATTCGTCCGGCAGGCACTTACAGAATAACTGGTTTCTCTCTAACTTTTTCAGTTCAACTTGTAGAATGGTTTTATTGGTGAGTATGATAAGATATTTCACTTATCTGTTGCTGTTTAAAGCCAATCTGTTTAGTGCTAATGTTGACATGGTTGTTATGTATGTGGGCTCTTTGACACAGCGTTGGTCATGGATGATTCCTTGCTATGCATTACAATACAAACAAGTTTTTAGGCTCAACTGGTCTCCATACAGTGTGTTGGGTAATTTCTCTGTGCTTTCTATGGGGGTGGTTAGGAACTACCCTTATCTAGTTGTCTAGGACTTCATTGAACACTTCTTGAAAGGAAATGACAAAAACCAGTCAGAGCCAGTCTGCCAGGCCAGCTACTAAGGGCCCTGGTGAAATGTAGTGCACATTACAGGGTACCATTTGAGACACCCTGGGATAGCCCCTGCTACAGACAAGCACTAATGAATTATACCACATACTATCCTTGCCCATGGACAGACAGATGGATGAACTTACACCTGTCTGGCATGGTCCACACACACACGTTAACCTCTGTCTGGCATGGTCCACACACACACGTTAACCTCTGTCTGGCATGGTCCACACACACACGTTAACCTCTGTCTGGCATGGTCCACACACACACGTTAACCTCTGTCTGGCATGGTCCACACACACACGTTAACCTCTGTCTGGCATGGTCCACACACACACGTTAACCTCTGTCTGGCATGGTCCACACACACACGTTAACCTCTGTCTGGCATGGTCCACACACACACGTTAACCTCTGTCTGGCATGGTCCACACACACACGTTAACCTCTGTCTGGCATGGTCCACACACCAGAAATTGCATTCGGTAGCTCCTACCTAATATATGTATAACTTTATGAGCTGGATTGCATGTCTTTGCAATTTAGTTTATTTTTGTTTGCGCTCATCAGCATATTTAGCTAGCAGCTGCCATGGAAATTCGCTATCACTTGTGCTAATTTTATTAGCATTCTGGTAGTAGACACCCAATGGTTTTTTGTTTTGCATCTTTTTGGTGTGTGTGCCTTCATGTACATATCTACCTTAAATACCTTATTATCTATCCTGATGCCTAGTCACTTTACCCTGCCTTCATGTACATATCTACCTTAAATACC
Organism: Thymallus thymallus; assembly: GCA_023634145.1. NCBI lineage: Eukaryota > Metazoa > Chordata > Actinopteri > Salmoniformes > Salmonidae > Thymallus > Thymallus thymallus. The sequence goes on from CM042410.1 coordinate 2,269,178, forward strand.
TTATCTATCCTGATGCCTAGTCACTTTACCCTGCCTTCATGTACATATCTACCTTAAATACCTTATCTATCCTGATGCCTAGTCACTTTACCCTGCCTTCATGTACATATCTACCTCAAATACCTTATTATTATCTATCCTGATGCCTAGTCACTTTACCCTGCCTTCATGTACATATCTACCTGATCTGGTAATGGTCCCTGTATACAGTTGAAGTCGGAAGTTTACATACACTTAGGTTGAAGTCATTAGAACTCATTTTTCAACCACTCCACAGACTTCATGTTAACAAACTATAGTTTTGGCAAGTCGGTTAGGACATCTACTTTGTGCATGACACAAGTAATTCTTCCAACAATTGTTTGGCTGACAGATTATTTCACTTATAATTCACTATATCACAATTCCAGTGGGTCAGAAGTTTACTTACACTAAGTTGACTGTGCCTTTAAACAGCTTGGAAATTCCAGAAAATGATGTCATGGCTTTAGAAGCTTCTGATAACTCAAATGATGTCAATTAGCCTAACTGGAGATGTACCTGTGGATGTATTTCAAGGCCGACCTTCAAACTCAGTGCCTCTTTGCTCGACATCATGGGAAAATCAAAAGAAATCAGCCAAGACCTCAGAAATTGTAGACCTCCACAAGTCTGGTTCATCCTTGGGAGCAATTTCCAAACGCCTGAAGCTACCACGTTCATCTGTACAAACAATAGTATGCAAGTATAAACACCATGGGACCACGCAGCCATCATACTGCTCAGGAAGGCATTCTGTCTCCTAGAGATGAACGTACTTTAGTGTGAAAAGTGCAAATCAATCCCAGAACAACAAAGAACCTTGTGAAGATGCTGGAGGAAACAGGTACAAAGGTATCTATATCCACAGTAAAACGAGTCCTATATCGACATAACCTGAAAGGCCGCTCAGAAAGGAAGAAGCCACTGCTCCAAAACCGCCATAAAAAAGCCAGACTACGGTTTGCAACTGCACATGGGGACAAAGATCGTACTTTTTGGAGAAATGTCCTCTGGTCTGATTAAACAAAATAGAACTGTTTGGCCATAATGACCATTGTTATGTTTGGAGGAAAAAGGGGGAGGCTTGCAAGCTGAATAACACCATCCCAACCGTGAAGCACGGGGGTGGCAGCATCATGTTGTGGGGGTGTTTTGCTGCAGGAGAGACTGGTGCACTTCACAAAATAGATGGCATCATGAGGAAGGAAATGTATTTGGATATATTGAAGCAACCTCTCAAGACATCAATCAGGAAGTTAAAGCTTGGTCACAAATGGGTCTTCCAAATGGACAATGACCCCAAGCATACTTCCAAAGTTGTGGCAAAATGGCTTAAGGACAACAAAGTCAAGGTATTGGAGTGGCCATCACAAAGCCCTGACCTCAATCCTATAGAAGATTTGTGGGCAGAATTGAAAGTGTGTGCGAGCAAGGAGGCCTACAAACCTGACTCAGTTAGACCAGTTCTGTCAGGAGGAATGGGCCAAAATTCACCCAACTTATTGTGGGAAGCTTGTGGAAGGCTACACGAAACGTTTGACCCAAGTTAAACAATTTAAAGGCAATGCTACCGAATACTAATTGAGTGTATGTAAACTTCCGACTTCAACTGTGGGCCTAATTCCTTCCTACTGTTAGATATTACTGCACTGTCGGAACTAGAAGCACAAGCATTTCGCGACACCTGCATTAATATCTGCTAAACGTGTATGTGACCAATAACATTTGATTTGATATCTCCATCGATCTGCTAATGGTAATCCCTGTATATATCTCCATTCTTGTGTATTTTATAACTCTGCATCGTTGGTAAGCAAGCATTTCACAGTAAAGTGTACACCAGTTGTATGTGTTTGATTTGACACGCATGCGCACGCACACTGTGCTGTGCTGCGTTGGCTGGGTGTGTCGTCTCCGCTATGGGTTAGAGTGCAACTCCTACTCACGCTATTGTTATGTGCTCTTACAGGATGTTTGGCAGAGATGGCTGATTAGTACCACACAAAGAGAATGACACACACCTTGAAGCAGGCTGAGAGGAGCAGTGGTGGACAGGGTGCAGCCGCTGTAGGTGGGGCAACATCCTGCTCTGACAGGGGCGGGGGCAGGCATTGGAGGGGAGGTTTGGGGGGGGGGGCAGGCAGTGGAGAGATGGGGGAGGGGCAGGCAGTGGAGAGACGGGGGAGGGGCAGGCAGTGGAGAGACGGGGGAGGGGCAGGCAGTGGAGAGACGGGGGAGCTCTTGCAACAGCCTCTTGTTGTAGTAGTGTCCCATGAATGTCAGGAATTACACACAGCTTGAAGATGTCACCTAATGGTCTAAAGTAGTGCACTATGTAGGGAATAGGGTGCCATTTGGGACGTATTCACTGTTTCAACTATAACTAATTTCAGTAAACTGTTGCGACATATTAAGCTGTTGAGCAATAATGTTTTTCAAGACTTTCTAATTTCCCAACCGTTTAGAGGACATGAACTCTTCTCTTGTCTAAACTTTAAGGTTTCTTTTTGTTCAGTCATGTTTTTGAACGGCCTACAGTAGTTGTGGACCAAACACTGAGCAAGGGTTTTCTACATGTTTCTTACACTGGCCAAAGTCAACTATTTCCTCTTATCCACGGTCTTTAGAGATTAGCTAATGTGGGCCTCCCTCGTATTGAGCTCAGTGTTAAGGCATTGGTGTTGCGTTCATCAGGATACTCCACCAGTACGGTCAGAGAGAGAGAGCAACGTCTGGTACGAAGGTCATCTTAACCAGGGCAGAAAAACAGTACGACTGCTGCGTCTACAGAGCCTTCAGAAAATATTCACACCCCTTGACTTATTCCTTGTTTTCTTGTTACAGCGTGAATTCAAAATGGATTGAAAATACAAATGATATCAACCATCTGCACACTATAAACCCCATAATGACAAATTGAAAACAAACATGTTTTTAGGCATGTTTGCTAATTTCTTGTAAATAAAATATATAAATATCTAATTTACGTAAGTGTTCACACCCCTCCTTACCCTCCTCCTCCCTTTATCCAGACAGTATATAGTGTTTGTGGATGTGAACCTACATCTGACTGTTGATCTCTCTCTCTCTCCCTCCAGACTCCAAGGCCATAGTGGATGGGAACATGAAGCTGATCCTGGGCATGGTTTGGACTCTGATCCTCCACTACTCCATCTCCATGCCGGTGTGGGAAGACGAGGTGGATGACGAGGCAGAAAAGAAGACCCCGAAGCAGAGGCTTCTGGGATGGATCCAGAATAAAGTGCCAGACCTGCCAATCACCAACTTCAGCAGAGACTGGCGTAGTGGCAAGGCCCTGGGAGCCCTGGTCGACAGCTGTGCTCCAGGTGGGTGCTGGGTGTCAGGGTTTGTAGGCCAGGTAGGTGCTGGGTGTCAGGGTGTGTAGGCCAGGTAGGTGCCGGGTGTCCGGGTGTGTAGGCTGGGTGTCAGGGTGTGTAGGCCAGGTAGGGGCAGGGTGTGTAGGCCAGGTAGGTGCTGGGTGTCAGGGTGTGTAGGCCAGGTAGGGGCAGGGTGTGTAGGCCAGGTAGGTGCTGGGTGTCAGGGTGTGTAGGTGCTGGGTGTCAGTTTGTGTAGGCCAGGTACAGTGGGGAGAACAAGTATTTGATACACTGCCGATTTTGCAGGTTTTCCCACTTACAAACCATGTAGAAGTCAAATTTTTATCATAGGTACTCAACAAAAATCCAGAAAATCACATTGTATGATTTTTAAGTAATTAATTTGCATTTTATTGCATGACATAAGTATTTGATACATCAGAAAAGCAGAACTTAATATTTGGTAGAGAAACCTTTGTTTGCAATTACAGAGATCATACGTTTCCTGTAGTTCTTGACCAGGTTTGCACACACTGCAGCAGGGATTTTGGCCCACTCCTCCATACAGACCTTCTCCAGATCCTTCAGGTTTCAGGGCTGTTGCTGGGCAATACGGACTTTCAGCTCCCTCCAAAGATTTTCTATTGGGTTCAGGTCTGGAGACTGGCTAGGCCACTCCAGGACCTTGAGATGCTTCTTACGGAGCCACTCCTTAGTTGCCCTGGCTGTGTGTTTCGGGTCGTTGTCATGCTGGAAGACCCAGCCACGACCCATCTTCAATGCTCTTACTGAGGGAAGGAGGTTGTTGGCCAAGATCTCGCGATACATGGCCCCATCCATCCTCCCCTCAATACGGTGCATCCCCAAAGAATCATGTTTCCACCTCCATGCTTTACGGTTGGTATGGTGTTCTTGGTTTTTTTTGTCTCATCAGACCACATGACCTTCTCCCATTCCTCCTCTGGATCATCCAGATGGTCATTGGCAAACTTCAGACGGGCCTGGACATGCGCTGGCTTGAGCAGGGGGAACTTGCGTGCGCTGCAGGATTTTGTTACTAATGGTTTTCTTTGAGACTGTGGTCCCAGCTCTCTTCAGGTCATTGACCAGGTCCTGCCGTGTTCTGGGCTGATCCCTCACCTTCCTCATGATCATTGATGCCCCACGAGGTGAGATCTTGCATGGTGCCCCAGACTGAGGGAGATTGACCGTCATCTTGAACTTCTTCCATTTTCTAATAATTGCACCAACAGTTGTTGCCTTCTCACCAAGCTGCTTGCCTATTGTCCTGTAGCCCATCCCAGCCTTGTGCAGGTCTACAATTCTATCCCTGATGTCCTTACACAGCTCTCTGGTCTTGGCCATTGTGGAGAGGTTGTAGTCTGTTTGATTGTGTGTGTGTGGACAGGTGTCTTTTATACAGGTAACGAGTTCAAACAGGTGCAGTTAATACAGGTAATGAGTGGAGAACAGGAGGGCTTCTTAAAGAAAAACTAACAGGTCTGTGAGAGACGGAATTCTTACTGGTTGGTAGGTGATCAAATACTTATGTCATGCAATAAAATGCAAATTAATTATTTAAAAATCATACAATGTGATTTTCTGGAATTTTGTTTTAGATTCCGTCTCTCACAGTTGAAGTGTACCTATGATAAAAATTACAGACCTCTACATGCTTTGTAAGTAGGAAAACCTGCAACATCGGCAGTGTCTGTGTGCTTTTGTAATTGAGGATCTGTGTGTTTGTTCAGGTGTTTTGGATGAGGTTTCTATATCATTGTTGATCATGTGTTTTATTTAGGTCTGTGTCCTGACTGGGAGACGTGGGACAACAAGCCCTCAGACAACGCTCAAGAGGCCATGCAGCTGGCTGACGACTGGCTGGGCATCCCTCAGGTGAGAAGGACAGGGTTCTGTTCCTTGTTCCGGCCCAGCACTAACTGCTATCTGACGATTGGCTGTTGGAAAGTATAGTCCCCCTAAGGCTGGAGCAGGGAGCCTGTAGTCCCCCTAAGTTGTTCCTGACCACAGTGTATCTTCTGGACTTATTGCATGGTTTCCTTCTGAGCAAAGTTTGAATGGTGCAGAACAACATCTATTTACCTACCAGGTGGGTGCTGCATTCAAAGAATCAAATCAATCATAAAACACGCCCGAATCACAACACACCCAAGTTAAACCTCTGCAAACAGGAGAGTTCTATCTGTAACTGTTCAAAGAGTTATTAACATTATTTATACAACGGGTGGGTCTAGTCCTGGACGCTGATTGGTTAAATCCACATTCCAGCCGGTGTCTATTCCACAAGTTTCCATCGGCTAAATCTATGACGTTAAAATGCCTATTTACTCTGTTCCATCAGACTGAGCAATCCCTCATCAGCCTCATCAGCCCAGCCAGGCAATTTATAAACTTGATCTCCACTATAAAAAGCATCTAGACATGTTCTTTTTGACTAACATTTAGTTTTCAACAGTGGAGAATTTTTAAAAACCTTCCTGTCTTTGCCATTGGCAACATGGTAGTCACACTCCCTCTATGGTAGTCACACTCCCTCTATGGTAGTCACACTCCCTCTATGGTAGTCACACTCCCTCTATGGTAGTCACACTCCCTCTATGGTAGTCACACTCCCTCTATGGTAGTCACACTCCCTCTATGGTAGTCACACTCCCTCTATGGTAGTCACACTCCCTCTATGGTAGTCACACTCCCTCTATGGTAGTCACACTCCCTCTATGGTAGTCACACTCCCTCTATGGTAGTCACACTCCCTCTATGGTAGTCACACTCCCTCTATGGTAGTCACACTCCCTCTATGGTAGTCACACTCCCTCTATGGTAGTCACACTCCCTCTATGGTAGTCACACTCCCTCTATGGTAGTCACACTCCCTCTATGGTAGTCACACTCCCTCTATGGTAGTCACACTCCCTTTATGGTAGTCACACTCCCTCTATGGTAGTCACACTCCCTCTATGGTAGTCACACTCCCTCTATGGTAGTCACACTCCCTCTATGGTAGTCACACTCCCTCTATACAACTTCTATTCCCACAGATAGTGTTAACACCAATAAACTATTATTTGAAATCTGTAGATTAGATTATTATTTGACACTGATCGGTTTTCTTGACCTTGTTATGCAATATTGTAAGTAATTATTGGACGTAGGCATTCACTCAGGAATGCATATTAGTATCCTGCCAGTTGCACCTTTTCTCATTGCTTTTAGTATATCGAATGTGCAATAAGTGCAGTTGTCTGTAATTAAACCCTGCGCACTAAGGACTGTATTTTAAGGGAATTACTATTATTACCCCAAATTATATCATACACACATTTAGCTATTAAAGTATCTCTTCCTGTCATTTACCTGTACAGTTTGTGTAAACATGCAAGTATTCACTTATCTGTAAATATAACTGTATACCTAACTGTACAGCTAATTTAACCATGCAAGATTTTCACTTACCTGTTCATTTACCCAGTCTGTCTATTAAGTAAACTATTATTACCCTCGCTCATATCATACGCATTAGCTACTGAAGTATTTCTCTGCCATCAACCTGTATAGTATAGTTAACCATCCAACATCCACCAATGTATAGTGTACATATTCAGCCAACCACCCATACTATGCAATGTCCTTTTTATAGCTTTTTTTTGCACTCCAGATATCTTGTATTTCTATACTTTTTCATACTGCCGCTCTATGTATCATGTACTGTGTATCTGTCTTTTGTGTACTTTCGTTGTGGCATTTTGCACCTGCCCTGTGTTTTGTTGTAGCTGCTTGACAATGAAATTTCCCCCCCGGGGGATCAATAAAGTATCTATCTATCTATCTATCTTATTTAAACAGCTGTAATTCTAGGTTATGGTCTGAGAACTCAGGCTACTCATCGTGTGTGGTCTGTAGAGGATATCTGATAATGTTGGCTGTGGTGTCTGTCTGTACTGTAGGTTATAATGTGTGTCTGTTTTAGGTGATTGCACCAGAGGAGATCATTGACCCCAGTGTGGATGAACAGTCAGTGATGACGTACCTGTCCCAGTTCCCCAAAGCCAAGCTGAAGCCTGGTGCACCTCTCAAACCCAAACTCAACCCCAAGAAGGCCCGTGCATACGGTCCAGGTAAAGTGTATATAATAAAATATGAATCAATGCCATGTAGCAGAACCGTTTATCCATAGTGACTTTCAGTACAGTGAGTGAAATGTAACTTACAACCCTGGCATCCACAACACCATGTAGCTTCTACAGTCCTGGTCAAACGTAGAGAATGACAAGTATTGGTCTCCACAAAGTTTGCTGCCTCAGTGTTGATGATGGCAATTTGCATATACTCCAGAATGTCATGAAGAGTGATCAGATGAATTGCAATTAATTGCAAAGTCCCTCTTTTCCATGAAAAATGAATTTAATCCCCAGAAAACATTTCCACTGCATTTCAGCCCTGCCACAAAAGGACCAGCTGCCATCATGTCAGTGATTGTCTCGTTAACACAGGTGAGAGTGTTGACGAGGACAAGGCTGGAGATCACTCTGTCATGCTGATTGAGTCAGAATAACAGACTGGAAGCTTTAAAAGGAGGGTGGTGCTTGAAATCATTGTTCTTCCTCTGTCAACCATGGTTACCTGCAAGGAAACACTTGCCGTCATCATTGCTTTGCACAAAAAGGGCTTCACAGGCAAGGATATTGCTGCTGGTAAGATTGCACCTAAATCAACCATTTATTGGATCATCAAGAACTTCAAGGAGAGAGGTTCAATTGTTGTGAAGAAGGCGTCAGGGCGCCCAAGAAAGTCCAGCAAGAGCTTGCTCAGGAATGGCAGCAGGCAGGTGTGAGTGCATCTGCACGCACAGTGAGGCAAAGACCTTTGGATGGCCTGCTGTCAAGAAGGGCAGCAAAGAAGCCACTTCTCTCCAGGAAAAACATCAGGGACAGACTGATATTCTGCAAAAGGTACAGGGATTGGACTGCTGAGGACTGGGGTAGAGTCATTTTCTGTGATGAATCCCCTTTCCAATTGTTTGGGCCATCCGGAAAACACCTTGTCCGGAAAAGACAAGGTGACCACTACCATCAAAGAACAGTTTGGTGACGACCAATGCCTTTTCCAGCATGATGGAGCACCTTGCCATAAGGCAAAAGTGATAACTAAGTGTCTCTGGGAACAAACCATCGCCATTTTGGGTCCATGGCCTGGAAACTCCCCAGACCTTAATCCCATTGAGAACTTGTGGTCGATCCGTCAGGATGTGGCCCAGAAGTTAATTGACAGCGTGCCAGGGCGGATTGCAGAGGTCCTTGAAAAAGAAGGGTCAACACTGCAAATATTGACTCTTTGCATAAACTGAATGTCATTGTCAATGAAAGCCTTTGACACTTATGGAATACTTGTAATTATACTTCAGTGTATCATAGTAACTACTGACATAAAGATTTAAGAACACTGAGGCAGCAAACTTTGTGGAACCAATACTTGTCAGTCAACTTTTGACCACGACCACCTTCATAATATTGAGTTGCATCCCTTTTTGCCCTCAGAACAGCCTCTATTCATCAGGGCATGGACTCTACAAGGTGTCAAGTGTTCCACAGGGATGCTGGCCCATGTTTACTCCAATGCTTCCCACAGTTTTGTCAAGTTGGCTGGATGTCCTTTAGGTGGTGGGCCATTCCTGATACACACAGGAAATTTAGGCCTGGCATTAGGTTTTGACTATGCATGGAAAAACCAGCAAGATTTATTTACATCTCCTCGTTTAGCCACGACTCTGAGAAACAGTTCTTCAGGTCCCGTTGATAGGATAGTCTCGAACGGAGGTCGTCCAGTTTGTTCTCCAGTGATTGAACATTCGCCAGTAGAACATAAGGCAATGGCGATCTGTTTGCTCGCAGACAAAGTCAGAATGCAGGCTCGTCTGCGTCTTTTTCGCTGTCACTTTCTCTTTCAAGTCCTGGGGAATAGGGCCGGGTCCGGCCTACGCAGAACGTCCAGAGCCGCCGACTCGTTGAAGTAGAGGCTGTCCAGAAGCGGTTTTCAGTCGTTGGAAATTATGGCTGAGACATTATGTACCGAAAAAATTCAGATCAGCTCAAAAAAAACAGGGGCTGCTATCCACTGCAGCAAAAAAATTGTTAATATATATTTTAGATTTGAGATTCTTGAAATTAGACTGGTGGAAATTGTCAGATTCCACTCACCAAGTGTCGTAGATCTGATTCTGAATCAGTCCCTAAAGGATGAAGACAAGCAGTACTACAGACCTCCAGAGAGGTCTGTAGTTGAATGCATTCTCCTGTATCTTCTACAGTTGAGTTAGTCTGTCTGTTCTCTCCCTCCCAGGTCTGGAGCCAGTAGGTAACAGGGTGATGCGTCCTGCGATCTTCACGGTGGATGCGTTCAGTGCAGGTCAGGGGCAGGTCACGGTTTACGTGGAGGATCCAGAAGGAACCAGAGAGGAGGTGAAGGCAGTTCCTAATGAAGGGAAGAAGACTTACAGTGTCACCTATATACCCCAGGTCATGGGCCCTCACAAGGTACATTACAGCCACTCCCTTGGTTCACATTTATTCAGCTAACTAGTAACTGATCTGTACCATTCCCCCACCACTAGGGCTGTTAAGGTGACCGTATTATCGCCACACCGGCGGTCACGAGTTATGACTGCAGGCAATTTCTACGTGACTGTTTAGTCACGTTATTAGGCTTCTCCAAGCTCTGATGCTGCTATTGGTCATTAGTAGTCTACCAAACTAGCGAACTGTCTGGTACTCAGCACTCTATTGTCCCTCTAATCAATGCAAATGGAATTGAAAATCTAATCAAACACTTCATTAGCTCATGTTGCGCAATAGTTCTATAGGCTATGCAACTGTGTGAGAACCAAGTGATGGCCTCTATTAGAAAGAGGAGGATCCCATCATCTTTATATAGGCTAGGCCTACCATATTTATTTCTAGACGTTCCTAATATTGAGCACATTGTTTATCTTTACAACAGGAGTTTAGCCTACCTGGCTGGCATGAAAATTAAACACTGGGAAAAGCATATGGCTTAGCCAGATCAGGACCGAACATAAGGACAACTCAATTCTGTTCTTCTGAAATTTTTCATACATGCTTATTTATACTTATCTAAAATAAATAATGGATTTATTGTGAAGGTGTAGGCTATATTACATGGATTTATTAGACTTTTTAACATGTAGATGTTCCAAAGGTCTGCATCAGTGGCTTGTAGTCTGTGTGGAAGCCAGGAGATACTAAATGTGATTATCTTAATTAACGGTCAATTACTGGCTGACAAAATGTTGTGACCGCCACAGCCACGCCCACAACTGCATCTTCACTTTTCATTTGCAAGCTCTTGATTCAATTCTAGTGTCAAGTTCTTCACTTGACTGAGAGCTTGTCTGATATTGTTTTAATGCATCTAAACTGTTTGACTGCATTAGACTTCTACTATGATGCTTTCTGACATCGTTGTCTTGTCCAGGTGACAGTGCTGTTTGCAGGCCAGCAGATCCCCAAGTCTCCGTTTGAGGTGAGCGTGGACAAGGCTCAGGGAGACCCCACCAAGGTTACAGCGAAAGGGCCTGGACTGGAACCTATAGGAAACATTGCCAACAAACCTGCTTACTTTGACATCTACACTGCAGGTTGGTTCTCCTCCCACAGCTCCTTCTGTTAGTGAGTAGGACAATAACCGACTACAAATAAGTAATGATTTGTGTACTGCATGTATGATTTCATATGCTGGGCTGTGTTTGTTAGCATTCTGAAGATGGTCCTTTGTAGACTGGTCCCAGATCTGTATGTTTCTGGCATGAAACGAATCTACATTATAGGTGCTTTGGTTAGTGTTGCATTGTTTCTCCCACCACTAGGGGCAGGAGTGGGAGATGTGTCGGCTTTCATCAAGGATCCTCAGGGCAGACCGTCAGTGGAGGCCATGATGGAGGATAAGGGAGACAGTGTGTTCAGGTGTACCTACAAGCCCACCCAGCAGGGTCCTCACACAATCACCATCACCTTCGGAGGCATCGCCATTCCCAAGAGTCCTTCTACTGTCAACATCGGACCAGGTGAACCCTAACCTTAAGTGTTAACCCAGAACTGTCTAAGCCCTGTCAAAGCTTGGGGGGGGTGGGTTTCTACTAAGTTATATGGAATTGTTTTAAGAAGGTCATACCAAGGATCATTGCGCTATTTCATTTTGAATTTTAAGACTCATTGAAGTATCAAAAATAAATATGAAAAATGATTTTGTATGGTCTAATAGCAATAAGGCCCAAACACATTGAATAACAGATTCACTACATGGAACAACAGATAGTCCTTACTGCTATTAGACCATACAAACACATTGAATAACAGATTCACTACATGGAACAACAGAAAGTCCTTACTGCTATTAGACCATACAAACACATTGAATAACAGATTCACTACATGGAACTACAGATAGTCCTTACTGCTATTAGCCCATACAAACACATTGAATAACAGATTCACTACATGGAACAACAGATAGTTCTTACTGCTATTAGACCATACAAACACATTGAATAACAGATTCACTACATGGAACAACAGATAGTCCTTACTGCTATTAGACCATACAAACACATAGAATAACAGATTCACTACATGGAACAACAGATAGTCCTTACTGCTATTAGCCCATACAAACACATTGAATAACAGATTCACTACATGGAATAACAGATCGTACCCCCAAACAAATCTTAAGGAAGTTTGATCTGAAGTGTCTGTACTATAGCTGAGACATAAAATAAATATATATTTTTACATGTATTGTATTTAACCCCTTATTTAAGTCATTAAACAGTCTGTGTGTGTGTGTGTGTGTGTGTGTGTGTCCATAAAATGTTTCAATTGGTACCGGGGGGGCATTCAGTCTTGGTACCGGGGGGGCATTCAGTCTTGGTACCGGGGGGGCATTCAGTCTTGGTACCGGGGGGGCATTCAGTCTTGGTACCGGGGGGGCATTCAGTCTTGGTACCGGGGGGGCATTCAGTCTTGGTACCGGGGGGCATTCAGTCTTGGTACCGGGGGGCATTCAGTCTTGGTACCGGGGGGCATTCAGTCTTGGTACCGGGGGGCATTCAGTCTTGGTACCGGGGGGCATTCAGTCTTGGTACCGGGGGGCATTCAGTCTTGGTACCGGGGGGCATTCGGTCTTGGTACCGGGGGGCATTCGGTCTTGGTACCGGGGGGCATTCGGTCTTGGTACCGGGGGGCATTCGGTCTTGGTACCGGGGGGCATTCGGTCTTGGTACCGGGGGGCATTCGGTCTTGGTACCGGGGGGCATTCGGTCTTGGTACCGGGGGGCATTCGGTCTTGGTACCGGGGGGCATTCGGTCTTGGTACCGGGGGGCATTCGGTCTTGGTACCGGGGGGCATTCGGTCTTGGTACCGGGGGGCATTCGGTCTTGGTACCGGGGGGCATTCGGTCTTGGTACCGGGGGGCATTCGGTCTTGGTACCGGGGGGCATTCGGTCTTGGTACCGGGGGGCATTCGGTCTTGGTACCGGGGGGCATTCAGTCTTGGTACCGGGGGGCATTCAGTCTTGGTACCGGGGGGCATTCAGTCTTGGTACCGGGGGGCATTCAGTCTTGGTACCGGGGGGCATTCAGTCTTGGTACCGGGGGGCATTCAGTCTTGGTACCGGGGGGCATTCAGTCTTGGTACCGGGGGGCATTCAGTCTTGGTACCGGGGGGCATTCAGTCTTGGTACCGGGGGGCATTCAGTCTTGGTACCGGGGGGCATTCAGTCTTGGTACCGGGGGGCATTCAGTCTTGAGGCCTGTGGGTTTCCTAGAGCAAAACAACCGACATGTTCGTGAGAGTCTCACCTTTACACAGAGGGGTCATATTAGTGTATAAAATCAAGCATACAGCCATGTGATCTCCATAGTCCAACACTGGCAGTAGAATGGTACTGAACAGCTCGGTGGCTGTTTTTCATGGTTCAGGCTTGGCCCCTTAGTTCCAGTGAAGGGAAATGGTAAGTCTACAGGATACAATGACATTCTAGACAATTCTGTGCTTCCAACTTTGTGGCAACATTTTGGGAAGGCCCTTTCCTGTTTCAGCATAACAATGCCCCTGTGCACAAAGCGAGGTCCATACAGAAATGGTTTGTCGAGATCGGTGTGGAAGAACTTGAATGGCCTGCACATATCCCTGACCTCAACCCCATCGAACACCTTTGGGATGAATTGTACCGTCGACTGCGAGCCGGGCATTATCGCCTGACATCACTAATGCTCTTGTGGCTACAGTAATGTTCCAACATCTAGTGGAAAGCCTTCCCAGAAGAGTGGAGGCTGTTATAGCAGCATAGGGGGGGACCAACGGCATAATTGTGGAATTAGAGGTTTGACAAGCAGCTGTCCACATACTTTTGGCCATGTAGTTTATCTCTAGCTTAAATTGACATACTTGAATGGGGATCTTTTGTATTCTCCTAATTAGATTTCCGCGGGGGAGCTGACCTCGACCTTAGGGTGTTAGCCCTCATTTTCAGACCATTAAACCTTCTGAATACAATCCAGCCATTTTACATTTTTAATCTACTAAACCTTATCAATACAATCCGTCCCTTTTTTTATTTTCAATCCACTAAACCTTCTGAATACAATCCAATGTTTAATTGAAGAGCTTTATTTATATTCTAGAACCCCCATTCCCCAGGTCTAACCTGTTTAACCTTTTCACATGTACCAACACGGTGTGATCATTCTACAGTGGTTCCTGTAGCATACGATCAAACCGGTGTGATTAGAATGTCCAGTTTCGAATGACTCCACAATCAGCATTTGTGCTGGCCACACTTTTTTTTTTTCAGAAACATTTTGCACAAACACAGTCCTTAAAGTTATGTCTAGAATGTGAGCAGTTTATTTTTGGATGCAATGTTCAGATAGTCACAGAAGTAGCTACAGTGTAACACAATCATCCAAACTGAAAAAATGTAGGCTACATTTGTCCTAGCGCTAACTGAGGAAAGATTGACGTAACTTTTATAACTCTCGGCTGACAAACTACAATATGAATGAGCTAATAGCAATTACTATTTATAATTAATCACATTTTTATTTTATTTATTTATTTAACCAGGTAGGCCAGTTGAGAACAAGTTCTCATTTACAACTTCGACCTGGCAAAGACAAAGCAAGGCAGTGCGACAAAAAACAGTTACACATGGGAAATAAACAAATGTACAGTCAGTAACACAATAGAAAATCTATATACAGTGTGCAAATGTAGTGCAAAATGCAGTAAGGTTAGGAAGGTAGGACAATAAATAGGCCATAGTGGTGAAAATCATCACGGGTGAGCTCACCATTGATCAAATGAATTGAGTAAAACACTTTCTAGAAATCGAAAGTGATCGGACGATGGGCAGTTTGTCAACAAACATGCTGCCACACATAGCTGGCTAATAGCTTAGCTCATCATAAACAATACAGCCTTCCAATAAGTTTATTACACACATCATAGGTGTCCATTTCAATCTATGCAATAAACGGAATGTATTATTTTTCATCAGTACTTGAAAACGTGAATAAACTGTAAATACATCACGCTCCGTACATAGTCTCTATGCTACAGTAGAAACGACAACACGACATACAGAAAATAAGGAACTTAGTTTGAAAGCAACGCACATATGTCCAAAGTTATTATTGCCAACCAGGGTCTGCGGTCCGTCCGGCTCAGTAAAGCCTCAAACAGTGAAACGGGCCACTTCTATCTGAATTAATGAGGAGGTGGACAAACACCTCAATTCAAACTACTGTTAGAAAATAACATTTGTTCGAAATTGACAAATTCAGACACAGCCTATAGATAATTAGCAGGCAGCGCGTGTTAACTGTCCTGTTGCGTCACAACCACAGTTTGGAACAGTGAGTGCATTCAGACATCACACAAATAAAACAACTCGAGCTGGGGCGACCGCTAGAGATATTTGGACTTGCATATGAAAAGGTTAATTTTAGGAGCTTAGATTTTAGAACCTCCGCTCCTCAGATCTAGCCTACATACGGAACTCTGTCTACACTCGGTCTGAAATAATTGGGTGAAACAATTTGTCTTGTTAGTTTCCACTGAGCGGTCAGCTGCCTCCCCCCTGCCTCACCCCTCCTGCCTAACCACCTACAGGCAAGTCACCATTAAACTAGGCAAGTCGGTTAAGAACAAATTCTTATTTACATTGACGGCCTACACCGGCCAAACTCTGACTACGCTGGGACAATTGTGCGCCGCCCTACGGGACTCCTGATCACGGCCGGTTGTGAGACAGCCTGGAATTTGGCTAGTTGAACTGAACAAGTGTGCTGGCGTATTCTCTTAAAATGCCTTCGCTTGACAAATTAGAACAGCTGCAATAGAACTGTTTGTCCATTTTGAGACGTCATGGCCACGTCCTCAAAATAGTCTGAATTAATAGAAGATGACTCAAGAAATCTGTCATTCATTGACTTTTTTTTGCATTGTTTTTGTTGAATGACAACATACTATATCGATGTAGACTTCGGCTCCGAACTTCGGGTTGCCTCCAGAAACAGCCGAAACAGTCCAAACAGCCGAAAAAACAAAAGTCCAAAACGTCACAATGTCGTCAGAATATATATATATATGCACAAACTCTTCTGAGCTGTTTCATCTGGGAGCATGCAGACTCCTTAAACCAGGATATAGTGGACATGGGAGCTGGCAGCCTTGTTCACCTCCTCTCTGCTCTCCTCCTCCTGCAGTCTCGCTCATAAAACACCAAATTCCATCTCCCTGATGCAGCTTTACCACGCCACACCGACCTCACGGCACGGTACAACGTAGCGCCATTACCCTAAACCCTCTAGCTTTACTGACCCGCAAATTGATTTTCCAAAATACATTTGTTTTTAGTTGAATGCATATTTGAAACAGATAACTGAAACAGAGAGGCTGTTGTTGAGTTGGAAAGTGATTTGTTTGTCTAGAAACCCCCTCCAACTTCAAGCCTTCTCAGTGTGAAGTATATTTCAGGAGGTTAAAGTCTTGATGTGGTTTGTGAGGTAGAGTTGAGACTCTATTCCCTTTTATAGTGCGCTATATGTGGTGTCCAGAAGTTGTACACTGAATGGGGAATAGGGCACCATTTGGGACAGAACTCTACTTTGGTTCTTTGGTCATGTTGATTGGTATGTCTGAATGCAGACCTTAATTCCAACTGCTGAATGCCTATAGTACGGTCTTCAAAGGGACAGTGTGGTTAAATGGTTTGACTGTCAATCTTTATTTTTTATCAACATGTACAGATTTACTCCAAATGTGGTTGCTATGGGTCAGTGAACATTACCAACCAGACACTTAGACAGCCCCTGTTCGCAATAGTGTATATTATGCATCTTGGGACTTTTGGGCTGTGTCCCAAATGGCACCTTATTCTCTACATAGTGCACTACTTTTGACCAGAGACCTATCAGCAGTAGTGGGGGTTGCTTGCGGGCCTGCGCCCCCCCCCAGGGGAGGTGAACAATTTTAGTTGGAGTTAATTTGTCCAATTCTACACGTTGCCAGAGAGAAAATGTTAGTTTTAAAACTCATTTCATGCAATTCAACACATTTTGCTATGGGACAGAGAGACGGTCAAGGTTTTTAATGACATGAATGAGGGCACCCCAGCTGGTAAATCCACCATGATTTTACTCTGCGTAATTCCGTTACCATGGAATTGCCCTGGTAGTTAATGGCCATGGCGGCCAGCAGACGAGGGTGTACACTAGGTGGTTCCCTGCAGACGAGGGTGTACACTAGGTGGTTCCCTGCAGACGAGGGTGTACACTAGGTGGTTCCCTGCAGACGAGGGTGTACACTAGGTGGTACTATGACTATAATGTGGCTGAGGGTGTACACTAGGTGGTACTATGACTATAATGTGGCTGAGGGTGTACACTAGGTGGTACTATGACTATAATGTGGCTGAGGGTGTACACTAGGTGGTACTATGACTATAATGTGGCTGAGGGTGTACACTAGGTGGTACTATGACTATAATGTGGCTGAGGGTGTACACTAGGTGGTACTATGACTATAATGTGGCTGAGGGTGTACTCTAGGTGGTACTATGACTATAATGTGGCTGAGGGTGTACTCTAGGTGGTACTATGACGATAATGTGGCTGAGGGTGTACTCTAGGTGGTACTATGACTATAATGTGGCTGAGGGTGTACTCTAGGTGGTACTATGACGATAATGTGGCTGAGGGTGTACTCTAGGTGGTACTATGACTATAATGTGGCTGAGGGTGTACACTAGGTGGTACTATGACGATAATGTGGCTGAGGGTGTACTCTAGGTGGTACTATGACTATAATGTGGCTGAGGGTGTACTCTAGGTGGTACTATGACGATAATGCAGGTTATGGCCGGCGGTATGAAGTGTACTGGGTCAGTGTATCTGGCTATGGTTCTGCTGCTGGCCTGCCACTGCCAGCGATGGGTTCAGGGGATAGGAGGTATTTAGCATGGAGGACTTATTCACTATGATGACACTACTACGAATACATGAATGACTTTCAGAGCTGAAGTGATTCTTGTGTTAATAAGTCTCCTCTTTGTCTTCTGTGTTTCAGCATCGATGCCGGGGGCGTGTCGTGCCACAGGGCGTGGCCTCCAGCCCAGAGGGGTCAGAGTGAAACAGATTGCTGACTTCAGAGTGGACACCAGGAACGCAGGAAGTGGGGACCTGAAGGTTACCGTCAAAGGACCCAGTGAGTTATAACAGTTATTACTGGTCTTATTTTTTCATTGGTCATTTATTTGACCTTTTAACCAGGATGTCCCATTGAGGTCAGAAGGCCCACTCCACCCCACTCTGTTTTCTACATCTCTGATGTTAATGTTAGGCCTACTGCTGCAGAACATGTCTGTCTGTCTAGTGATGTTTCTGTTAGGCCTACTGCTGCAGAACATGTCTGTCTGTCTAGTGATGTTTCTGTTAGGCCTACTGCTGCAGAACATGTCTGTCTGTCTAGTGATGTTTCTGTTAGGCCTACTGCTTCAGAACATGTCTGTCTAGTGATGTTTCTGTTAGGCCTACTGCTGCAGAACATGTCTGTCTAGTGATGTTACTGTTAGGCCTACTGCTGCAGAACATGTCTGTCTGTCTAGTGATGTTTCTGTTAGGCCTACTGCTGCAGAACATTGTCTGTCTGTCTAGTGATGTTACTGTTAGGCCTACTGCTGCAGAACATGTCTGTCTAGTGATGTTTCTGTTAGGCCTACTGCTGCAGAACATGTCTGTCTGTCTGTCTAGTGATGTTTCTGTTAGGCCTACTGCTGCAGAACATGTCTCTGTCTGTTTAGTGATGTTTCTGTTAGGCCTACTGCTGCAGAACATGTCTGTCTAGTGATGTTTCTGTTAGGCCTACTGCTTCAGAACATGTCTGTTTGTCTAGTGATGTTTCTGTTAGGCCTACTGCTTCAGAACATGTCTGTTTGTCTAGTGATGTTTCTGTTAGGCCTACTGCTGCAGAACATGTCTGTCTGTCTGTCTAGTGATGTTTCTGTTAGGCCTACTGCTGCAGAACATGTCTGTCTGTCTGTCTGTCTAGTGATGTTTCTGTTGTTAGGCCTACTGCTGCAGAACATGTCTGTCTAGTGATGTTTGTTGTTAGGCCTACTGCTGCAGGTCATGTCTGTCTAGTGATGTTTCTGTTGTTAGGCCTACTGCTGCAGAACATGTCTGTCTAGTGATGTTTCTGTTGTTAGGCCTACTGCTGCAGGTCATGTCTGTCTAGTGATGTTTCTGTTGTTAGGCCTACTGCTGCAGAACATGTATGTCTAGTGATGTTTCTGTTAGGCCTACTGCTGCATAACATGTATGTCTAGTGATGTTTCTGTTAGGCCTACTGCTGCAGAACATGTATGTCTAGTGATGTTTCTGTTGTTAGGCCTACTGCTGCAGAACATGTCTGTCTAGTGATGTTTCTGTTGTTAGGCCTACTGCTTCAGAACATGTCTGTCTGATCATAATATACAGAGCCTTCAGAAAGTTTTCATACCTGTTGTTTTACAGCCTAAATTAAAAATGTATAATACACAAAATACCCCATAATGACAAAGTGAAAATATGTTTTTAGAAACTTAAATACAGAAATATTTCATTAATGTAAGTATTCACACCTGTGAGTCAATACATGTAAGAATCACCTTTGGCAGCGACTCCAGCTGTGATTCTCTAACAGCTTCCACACCTGGACTGACTGGACTGTACAATACTTTAACATTATTCTTTAACAAATTCTTCAAGCTCTGTCTGGTTGGCTGTTGATCGTTGCTAGACAGTCATGTTCAAGTCTTTTTCAAGCAGATTTAAGTCAAAACTGAAACTAGGCCACTCTGGAACATTCACCGTCTTCTTGGTCAGCACCTCCAGTGTATATTTACCTTGTGTTTTAGGTTATAGTCCTGCTGAAAGGTGAGCCTGGATACAGTAGGCTGGTGTTGGCACTGCCAGCTGGTCCAGAGAGCCTGGATACAGCAGGCTGGTGTTGGCACTGCCAGCTGGTCCAGAGAAGCCTGGATACAGTAGGCTGGTGTTGGCACTGCCAGCTGGTCCAGAGAAGCCTGGATACAGTAGGCTGGTGTTGGCACTGCCAGCTGGTCCAGAGAAGCCTGGATACAGTAGGCTGGTGTTGGCACTGCCAGCTGGTCCAGATATGTGTAGTATATGCTATAGCCAAATGCTCTGGCTGTTATATCTTCTATACAGAAGTTGCCAACATGGCATGATCACCACGGTCGGTAGAGCCAGTCTAGCTATGTCTGACCCGAAACGCTCGTCCGTCGGCCTTGTTGGACAGATCTGGGACCAGGCTTAGCAGCCAATGATAGAGCCAGTATAGTAATTAGCCCGGGCAGCGCTAGAGAAGCTGGACCCGGTCAGAGTCAGACATAATACCATGCCAGTAGCACTGTGGTGCCATAGACCTGGGTCAGCTCATTAATCACTGTGACACACCTACCATGCTGCTTCCAATTGGCTGATTCCTCTCCCCTGGAACTATTCCCCAGGTCGTTGCTGTAAATGAGATTGTGTTCTCAGTCACCTTACCTAGTAAAATAAGGGTTAAATAAATACACCACGCTGCCAGGCCCTTCATGATGACATCACCAGAACCCAGCAGCAGCATCTGGGCCCTGGGCTGCTAGTCTGGTCCATGACTCCTCCTCTCTTCTCTCCTCCTCTTCTCTCTTCTCCTCCTCTCTTTATGAATTATTAGTGTTTTTAATATTGATTGAAGGACGCCAGTGTTGGATACGCTGAAAGATATTTGCTCTGAGCTAAACTGGTCTCTGTCAGATGTGATGTAAATCTAAGCCTGTCATCACTAATAGGAACTTTAAAACCTCAGGGAAGAGGCTTTTTACATGCTCTTTATTTTAGTGACCTTGATTGTATTCTCAGCTATCCCTGAACCTGATTTAGCTTGAAGGTTTTTATTAAATGTCTTCAATACTATTGGAGATAATCATTCCCCCTTACTGCAGTTGACCCCTAACCTGCATCACCCTCATCCCCCTCCAAAAGGACAGCAATGGAAATAAGCTTTTAAGCTTTGTGTTGTCCTTGGTGATTTTCTTATTGTATGTGGAGGTGTCACTGGCTGGAGCGCCTATGTATTTATAACTTTAATTCTAATGAATTCAATCAATTCATAACACTGGTAGATCGAATGCCTGGTTCACTCCTGAATTATCTGAACTTAATCTTAAGTGAGTAAAGTCCAGGAACACAGTCTGAGGCCCGGACTGAGTCTGAGGCCCGGACTGGCCATCTTTTAGGCTACTGGGGAATCAATGTGTAAGACTGATCAGAGAGGCTAAATCTGATTATTATGTAACCGCTCTTTCTGATTGTAAGGAGAATCCGGCTAAATTCTGGACAACTCAAATCTCTGAAGGATTTGACTTCCTCCACTCTGCCCCAACAGATTAATTCAGACTGACCCCATTATGGACTGTGCCACCGTTGATGCATTCTTATGAAGAACGTGTTTGTTTTAAATGACTATTTTGTATCTTAATGTGTGTATTGTATTATCTATACTTGCTTGTGTATGTATTGTGCAGGGCTCATTTGTAAAAGAGACTTCACTGTTGACATAAAGGTCAATAATATGTATCTCCTCTCTATATAGAAGGTATGGATGAGCCAGTGAAACAGGAGTCTGATGATGGAGTGTATGAGTATGAGTATTACCCTAACACCCCTGGGAAGTACAATGTCACCATCACCTGGGGAGGACAGCACATCCCTAAAAGGTGAGGTGCCTGGACCTCTACATACTGGACATCAATGTTTCACTTTCCCATTCTCTATGTTTTTTGGATGTTAATCAAAAACAAAGCTCCATGTTAGACTGTCACCTGACACGTTCAGGTCAGGTCAGGTCAGTTGGTTCCGTTGGGTCATATATGAAGACTAGAGCTGTGTGGTGGGAGGGCCTTGGCAGATCCATGGCTGATTTGTTCTGTCTCTACTCAGTGGTAGCTAGGGACTCAGGAGGTGAGGTAGAACATGGTAGCTAGGGACTCGGGAGGTGAGGTAGAACATGGTAGCTAGGGACTCGGGAGGTGAGGTAGAACATGGTAGCTAGGGACTCAGGAGGTGAGGTAGAACATGGTAGCGTGGGACTCAGGAGGTGAGGTAGAACATGGTAGCGTGGGACTCAGGAGGTGAGGTAGAACATGGTAGCGTGGGACTCAGGAGGTGAGGTAGAACATGGTAGCGTGGGACTCAGGAGGTGAGGTAGAACATGGTAGCTAGGGACTCGGGAGGTGAGGTAGAACATGGTAGCTAGGGACTCGGGAGGTGAGGTAGAACATGGTAGCTAGGGACTCAGGAGGTGAGGTAGAACATGGTAGCGTGGGACTCAGGAGGTGAGGTAGAACATTGCAGTCGGGTGGTCTGGCCTGTGGTCTGTGGTGGGTTTGGTGTGTGCTGGTGGGAGCAGTGAATGACAGTCCCCTGGGACCCATGCAGCAGACAGGCAGCCAGTGTGTCAGCATTGCAGTGTTAGCTACTGTAGCGCCTAACATGGCACTGTGTGAAACATTTTTATGTCTCACATTTCCCATCAGCAGGGCTAGGATATGTACCCTGAGAAATAGACTGCTGGTCGCAGACAGATTAACTTAACAAGCAACCCTGGAAATGACTATTTATTTGTGTGTGTGTGTGTGTAAGAGCTGGTTTCAGCATGAAGTACTGGTCTACTTGAATCACCCCCATGCTGTTACCATGGTGTTAATAAACATTGAACAGGCTACAAGCTGACCTCATGTGCCAGTGCTCTAAAGACCAGGTTGAAATGGCTCCCTTAATGGAAAGATTAACCTATTTTGAATGTTTTATAGATTTGTGGGTATCTCTGAGTGATGTTCTATTGATTCCCAGGGTCATTTAATGTTTTCATGTGTATATGAGGTCTTGATCAGAAACTCAGGAGCAAATACAGCCGGTATGATGCAAAACCCATCATATGAGATCGCTGCATAACAGATGAGCTTGAGGGTCTGGTCCGTGGGCAAAGAGACTACCGGGAAGCTAGCCTATTGTGCTTTAGAAACATGGCTGAATGATAACATCCCCATAGACTGTCGTCGGTTTCCAGACCATCAGAGCGGACAGGGATAGCGTTTCTTCCTTTTAAGGGTAAGGGAGGCTTTATTAGTTAACAGATGGTGTAATCCGAAAACATCAGCAAAACAAAGGAGATGGTGGTGGACTTCAGGAGAACCAAGGCCCAACTGACTGCAGTCCCTATGCAGGGGATGGATGTGGAAATGGTTGGGTCATACACGTTCCCAGTAGTACCATGCCTGAAAGACTGAGGGGGTCTGAGGGCTCATGCTGCAGAGCCCTCAGCTACCAGCATCACTGACCTTAATGGTTGTCTTCCCCTCCAACTAACCAGACCTTTTAAAGAACATGTTCTGTCCCTGTGCAGAAAGACATCACTGAGATACTACAGAAATGATTGGGTTTCAGAACCGCTCTGTAGAGTTCTTTTTTTAATTTTATATTTATTTTATTTTTCATATGAAGCATAATTACCCAGAATTCTAAGGATTTGATCAAACAGCCCAAACTCTGTGGGGAAATATTTCTCCCTAACTCTTTGGAACATATGTGTAACTATTCTGTGTCTCTGTCCCAGTCCGTTTGAGGTGAGGGTGGATCCGGAGGCGGGTCCCCAGAAGATCAGGGCCTGGGGTCCAGGTCTGGAGGGAGGCATGGTGGGTAAATCCGCTAACTTTGTGGCGGAATCCATCGGCACTGACGTTGGTGTTCTAGGTGAGTTCTGAATGACTGTTTTTGAATTAAGATTGTATACTTAAGCTTTTGGGCTGTAGGCCTAATACAAATGCATGGACATTGGTTTATTTTAAAACCCATAAAGAAATATGTTGTATGTCACTCAATGCTTGCTGCTGCTCTCCAAAAATATATTTAAAAACATTCAGTGATATACATGCAGCGTTCAGACCGACATGGTATTTTGTATAGAGCTATTAGCCATTCTACCCTCGCTCTACCAGGGTTTGCCATCGAGGGCCCGTCCCAAGCCAAGATAGAGTGTGAGGACCAGAACGATGGTTCATGTGATGTGAAGTACTGGCCGTCGGAGGCAGGGGAGTACGCTGTCCACGTGATGTGTGACGACCAGGATATAGAGGCCAGTCCCTTCATGGCCTACATTGTCCCTGACAACCAGGACAGCAACCCCAGCTTGGTGAGTGATGTCACGCTTCCTGTCACCTTAGTGAGAGCTTTAGTAAGTCATTAAAGAAGACCTAGTACAGATCCCTGGGGGACACCAGTAGTGAGACAGGACTTAGTACAGATCCCTGGGGGACACCAGTAGTGAGACAGGACTTAGTACAGATCCCTGGGGGACACCAGTAGTGAGACAGGACTTAGTACAGATCCCTGGGGGACACCAGTAGTGAGACAGGACTTAGTACAGAGCCCTGGGGGACACCAGTAGTGAGACAGGACTTAGTACAGAGCCCTGGGGGACACCAGTAGTGAGAAAGGACTTAGTACAGAGCCCTGGGGGACACCAGTAGTGAGACAGGACTTAGTACAGAGCCCTGGGGGACACCAGTAGTGAGATATTAAAGAGGACGCAGTGCAGAGCCCACCAGTAGTGATACATTAGAAGACTTAGTACAGAGCCATGGGGTCAGCAGTAATGTTACTGTTAGTAGCTGCTGCTATAGTCACGATATTGTGATTATGTTTCAGGTCAAGGCCTACGGTCCAGGCCTGGAGAAGAGTGGCTGTGTCATCAACAAACCGGCAGAATTCACTGTTAATGCTAAGGATGCTGCGACGGGCCCCCTGAAGATCTCTGCCCAGGTAAGACAAGCCTACACACACACACACACACACACACACACACACACACACACACACACACACACACACACACACACAGGCTAGTGGTAACTATGTTGCATCTAACCCACAGAGTGCAGAGGGAGGTCCACTCGACGTGAAGGTGAAGAAGACTGGAGACGGAGTCTACGCCTGTTCCTACACCCCCATTGGCGCGGTCAAACACACAGTCGCAATCACCTGGGCAGGAGTCAGTGTGCCCAACAGTCCCTTTAGGGTAAGACCACCGCAGTACAATGTCCCTGAAATGAACACTAAGACAACTGCTGTCTGGTGTACCAAAGGGGAGGGATGACTGTATTCACCACTAGTATACTACTTACAGTAAAAGTACCCTAACCACTACTGACCGTAATCTAACTAGGATCACCTTGGAGAGTACTGAAGCTGATCTTACCAATATCACTCAGGAGAATACTAACCTAACCTAACAAGCCTCTCATTCTGACAACCACATCCACAGTAACACCACAGAGGTGTACAGCCTCTGAGTAGTATTGGGTGCATTTGGTGAAGAAGGATCAACATTGGTCAATATTAACCATTTATTTAGAAGAAAAAGAAATTCAGGGAAATTTTTTCTTCCAATGATCAAACACGATATGATTACTTGATTATCTACTGTATATTTTTATACTTTTACACTACAATATATTTGTATTATTTATTTTAATAAACATTTTCTATTTCTGTGTAACTATTTAATTAAATCAACATGATGACGTACTAATGTCGTAACAAGGTTGTATTTTAGTCACCTGGTTTAAACCTGGTTTTTAAACTGCTACGTTTCTAAAAGACATCTTAATTTGAAAGACTGGCATTTCTATGCTTCTACATGTTTATTCTGCTACTAATACAAAGTGTATATGACATTGTTAGGACAACATCATGTATTACAACTACTGTTACACATTACAGTTCATTCATTTCAGTATTTCAAACATTACGTTGTAAGAGTCTGAAATTGTCGTAAAGTAGCCTAATGGAAGAAAGCTGAACATTCTTACCCACATGTCCAAGACTGAATAACAATAGTCTGCATTTCATACGGCTATAATATATATATATATTTTATTTTATTTTATTAGGCTAATGTAATTGATATCTGAGTTTTTATGGACAAGAGAAACATATCAATTTGAAAACCATTCTGCAGCCTAGACTAGATAAAAATAACACTTTTATTTTGAACAGTGATTTAATGAGAGTTTGTGGCTTTTGTAACAATTTAAATCATAAAGAGTGACATTATGCAGCAAATCCGAGTTCTGGTGTTACTGCTTCTTCCCACAGACACGCCTAGCCTACCTGAAGGCTGTAAGCTATTATTGTTCTAACCATTATTGTTACTGTCAATTCTCTTAAACTAAACCGTTGTTTTATGCTCTCCAAACTGTGTGTATGTTTGTTCAGTGTCTTTCAGAGGGGTTGGGACAAAGCAGAAGGCGAATTTCCATTGGACCTTGTGTACTATTGAACAATAAAGGAATGTTGTTGTTGTGCAGGTGAATGTTGGGAAGGGCAGCCATCCTCACAAGGTGAAGGTGTTTGGTCCAGGAATAGAGAGGACGGGACTGAAGGCTAATGAACCCACACACTTCACTGTGGACTGCACTGAGGCAGGGGAAGGTAACACACACACACACACACACACACACACACACACACACACACACACACACACACACACACACAGAGAGGAAGGGGAAGGTAACACACACACACACACACACACACACACACACACACACACAGAGAGGAAGGGGAAGGTCACACACACACACACACACACACACACAGGGGAAGGTAACACACACACACACACACACACACACACACACACACACACACACACAGAGAGGAAGGGGAAGGTCACACACACACACACACACAGGGGAAGGTAACACACACACACACACACACACACACACAGAGAGGAAGGGGAAGGTAACACACACACACACACACACACACACACACACACAGAGAGGAAGGGGAAGGTCACACACACACACACACACACACACACACACACAGAGAGGAAGGGGAAGGTCACACACGTTCATCCACGCGCACGCACGTGCTCATCCAAGGGAGGGCGCGCTCATCCGAGTGCCTTTGCCATTTCGGGTATAAGGAGAAGATTGAGGACAAGCTGAGGCAGAGCCAGGTGAGAGAGGTGTGGAAGGGTATGAGAAATATCACTGGCTTTTTAATATATACTGGCCCTGTCCACCTCCCCTCCAGCTCCCCAGGCCACACACCTGTCCCACCCCCTCTTTGCTCACAACACCTCTGTTGAGACAATCAGCAACCCCCTCCCCACCTCCACCCCTGCTCCCTCTGGATTGATCCTCAACACCCCCCCACCTCCCCACCTGGGCTGGCTTTCACCACCAACCAAGTGAAGAGGGAGCTGGAGAGACTACATCAGTGGAAAGCAGCGGGCCCTGATGGCATCAACCCAAGGGTGCTTAGGGTCTGTGCTGACCAACGGTGTGGAATACTCCAGCAACCCTTCAATCCTGAGCCTGGAAAGGGTCCCTGTGCTGTGGAAAACATCCTGCCTCGTCCCAGTGCCCAAGAAGGCACACCCCACTGTCCTGAATGACTTCAGACCTGTAGCGCTAACATCCCACATCATGAAGACCCTGGAAAGGTTAGTCCTCGCTCACCTCAGACCCCTGGTGTTTACATCACTGGACCCCCTGCAGTTCGCATATTATTGCAACATCGGGGTGGATGATGCAATCATCTACCTTCTACAGAGGGCCTACTCATCTGGACAACACAGGTTGCACTGTGAGGGTTATGTTTTTTTACTTCTCCAGTGCCTTCAACACCATTCAGCCCTGCTACTGGGTGAGAAGATGAAGAGGATGAAAGTGGAAGCACCCTTAGTCTCCTGGGTCACGGACTACCTGACCGGTAGGCCACAATTTGTGCGAGCTGTGTGTCAGAACGGGCAGTTAGCAACACAGGGGCCCCCCAGGGTAACGGTCCTGTCCCCCTTCCTGTTCACCCTCTACACCTCAGACTTCAGATATAACTCTGAAACATGCCACCTACAGAAGTTCTCGGATGACTCCGCAATTGTAGGTGCATCAGGGGTGGGCAGGAGGAGGAGTGCTCCTTCCCTGTGTTTTTTCGTAGCTGCTTGGCAAAGAAATTTCTCCTCGGCGATCAATGAAGTGTCTCTGTCTTTTTCATACACTTAGGTTGAAGTCATTAAAACCCATTCTTCAACCACTCAGATTTCATGTTAACCAACTATAGTTTTGGCAAGTCGGTTAGGACATCTACTTTGTGCATGACACAAAGAAGTATTTCTTGCAACAATTATTTCACTTAGAATTCACTATATCACAATTCCAGTGGGTCAGATGATTACATACACTAAGTTGACTGTGCCTTTAAACAGCTTGGAAAATTTCAGAAAATGTCATGGCTTTAGAAGCTTCTGCTAATTGACATCATTTGAGTCAATTGGAGGTGTACCTGTGGATGTATTTCAAGGCCTACCTTCAAACTCAGTGCCACTTTGCTCAACATCATGGGAAAATCAAAGGATATTAGCCAAGACCCAAAAAAATATTGTAGACCTCTGCAAGTGTGGTTCATCCTTGGGAGCAATATCCAAATGCCTGAAGGTACCACGTTCATCTGTACAAACAATAGTATGTAAGTATAAACACCATGGGACCACGCAGCCGTCATACCGCTCAGTAAGGAGACTCGTTCTGTCTCGTAGAGATGAACGTGCTTTGGTGCGAAAAGTACAAATAAATCCCAGAACAACAGCAAAGGACCTTATGAAGATGCTGGAGGAAACCGGTACAAAAGTATCTATATCCACAGTAAAAAGAGTCCTATATCGACATAACCTGAAAGGCCGCTCAGAAAGGAAGAAGCCACTGCGCCAAAACCGCCATAAAAAAGCCAGACTACGGTTTGCAACTGTACATGGGGACAAAGATCAAACTTTTTGGAGAAATGTCCTCTGGTCTGATGAAACAAAAATGGAACTGTTTGGCCATAATGACCATAGTTATGTTTGGAGGAAAAAGGGGGAGGCTTGCAAGCCGAAGAACACCATCCCAACCGTGAAGCACGGGGGTGGCAACATCATGTTGTAGGGGTGCTTTGCTGCTGGAGGGACTGGTGCACTTCACAAAATAGATGGCATCATGAGGAAGGAAAATTATGTGGATATATTGAAGCAACCTCTCAAGACATCAATCAGGAAGTTAAAGCTTGGTCACAAATGGGTCTTCCAAATGGACAATGACCCCAAGCATACTTCCAAAGTTGTGGCAAAATGGCTTAAGGAAAACAAAGTCAAGGTATTGGAGTGGCCATCACAAAGCCCTGACCTCAATCCTATAGAAGATTTGTGGGCAGAACTGAAAAAGCGTGTGTGAGCAAGGAGGCCTACAAACCTGACTCAGTTACACCAGTTCTGTCAGGAGGAATGGGCCAGAATTCACCCAATTTATTGTGGGAAGCTTGTGGAAGGCTACAAGAAACGTTTGACCCAAGTTAAACAATTTAAAGGCAATGCTACCAAATACTAATTGAGTGTATGTAAACTTCTGACCCACTGGGAATGTGATGAAAGAAATAAAAGCTGAAATAAATCATTCTCTCTACTATTATTCTGACATTTCACATTCTTAAAATAAAGTGGTGATCCTAACTGACCTAAGACAGGGAATTTTTACTAGGATTAAATGTCAGGAATTGTGAAAAACTGAGTTTAAATGTATTTGTCTAAGGTGTATGTAAACTTTTGACTTCAACTGTATATATGTGTGTTTGTGTGTTCCAGGGGATGTAAGTGTGGGGATCAAGTGTGATGCCAATGTAATCAGTGATAAGGAGGAGGACGTTGACTTTGATATCATCCCTAATGCCAATGACACCATCACTGTGAAATACATCCCTCCTGGAGCAGGACGACTCACCATCAAGGTCCTCTTCACTGACCAGGTAGGTGACTGATGGACAGAGACAGACAGCAGTTTATTATGCTTAGTTCCCATTGGCTTTTTATGGCAGGGCAGCACTCTTAGGACCCAGATTAAGCCTAGTCCTGGACTAAAACACATTTACAATCTGATTCCGGGAAACTGGCCCTTAATGTGTATCTTAAATGCCACTTGTCTTAGTGTCTTAATGTAAAGTTTAGTTTTGAATTGGGGTGTGTTTTACTAATGTAAGATGTCTAAATGTTCTATCCTGCGTGAATGTGATTATTAATAAAGTTTTGCTGTTTGTAGGAGATCCCCATCAGCCCATTCAGGATCAAAGTGGAACCTTCTCATGATGCCTCCAAGGTCAAGGCCGAGGGTCCAGGGGTGGCTCGTTCAGGAGTGGAGTGTGGCAAGCCGACCCATTTCACAGTGCACACTAAAGGAGCTGGCAAGGCCCCCGTGGACGTCCAGTTCACTGGGACCGGCAAGGGAGACGCCGTCCAAGACTTTGACATCATCGACAACTACGACTACTCACACACCGTCAAGTATACTCCAATACAACAGGTAATTATGAATACTCACACACCGTCAAGTATACTCCAATACAACAGGTAATTATGAATACTCACACACCGTCAAGTATACTCCAATACAACAGGTAATTATGACTACTCACACACCGTCAAGTATACTCCAATACAACAGGTAATTATGACTACTCACACACCGTCAAGTATACTCCAATACAACAGGTAATTATGACTACTCACACACCGTCAAGTATACTCCAATACAACAGGTAATTATGACTACTCACACACCGTCAAGTATACTCCAATACAACAGGTAATTATGACTACTCACACACCGTCAAGTATACTCCAATACAACAGGTAATTATGACTACTCACACACCGTCAAGTATACTCCAATACAACAGGTGAGGCACCAGACATGGGTTCAAATATCATTTAAAATCGTTAACATACTTAGAGTTTGCTCGAGCCTGTCTGGTTTGCCAGATTGCAGTTTTGAGTGTTCTTTTGGTCAGTTAAGCCAGACAAGCGCAATCAAGCACAGATAAAGTATTTTAAAATATTTCATAGTATTTTAACCATCTCTCTGTCAACCTTACTGTCCATGTTAAAATGGATATCCCTTATTTAGTGGTTCTTGGAGCCTTGTAATAGAGCTACACAGTGGACCTGTCATAATACCCTTAACCTAGCTGTCATACAAGTTAATGGTTCCAATCCAAGCTCTATTTACTCTGATTCAAAAATGCTAATTAGCATCAAAGTAGTCATCATGCAAAACTACAAATCCCTGCAAGCTCCTCCACGTCATCTTTAGCTGACACCTTTGCTAACAGGTATTGTGTCAATTCTGCACAAGACAGTTCACAGAATTGACCATTTAAAGTTATGTTGCCAATTTATTAATTAATTACTACATTTAGGTTAGCGTATATACTTACCTTTGCCTCGTTTCGCCAGGGTAAGACGTCTCCAGATCACCATGGTATTTGTAGTTATCAGAACGTAACGCCAGGGTAAGACTACATGAAACACAGCCCTTATTTTAAGTGTTTCTAAAATCCCCTATGGGAAAAATGAATGGTGGAATAACGATTGGAACCATTTCACTGTTTGACCGCTAGGTCTTATGGGTATTATGACTCATACTGTGGTACTCTATGGTATCCTGTCTAGGGGCAGGTTTCATTCTTAATCTCAGTGTGATCAACACTATAGCTCAAGGATCAATAAATATCTTTCTCTTTCTTTTTCTCTGTGTCTCGCGCTCTCTGTCTCGCGCTCTCTGTGTCTCGCGCTCTCTGTGTCTCGCGCTCTCTGTGTCTCGCGCTCTCTGTGTCTCGCGCTCTCTGTGTCTCGCGCTCTCTGTGTCTCGCGCTCTCTTTCTCTAGGGAGAGATGGTAATCAT
Source organism: Thymallus thymallus (assembly GCA_023634145.1). Lineage (NCBI taxonomy): Eukaryota > Metazoa > Chordata > Actinopteri > Salmoniformes > Salmonidae > Thymallus > Thymallus thymallus. The sequence continues at coordinate 2,300,961 of CM042410.1, forward strand.
CGTAACATTCGGAGGAGACGCGATCCCCAAGAGTCCCTTTGCTGTGGGAGTGGCTGCTCCTCTGGACGTCAGCAAGGTCCAGGTCAACAACCTGGATGGCAGTAAGTAGCGTCAACTCCTACTAGCAGTACCGTAGTAGGCTGTCACTAGCTTCCTCCTTTATCAGCTGTTGGCGTCCCAGCTGGTGTTAAGCAGGCAGCATGGTGCTATGACTGGAAAAGTCCTTTCACTAACTCCTTCCTTTCCAGAGGTGGAGGTGGAGAAGTGTTACCCATGTGCCTTCATATGATTGCTATAGTGCCTTTCTCTTTAGGACTGGTCTTTAGAAAAGCTATGTGCTGAAACATTCTTGTTCTTTCTCAAGGAGTGGAGGCGGGGCAGGACCAGGAGTTTGTGGTGGGCACCAAGGGAGCGGGAGGCCAGGGTAAACTGGAGGTGAGGATCAGCAGCCCTAGCGGTAAGCTTGTTCCCTGTGTGTTGGAGGCTCAGCCTGGGAAGAGACCAGAGAACAGCACTGTGAAGTACATCCCCAAGGAGGAGGGCCTGTATGCTGTGGAGGTGAGCTACGATGGACACCCCATCCTGGGCAGCCCCTTCCCTGTTGAGGCCACACTGCCTCCAGACCCCAGCAAGGTACAGGCTTACACTCAGATGTAGAATGTAATGAGCCTTTGTAGTTGCCATAGGTCTCAATGTAGTGACCTTGTAGTTTCATGATAGATTATTTCATGATTGATTGTGTTTTGTATGTATTATTAGTTCCTGCCAAGGCAGCATCTACACTTCCTGGGGTCCAACAAAGATTAAGGCAGTAATATACTGTACATTATAATACCATTTTTAAACATTAAAATATATTTTACAATAGATTTCACAATACATTGTGTCTCCTCCGGCCACTACTCTGCTACAACATACAATCTAGATGTTTGTCTATTCACAGTCCCAGTTGTTCCATAAGGTGTATTTTTATCTGTTTTATAAATCTGATTCTACTGCTTGCATCAGTTACTTGATGTGGAATAGAGTTCCATGTATTCATGGCTCTATGTAGTACTGTGTTCCTCCCATAGTCTGTTCTGGACTTGGGGACTGTGAAGAGACCTCTGGTGGCATGTCTTGTGGGGTATGCATGGGTGTCTAAGCTGTGTTCTAATACTTCAGACACCTTGGTGCATTCAACATGTCAATACCTCTCACAAATAGTCAATCTCTCCTCCACTTTAAGCCTGGAGAGATTGACATGCATATTATTAATGTTAGCTCTCTGTGTACATCTAAGGGCCAGCCGTACTGTCCTGTTCTGAACCATTGTAATTCTACCAAGTCCCTCTTTGTGGCACCTAACAACACGACTGAACAGTAGTCCAGGTGTGACACAACTAGAGCCTGTAGGACCTGCCTTGTTGATAGTGTTGTTAAGAAGGTAGAGCAGCACTTTATTATGGACAGACTTCTCCCCATCTTAGCTACTGTTGTATCAATATGTTTTCACCATGACAGTTTACAATCCAGGGTTACTCCAAACAGTTTAGTCAACTCTACTTGCTCAATTTCCACATTATTCAATACAATGCGTTTAGTTTTTGAAATATTTAGGACTAACTTATTCCTTGCCACCCATTTCTGAAACTAACTGCAGCTCTTTGTATGGGATCAATATCATGCAGAATGTAATTCACCATCCACAAACACGCCTTTTGATTTGTTTGTAAATCGATATATTGCATATTTAAAATCTCTGACATTGTGCTTCAGTACAGTTAGACCTCAGGAATACTTGTCTCCTTAATGCTCATCGTCTGGGCAACAGGAGACAGCGGATGGATTATAATCACTTACGATGTATGATATATCTTTCACATCTTAGTGGTGCTTTGAAACTGGCCAACTAATTCAACTATCTGGGTGATGAACGGGTTTACACCGCCATATTGTTGCAAGTATAGACTAATCCAGGGCTAGGGTTTCTATTATTTACGTTGGACATACTGTGGTTACACATATGGTTAACATATTAAGGTTACCATACTATAATTTCTGCAGCCTTGAAAGGCAGGCATCAACATGGCCGAACGAGAAGCTGCCAGCGATTTATAGAAATCACTTTCTACAACTCCATATTTGGAAGCGCTTAGGTCACCTGACTTTTGGCAAGAAGTTCTCACCGTAGAAAGCAATTAGTCATTTTTATCTTGTTCTGACTACAAATCTCTTTCTACGCGTGAGAACTTTTTGCGTATATGTGCAAATCTATGTGCACAAATTTTACTTTAGGCCCTTAGAAATGACCTGCATATATTAAGTTATACAATATATCGAATTACAAAAAGGTGTTTGTTTGTGGATTGGTGATTTATATTTGTGGATACGTTTGGCATGATATTGATCCCATAGAATTGTTAAGTGTTGCAGTAATTTCACTGGCTGTAGTAGCTGACGTGTATTGTGTTGAGTCATCAGCATACACAGACACACTGGCTGTAGAAAACTGCCCGGGGAATTCCTGATTCTCAACACATTTTTGTTAGAGGCTTCCATTAAAGAACACCCTCAGTGTTCTGTTAACCAGGTAACTCTATCTACATTATAGCAGGGGGTGTGAAGACATAACACAAGTTTTTCCAGCAGCAGACTATGATGGATAATGTCAAAGCTGCACTGAGGTCTAACAGAACAGCCCTTCGCTATAAGCATGCTGGAAGTCTGTTGTTAATTTCCTGTAAAATAGCATTGTATCTGGTCAAACCCTGTTTTAGCCAGTAAAGGGGGCTTTACTATTCTTAGGTAGCAGAATGACTGTAGCTTCCCTCCAGGCCTGAGGGAACACACTTTCTAGTAGGATTACATTGAAGATGTGGTAAATAGGTGTGGCAATATCGTCCGCTATTATCCTCAGTCATTTTCCATCCAGGTTGTCAGACCCGGTGGCTTGTTATTGATGATTGACAACAATAATTGTTTCACCTCTTCCACACTGACTTTACGGAATGCAAAATTACAATGCTTGTCTTTCATAATTTGGTCAGATATACTTGGATGTGTAGCTACTGCAGGATGTGTAGCTACTGCAGGATGTGTAGCTACTGCAGGATGTGTAGCTACTGCAGCGAGTGATTGATCCCCAATTTAATGGATTCCATGATAGATTATTTATTGATGTTCTTGTGGCTTATATTTTAAAAAGCATTTTTGCTTCTGTTCAGTGGCAGTCTGGACATGGTAACTGGCTGTTTGTACCGACTGTTTATAACAGGCTGGCTGTTTCGACACCTGTTTATAACTGGCTGGCGGTTTAGACACCTGTGTATAACTGACAGTTTGTCTGTCCCTCCCTTCAGGTGAAGGCGTTTGGTCCAGGTCTGAAGGGAGGTCTGGTGGGTAACCCTGCTGAGTTCACCATCGACACTAAGGGAGCAGGGACCGGTGGCCTCGGCCTGACTGTGGAGGGGCCCACCGAAGCCAAGATCGAGTGCTCTGATAACGGGGACGGGACATGCAGCGTGTCCTACCTGCCCACGGAGCCAGGAGAGTACCTAGTTAACATCCTATTTGAGGAGACCCATATCCCAGGGTCCCCCTTCCACGCTGACGTCAACTGCGCCTTTGACCCCACCAAGGTAGGGATACACTTGCAGATGCACGCACGCCTTACACACACACACACTGGTTATCTGTAGCTCAGTTGGTGGAGCATGCAATGCCAGGATAGTGGGTTCGATTCCCGGGACCACCCATACATTTTTTAAAGTATGCATGTATGACTGCTAGTCGCTTTGGATAAAAGCATCTTCTAAATGGCATATCATAATATACACTACCAGTACCAGTCATTCCAGGGTTGTTCTTTATTTTTACTATGTTCTACATTGTAGAATAATAGTGAAGACATCAAAACTATGAAATAACACATATGGAATCATGTAGTAACCAAAAAAGTGTTAAACAAATCAAAATATATTTGACATTCTTCAAAGTAGCCTCCCTTTGCCTTGATGAAAGCTTTGCACACTTGGCATTCTCTCAACCAGCTTCATGAGGTAGTCACCTGGAATGCATTTCAATTAATAGGTGTGCCTTGTTAAAAGTTAATTTGTGGAATTTCTTTCCATCTTAATGCGTTTGAGCCAATCAGTTGTGTTGTGACAAGGTAGGGGTGGTATACAGAAGAAAGCCCTATTTGGTAAAAGACTAAGTCCATATTTTGGCAAGAACAGCTCAAATAAACAAAGAGAAACGACAGTCCATCATTACTTTAAGACATGAAGGTCACTCAATACAGTCGCAAAAACCATCAAGCGCTATGATGAAACTGTCTCATGTGGACCGCCACAGGAATGGAAGACTCAGAGTTACCTCTGCTGCAGAGGATAAGTTCATTAGAGTTACCAGCCTCAGAAAGTTAAAGTAACAGACATCTGAACATCAACTGTCCAGAGGAGACTGTGTGAATCAGGCCTTCATGGTCGAATTGCTGCAAAGAAACCACTATTAAAGGACACCAATAAGAAGAAGAGACTTGCTTGGGCCAAGAAACATGAGCAATGGACATTAGACCAGTGGAAATCTGTCCTTTGGTCTGATGAGTCCAAATTAGAGATTTTTGGTTCAAACCACCGTGTCTTTGGGAGATGCAGAGTAGGTGAATGGACGTTGTGGTTCCCACCATGAAGCATGGAGGAGGAGGTGTTATGGTGTGGGGGTGCTTTGCTGGTGACACTTTCAGTGATTTATTTAGATTTCAAGGCACACTTAACCAGCATGGCTACCACAGCATTCTGCAGCGATACGCCATCCCATCTGGTTTGCGCTTAGTGGGACTATCATTTATTTTTCAACAGGACAATGACCCAAAACACACCTCCCAGGCTGTGTAAGGGCTATTTGACCAAGAAGGAGAGTGATGGAGTGCTGCATCATATGACCTGGCCTCTACAATCACCTGACCTCAACCCAATTGAGATGGTTTGGGATGAGTTGGACCGCAGAGTGAAGGAAAAGCAGCCAACACGTGCTAAGCATATGTGGGAACTCCTTCAAGACAGTTTGAAAAGCATTCCTCATGAAGCTGGTTGCAAGGCTGGCATCAAGGCAAAGGGAGGCTACTTAAAAGAATGTCAAATATATTTTGATTTGGTTCTTTTGTTTACAACATGATTCCATATGTGTTATTTAATAGTTTTGATGTCTTCACTATTATTTAGTGGTTAGAGCATTGGTCCTCTAACCGAAAGGTTGCTGGTTTGAATCCCCGAGCTGATAAGGTAAAAATCTGTCGTTCTGCCCCTGAACAAGGCAGTTAACCCACTGTTCCCCAGTAGGTCGTCATTGTAAATAAGAATTTGTTCTTAACTGACTTGCCTAGTTAAATAAAGGTTAAATAAAAACCCTTTAATGAGTAGGTGTATCCAAACTTTTGACGTGTGTATATATAGGTAAATATGCGTTCACACTCACTAACCCCTTGTTCATTGTCCTTCAAGCCAGATAGTAACAACTGTCCTGGGACATGGGACCTGCCCAGTAACACTTCTAACACTCTACTTGTATACACTAGTACTGTTACTATCTTACTGATAGTTAACTAGGCAAGTCAGTTAAGAACAAACTCTTATTTACAATGATGACCTACACCGGCCAAACCTGGACGACGCTGGGCCAATTGTGAGCCGCCCTATGGGACTCCTGATCACGGCCGGATGTGATACAGCCTGGATTCCAACCAGGGACTGTAGAGATGCAGGGCTTTAGACCGCTGTGCCACTTGGGAGGCCTGATGTTTTGGAAGGTTTTACTTGTAATGAATGATAATCACTGACTACTGAAGTTGAATGCACTTATTGTCACTCTGGATGGGAGCTTCTAATTAATGACTCAATACCTCAACCTCCTATTATAGCCAAGTCACTCTGGATGGGAGCTTCTACTTAATGACTCAATACCTCAACCTCCTATTATAGCCAAGTCACTCTGGATGGGAGCTTCTACTTAATGACTCAATACCTCAACCTCCTATTATAGCCAAGTCACTCTGGATGGGAGCTTCTACTTAATGACTCAATACCTCAACCTCCTATTATAGCCAAGTCACTCTGGATGGGAGCTTCTACTTAATGACTCAATACCTCAACCTCCTATTATAGCCAAGTCACTCTGGATGGGAGCTTCTACTTAATGACTCGATACCTCAACCTCCTATTATAGCCAAGTCACTCTGGATGGGAGCTTCTACTTAATGACTCAATACCTCAACCTCCTATTATAGCCAAGTCACTCTGGATGGGAGCTTCTACTTAATGACTCAATACCTCAACCTCCTATTATAGCCAAGTCACTCTGGATGGGAGCTTCTACTTAATGACTCAATACCTCAACCTCCTATTATAGCCAAGTCACTCTGGATGGGAGCTTCTACTTAATGACTCGATACCTCAACCTCCTATTATAGCCAAGTCACTCTGGATGGGAGCTTCTACTTAATGACTCGATACCTCAACCTCCTATTATAGCCAAGTCACTCTGGATGGGAGCTTCTACTTAATGACTCGATACCTCAACCTCCTATTATAGCCAAGTCACTCTGGATGGGAGCTTCTACTTAATGACTCGATACCTCAACCTCCTATTATAGCCAAGTCACTCTGGATGGGAGCTTCTACTTAATGACTCGATACCTCAACCTCCTATTATAGCCAAGTCACTCTGGATGGGAGCTTCTACTTAATGACTCAATACCTCAACCTCCTATTATAGCCAAGTCACTCTGGATGGGAGCTTCTACTTAATGACTCAATACCTCAACCTCCTATTATAGCCAAGTCACTCTGGATGGGAGCTTCTACTTAATGACTCGATACCTCAACCTCCTATTATAGCCAAGTCACTCTGGATGGGAGCTTCTACTTAATGACTAAATACCTCAACCTCCTATTATAGCCAAGTCACTCTGGATGGGAGCTTCTACTTAATGACTCAATACCTCAACCTCCTATTATAGCCAAGTCACTCTGGATGGGAGCTTCTACTTAATGACTCAATACCTCAACCTCCTATTATAGCCAAGTCACTCTGGATGGGAGAATCTATAATTAAACCCTGTACTAAAGACTATTTTAAGTGAAATTATTTATTATTATTATAATGTATTGTTATTTATTATTATTATTACCCCAAATTATATCATACACACATTTAGCTATTTAATGATCTCTTCCTGTCATTTACCTGTACAGTTAATGTAACCATGCAAAATATTCACTTACCTGTAAATGTAACTGTATATTTACCTGTACAGTTAATTTAACCATGCAAAATATTACCTGTTCATATAACCAGTCTGTCTATTAAGTAAACTAATATTACCCTCACTTATATCATATGCATTTTTAGCTATTTAAGTATTTCTCTGCCATCGACCTGTATAGTATAGTTAACCATGCAAATACTCCTTATTTATCTATATCAACTTGCAATACTTGTATAGTTTTCACCTAACACTCTGTAACAATGTATTGTGTACATATTCAGCCATTCACCCATACTATGCAATGTCTTTTTATAGATTTTTGCACTCCAGACTTCTTGTATTTTTATACTTGTTCATACTGCCGCTCTATGTATCGTGGATCTGTCTTTTGTATTTCGTTCTGGCATTTTGCTCCTGCCCTGTGTTTTTTCATAGCTGCTTGAAAAATAAATTGATCCCCTCTGGGAAATAGTGTCTGTCCACTAAATGATGAAATACCTCAACCTCTTATTGTAGCCAAGTCACTCTGGATGGGAGCTTCTACTTAATGACTCAATACCTCAACCTCCTATTATAGCCAAGTCACTCTGGATGGGAGCTTCTACTTAATGACTCAATACCTCAACCTCGTATTGTAGCCAAGTCACTCTGGATGGGAGCTTCTACTTAATGACTCAATACCTCAACCTCGTATTGTAGCCAAGTCACTCTGGATGGGGGCATCTGCTAGATGGCAAAATACCTCAACTGTTAACTTCTTTGTCAGGTGGTGGCGTCTGGCTTGGGGCTGAAGAGGGCCAAGGTAGGAGAGGCCAGTGTGGTGAATGTGGATTGTTCCAGAGCTGGACCGGGTCAACTTACCCTGGACGCTGCCTCCGACTCTGGCAACAATAAGGCTAAGACAGAGGTGTGTACCATGGGGTCAGCCTTTAAGCTGTCTGATGAGAGAGTGGGTAGTGAAGATCTTGGGGATCTGTTAACATATTGGAATATAAATATTTATATAAACATATATTGCTTAATTCAACTATTCATATGATGGTAGGAACCCTACTTACTTATTAGAGTAATCAACCTGGCTATTGTTGACTCTTGAAGACATCCTGCATGCCATTCTCATAGAAAAGCTAGTTGATGGATCTACACGCTAACAACTGTAGTTTAAGGTTTTCAATAATTGGTTCGTTCATTCAGGTGATCGACAACAAAGATGGCACCTACACAGTGACCTACATGCCCCTGACCGCTGGGATGTACACCCTGCTACTGGAGTACGGGGGCAAGGCGACGCCAGGGTTCCCTGCCAAGGTGATGGTAGACCCTGCTGTAGACACAGCCAGAGTCAAGGTGTTTGGGCCCGGAGTGGAGGGACAAGGTAGAGTTTATTTCAGAATACTCTGTTGCTCTTTGGGTCTATATGGGGATTCTGTAAAGGAGTCCTTTGTTTGCCGGGTTACCATGACGCCAGGAGCCCTTTGTTTGCCGGGTTACCATGACGCCAGGAGCCCTTTGTGTAGTGTTAACTTTGCTTTGTCAAGTAGAAATGGGAGTGCTTTAGAAGCACTTAGCTTCTCAAAACCCCTGTAGTGGTTGAGCAGTCTGAAACCATTACCTCACCTTAGAGCAGGAGCATCACGTCACTGCTGCCTCAGTCAACCACAACTATTAGAGTTGAAAGGGGCAGTCGGTTGGAGGAGGGTGGCGATGGCACGTTTACCGAGCCATGAATGGAAATGTCTTCTCCCTGTCTTAACCCCCACACGAATACACACGTTAAGAGGCACTGGGTCAGCCACCGAGCAGCACCCCTGGATGGAGAGCAGGTTTAGGAACAGAAAGTCAACATAGCTCAACATGATGCTGTGGGATGAGTCCATAAAATGAAAAAATGATTATTGTTCTCTACAGCGTTGTTCCGGGAGGCTACTACGGACTTCACGGTAGATGCCAGGTCTCTGACTAAGAAAGGGGGAAACCACATCAAAGCCCAGGTCAAAAATCCCTCTGGAACCCTGACTGACTGTATCGTCACTGACAAGGCGGACGGGACCTATGGCGTTGAGTACACACCCTTCGAAAACGGTAAAAAAGTTTCTGTTAAGCACTCTGTGACAACTGCTGATTTTAAAAAGGGCATTATGAATAGATTTATGTGGTTGGTTGTCCAAATGTTGTCGTCTCTGATCTCAAGGCGTCCATGCTGTGGAGGTGCTGTACGATGAGTCTCCGGTCCCTAAGAGTCCCTTCCAGGTGGGGGTAGAGGAGGGCTGTGATCCCACCAGGGTCCTGGCTAGGGGCCCCGGGCTCCAGGAGGCCCTCACAGAGGCCCCCAACAACTTCTCCATCATCACCAGGTAGGTTTACACCTGTATGTTCATATGTAATGTCGTAAGACCGAGACGGAGAGAGGAAATGTAAATGCATCCTGTCTTGTTCCTGTTTGGTGCCTGATGAACCCAGGTCTGACAGCACCACTTCCCTTCAGCATTACTACAGTAGTTTGCTTAAACCCTGTGCAAATTAAATTGTATTTGTCACATGCTTCGTAAATAAAAGGTGTATATTAACATTGAAATGCATCCACAATAACATGCAGGGTATGAAGTAATAACATGGCCATATACACAGGGTAGCATTACTGAGTCCATGTGCAGGGTATGAGGTAATAACATGGCCATATACACAGGGTAGCATTACTGAGTCCATGTGCAGGGTATGAGGTAATAACATGGCCATATACACAGGGTAGCATTACTGAGTCCATGTGCAGGGTATGAGGTAATGACATGGCAGCTTCTCTTCCTGTTTATCACGGATCCCCTTTAGTTCCTGCCATGGCAGCAGCTTCTCTTCCTGTTTATCACGAATCCCCTTTAGTTCCTGCCATGGCAGCAGCTACTCTTCCTGTTTATCATGGATCCCCTTTAGTTCCTGCCATGGCAGCAGCTACTCTTCCTGGGGTCGAGCAACATTAAGGCAGTTATATAAAATGTAAAATATTGCGTGACATTACATTTCACAACACATTGTGTTCCCTCAGGCCACTGCTCTACTACCACAGTTACCTAGAATATACTTCCATGTAGTCATGGCTCTATGTAGTACTGTGCGTCTCCCGTAGTCTGTTCTGGAACAGTTGAAGGCCCCTTTCTTGTTTCAGCATGACAATGCCCCCGTGCACAAAGCAGGAATGTTTTGTCGATCGGTGTGGAAGAAATATTAGCCAGGCCTAATAGCTTAACATCAGTGCCCGATCTCACTAATGCTCTTGTGGCTGAATGGAAGCAAATCCCTACAGCAATGTTCCAACATCTAGTGGAAAGCCTTCCCAGAAGAGAAGAGGCTGTTATAGCAGCAAAGGGGGACCAACTCCATATTAATTTTGGAATGAGACGTTTGACGAGGAGGTGTCCACATACTTTTAACCATGTAATGTGTTTAATCCCAGGGTCCTTATCTTAGTGATGAGCTTGGAGGGCACTATGGTGTTGAATTCTGAGCTGTAGTCAATGAACAGCATTCTCTCATAGGTGTTCATCTTGTCCAGGTGGGAGAGGGCAGTGTTGAGTGCAATAGAGATTGTGTTATCTGTGGATCTGTTGGGGCGGTATACGAGTTGGGGTGGGTCCAGTGTCTGGGATGATGCTGTTGATGTGAGCAATGACCAGCTTTTCAAAGCATTTCATGGCTACAGATGTGTGCTACTGGCCGATAGTCATTTAGACAGGTTACCTTTGCATTCTTGGGCACAGGGACTATGGTGGTCTGCTAGAAACATGTAGGTATTACAGACTGGGTCAGGGACAGGTTGAAAATGTCAGTGAAGACACTTGGCAGGTGGTCAGCACATGCTCTTCAGTACACGTCCTGGTAATCCGTCTGGCCCTGCAGCCTTGTGAATGTTAACCTGTTTAAAGGTCTTACTCACAGTGATCACACAGTCGTCCGGAACAGCTGGTGCGCTTATGCATCGCTCAGTGTTGTAACATTAATACAGTAGTCTGCTCTAACCCTGTCTGGCATGTTGTAACATTAATACAGTGGTCTGCTCTAACCCTGTCTGGCATGTTGTAACATTAATACAGTAGTCTGCTCTAACCCTGTCTGGCATGTTGTAACATTAATACAGTAGTCTGCTCTAACCCTGTCTGGCATGTTGTAACATTAATACAGTAGTCTGCTCTAACCCTGTCTGGCATGTTGTAACATTAATACAGTAGTCTGCTCTAACCCTGTCTGGCATGTTGTAACATTAATACAGTAGTCTGCTCTAACCCTGTCTGGCATGTATGTCTCTAGAGGGAAACGTATCAGAGGTCTGGCATCACAATAGAAGGCCTGTCAGTCTTACATGTTTGTTTTTCCAGAGGGGCAGGTATCGGAGGCCTGGGCATCACAGTAGAGGGCCCATCAGAGTCTAAGATGTCCTGTAAAGACAATAAGGACGGCAGCTGTAACGTAGAGTACATCCCATTCGTCCCAGGCCTGTACGACGTCAACATCACATATGGAGGAGAACACATCCCAGGTAACTATACTCTAATATAATCTAATACAGGGTTTCCCAAACACTCTCAAAAATTGATGATTATTTTTTTTTTGAATCAGCTGTATAGTTTGAGGCCATGTGGCGGAGAGTGATGCGTGATCTGGAGATGGAGGTGTGAACAGGTGCTGGGCAGGTGTGATGTAGTTGATCTGGAGATGGAGGTGTGAGCAGGCGGTTCTGGGCAGGTGTGATGTAGTTGATCTGGAGGTGTGAGCAGGTGGTTCTGGGCAGGTGTGATGTAGTTGTGTGTATGTTTTGTGTTTGGCCAAAACATGCACCCAGGTAGGGACCAGGACCAAGTTTGGGAACCCCTGCTGTACAGCATAACACACCAGAGATTAAAACAGCTGGAACCCCTGGTCTCCTAGACTCTACTTTATAGGCTTATAGCATCACAGAGGAAAACACCAGAGACTGGGGTCGACTAGAGGTTTCCACCTGGTTCAATGTTTCCCACCATCAGAAGGAAATCAGCAGGGAGGGAATCCCCCAACCGGAATATGTCTAAAACCTGTTATCTTTTCCACAAAATGGTGCAGTTAACTCTCTGGTTCATTGGACTGACCTGCCAGTCAAATAAGAGGGTGTGTCCCAATAATATCTCCTTCCTCCAATGTGTGCACTCGTTTACTGCCCTCCATGAATGTAAACCATGGGATTGGTGTAGGCATGGTTTAGAGCAGTGGGGATTGGTGTAGGCATGGGTTAGAGCAGTGGGGGTTGGTGTAGGCATGGGTTAGAGCAGTGGGGGTTGGTGTAGGCATGGGTTAGAGCAGTGGGGGTTGGTGTAGGCATGGGTTAGAGCAGTGGGGGTTGGTGTAGGCATGGGTTAGAGCAGTGGGGGTTGGTGTAGGCATGGGTTAGAGCAGTGGTCACCAACCTTTTCTGAGGCAAGATCACTTTCGCAGTCAAAAAGGAAGCCAAGATCTACAGTTCAGATGTTATTTTATTTTACATGAAAATGTAAGACTATGCTTGTGCAGTAGGACACATTCCATTATCCCAGCATATTCATCCATTATCCCAGCGTATTCATCCATTATCCCAGCGTATTCATCCATTATCCCAGCGTATTTGTGCATTATCCCAGCATATTCGTGCATTATCCCAGCATATTCGTGCATTATCCCAGCATATTCGTGCATTATTCCAGCATATTCGTGCATTATCCCAGCATATTCGTGCATTATCCCAGCATATTCGTGCATTATCCCGGCATATTCGTGCATTATCCCGGCATATTCATGCATTATCCCAGCATATTCATGCATTATCCCAGCATATTGCCTATATGCCTGGCCTGACAATATTGTTCTTCTCAGACCAGATTATATTTCAAAACTCGAGCTTTGATAACCAAATAGATCCGTTGTATCGCTTACATGAAATAATGATATTTTCTATTCTACTGGACTGATGGTACCTGCATCTGATGGTCAGTGTCAGCGGAGGGAGGGAGGAGGAGAGCAGCAGAGAGCCCTCCTCTCTCGTCGCTGCTCTCTCCTTTCTTCCAGTGAGACTGACCAGAGGGGACACCATCGTCACACTGATGGCAAAACTCAAGTCGCACAGCATTATTTCTGCCTCAAATTCATGTTGTTCCTATGACCAGAGAAAGTGAAATATTTCTTGATATTAAAATATACTTGATGAACTGCTAATACTAAAACATGCAGGCCTACACTTTGCTACTAGTTCAGTTGGGAGATGCACGTTTCCTGTTTTATAAGAGGAGTGTTGACATACAGCTCTGTGTTCTTTGACAGTTTCTCTCTGGTCTTGGTTTTAAACATCTCTCTTAGGCTGGTATCAAACTTTGGTGGTGGAAGCTTTGAGTTATCCGATTGGCCAGCGCAGTAGGCACATTTGATTTAGCACAGCTCTCCTGGTTCGCCAGGTAGGCAGAGTTAGTCCCTTAAGACAAATGGAATGGTTTAAAATGAGAACACTGATCTACAAGGAATGCCTTGATTGTTGGCTCTTCTACAGTCGTGGCCAAAAGTTTTGAGATTGACAAGTATTGGTCTCCACAAAGTTTGCTGCCTCAGTGTTGATGATGGCAATTTGCATATACTCCAGAATGTCATGAAGAGTGATCAGATGAATTGCAATTCATTGCAAAGTCCCTCTTTGCCATGAAAATGAACTTAATCCCTCAAAAACATTTCCACTGCATTTCAGCCCTGCCACAAAAGGACCAGCTGCCATCATGTCAGTGATTGTCTCGTTAACACAGGTGAGAGTGTTGACGAGGACAAGGCTGGAGATCACTCTGTCATGCTGATTGAGTCAGAATAACAGACTGGAAGCTTTAAAAGGAGGGTGGTGCTTGAAATCATTGTTCTTCCTCTGTCAACCATGGTTACCTGCAAGGAAACACGTGCTGTCATCATTGCTTTGCACAAAAAGGGCTTCACATGCAAGGATATTGCTGCTGGTAAGATTGCACCTAAATCAACCGTATATCGGATCATCAAGAACTTCAAGGAGAGAGGTTCAATTGTTGTGAAGAAGGCATCAGGGCGCCCAAGAAAGTCCAGCAAGCGCCAGGACCGTCTCCTAAAGTTGATTCAGCTGCGGGATCGGGGCACCACCAGTGCAGAGCTTGCTCAGGAATGCCGACAGGTGTGAGTGTATCTGCACGACAGTGAGGCGAAGACTTTGTGTCAAGAAGGGCAGCAAAGATGCCACTTCTCTCCAGGAAAAACATCAGGGACAGACTGATATTCTGCAAAAGGTACAGGGATTGGACTGCTGAGGACTGGGGTATTTTCTCAGAGTCATTTTCTCTGATGAATCCCCTTTCCGATTGTTTGGGCCATCCGGAAAACACCTTGTCCGGAGAAGACAAGGTGAGCGCTACCATCAGTCCTGTGTCATGCCAACAGTAAAGCATCCTCAGACCATTCATGTGTGGGGTTGCTTCTCAGCCAAGGGAGTGTGCTCACTCACAATTTTGCCTAAGAACACAGCCATGAATAAAGAATGGTACCAACACATCCTTCGAGAGCAACTTCTCCCAACCATCCAAGAACAGTTTGGTGACGACCAATGCCTTTTCCAGCATGATGGAGCACCTTGCCATAAGGCAAAAGTGATAACTAAGTGGCTCGGGGAACAAAACATCAACATTTTGGGTCCATGGCCAGGTAACTCCCCAGACCTTAATCCCATTGAGAACTTGTGGTCGATCCTCAAGAGGCGGGTGGACAAACAAAAACCCACAACTTCTGACAAACTCCAAGCATTGATTATGCAAGAATGGCCTGCCATCAGTCAGGATGTGGCCCAGAAGTTAATTGACAGCATGCCAGGGCGGATTGCAGAGGTCTTGAAAAAGAAGGGTCAACACTGCAAATACTGACTCTTTGCATAAACTGAATGTCATTGTCAATGAAAGCCTTTGACACTTATGGAATACTTGTAATTATACTTCAGTGTACCATAGTGACTACTGACATAAAGATCTAAAAACACTGAAGCAGCAAACTTTGTGGAGACCAATACTTGTCATTCTCAAAACTTTTGGCCACGACTGTAGATTCTACGCCCATCACAGACGCATAGATTCCAGGCCCATCACAGACACACAGATTCCAGGCCCATCACAGACACACAGATTCCAGGCCCATCACAGACACACAGATTCCAGGCCCATCACAGACGCATAGATTCCAGGCCCATCACAGACACACAGATTCCAGGCCCATCACAGACACACAGATTCCAGGCCCATCACAGACACACAGATTCCAGGCCCATCACAGACACACAGATTCCAGGCCCATCACAGACACACAGATTCCAGGCCCATCACAGACACACAGATTCCAGGCCCATCACAGACACACAGATTCCAGGCCCATCACAGACACACAGATTCCAGGCCCATCACAGACACACAGATTCCAGGCCCATCACAGACACACAGATTCCAGGCCCATCACAGACACACAGATTCCAGGCCCATCACAGACACACAGATTCCAGGCCCATCACAGACACACAGATTCCAGGCCCATCACAGACACACAGATTCCAGGCCCATCACAGACACACAGATTCCAGGCCCATCACAGACACACAGATTCCAGGCCCATCACAGACACACAGATTCCAGGCCCATCACAGACACACAGATTCCAGGCCCATCACAGACACACAGATTCCAGGCCCATCACAGACAGCAAGGTTTTGATTACGCAACATGTTGGTTCCTACAGTAACTAGTGTAAGTAAATCATCTGTATAGGGTTTAGAGCAGTGGTATTCAACCCCCTCGTTGAATGTTTTTATGAATATTGCTAACAGAAAAACCAAAATTAGAATTGCGTGCCTACAGCGCCTACAACGTGGCTTTGTAAAAAGAGTGCCGCTGTCTTGCCATTCACCTGATGATAAGACATTAAAAATATATATTTGTACTAAAATATAATGGGGATCCCTGGGCAAGAAAAGGTTGAATACCCCTGGTCTAAGGTCTATAGTGTCTACTCTGCCCCAAGGTAAACCAGAGACTACTTTAACTGTCTGTTGTGCTGTTAACCATTCAGGACACCAGTTAAGGTGGTGTTCTATTTGGTGCCCAGAGTTTCACCTTACCATTGATCTTAGTTTTTTCTGATAACCCCAGCCGTCTTGTAGAGTGTGTCTAGCAGTCCGCCTGTCTGTCTGGTATTTAAGTCTCTGTCTATCTGTCCATCAGGCAGCCCGTTCAAGGTACCAGTGAAGGACATGGTTGACCCCAGCAAGGTGAAGATATCAGGACCTGGCTTGGGCTCAGGGGTCCGTGCAAAGATCCCACAATCCTTCACTGTGGACCACAGCAAGGCCGGGGTGGCTCCTCTCTCTGTGGCCATCACAGCACCTAAAGGTCAGACTGGATCAGTTTTATTTCTGTTAGTTGTAAAAGACTACAGAGAACTGTACGTACCCAAAAATACATTTTGCATGGGGCATAGAATTGTTCTTGGGGTTGTGAATTCTTAGAGTACATGGGCAAATGTATGTGGACACCTGCTTGTCGAACAACTCATTCCAATATGGAGTTGGTCTATTTAATATGGATTTAGTTCCCCTTTGCTGCTATAACAGCCTCCACTCTTCTGGGAAGGTTTCTACTAGATGTTGGATCATTGCTGCAGGGACTTGCTTCCATTCAGCCACAAGCATTAGTGAGGTCAGGCATTGATGTTAGGCAATTAGGCCTGGCTCACAGTAGGTGTTCCAATTCATCCCAAAGGTTTTCGATGGGGTTGAGGTCAGGGCTCTGTGCAGGCCAGTCAAGTTCTTCCACACCAATCTCGACAAACCAATTCTGTATGGACCTCGCTTTGTGCACTGGGGGCATTGTCATGCTGAAACAGGAAAGGGTCCTGTTGGACAACAGAATTGTCTAGAATGTCATTGTATGCTGTAGCATTAAGGTTTCTCTTCACTGGAACTAAGGGGCCTGAACCATGAAAAACAGCCCCAGACCATTATTCCTCCTCCACCAAACTTTACAGTTGGCACTAAGCATTCAGGTAGGTAGCGTTCTCCTGGCATCCGCCAAACCCAGATTCGTCCATCGGACTGCCAGATGTTGAAGTGTGATTCACGGCTCCAAATGGCGGTGAGCTTTACACCACTCCAGCCGGTGCATGGCATTGCCATGGTGATCTTAGGCTTGTGTGCGGCTGCTCGGCCATGAATCCCATTTCACAAAGCTCCAGATGAACAGTTTTGTGCTGACGTTGCTTCCAGAGGCATTTTTTTTTTTTATTACGCGCTTCAGCACACGGTGGTCCCGTTCTGAGATTGTCTGGTCTACCACTTCACAGCTTCAGCACACGGTGGTCCCGTTCTGAGATTGTCTGGTCTACCACTTCACCGCTTCAGCACACGGTGGTCCCGTTCTGAGATTGTCTGGTCTACCACTTCACCGCTTCAGCACACGGTGGTCCCGTTCTGAGATTGTCTGGTCTACCACTTCACAGCTTCAGCACACGGTGGTCCCGTTCTGAGATTGTCTGGTCTACCACTTCACAGCTTCAGCACACGGTGGTCCCGTTCTGAGATTGTCTGGTCTACCACTTCACCGCTTCAGCACACGGTGGTCCCGTTCTGAGATTGTCTGGTCTACCACTTCACCGCTTCAGCACACGGTGGTCCCGTTCTGAGATTGTCTGGTCTACCACTTCACCGCTTCAGCACACGGTGGTCCCGTTCTGAGATTGTCTGGTCTACCACTTCACCGCTTCAGCACACGGTGGTCCCGTTCTGAGATTGTCTGGTCTACCACTTCACCGCTTCAGCACACGGTGGTCCCGTTCTGAGATTGTCTGGTCTACCACTTCACAGCTGAGCCGTTGTTGCTCCTAGACATTTCCACTTCACAATATGTTTGTCTATGGAGATCTGCATGGCTGTGTCTAAGTTCAATACCACTTTATTTTTTATTTTCCCCTTTTGGTGCAACGAAGCAAGGTCCTGTCCTAAGCAAGGTCCTGTCCTCATGTCAGTTGTGTGTGTTGGTCTTCAGGTGTGGCTGAGCCGGTGGAGATCACAGACAACAGAAATGGAACACACACTGTAGCCTACACCCCTTCAGTGGAGGGACCCTACTCTGTAGTGGTCAAGTACGCTGACGAGGATATCCCACACAGGTAACCTACTAAAGTTGACTCTGTTACTTACAGTGTGTTTCAAATGGTTGTAAGATCAGTGCTCTGTATTACAGCAGATTAAGTAGCCTAAAGTTTTCCTCTGGTTTTAGTTAGGCTAGAACATGGCAAATAATATATTTTATTAGTTATCCTCTAGTTAGTTAGGCTAGAACTATATATATGTGTGTGTGTGTGTGTGTGTGTGTGTGTGTGTGTGTGTGTGTGTATATTTATTTATTTATATATATTTATTTATTTATTATATAGTTATATATATATATATATATATACACACACACACAGTGGGGAGAGCAAGTATTTGATACACTGCCGATTTTGCAGGTTTTCCCACTTACAAAGCATGTAGAAGTCTGTAATTTTTATCATAGGTACTCTTCAACTGTGAGTGACGGAATCTAAAACAAAAATCCAGAAAATCACATTGTATGATTTTTAAGTAATTAATTTGCATTTTAATGCATGACATAAGTATTTGATACATCAGAAAAAAAGAACTTAATATTTGGTACAGAAACCTTTGTTTGCAATTACAGAGATCATATGTTTCCTGTAGTTCTTGACCAGGTTTTCACACACTGCAGCAGGGATTTTGGCCCACTCCTCCATACAGATCCTTCAGGTTTCGGGGCTCTCGCTGGGCAATACAGACTTTCAGCTCCCTCCAAAGATTTTCTATTGGGTTCAGGTCTGGAGACTGGCTAGGCCACTCAAGGACCTTGAGATGCTTCTTACGGAGCCACTCCTTAGTTGCCCTGGCTGTGTGTTTCGGGTCGTTGTCATGCTGGAAGACCCAGCCACTAACCCATCTTCAATGCTCTTACTGAGGGAAGGAGGTTGTTGGCCAAGATCTCGCGATACATGGCCCCATCCATCCTCCCCTCAATATGGTGCAGTCGTCCTGTCCCCTTTGCAGAAAAGCATCCCCAAAGAATTATGTTTCCACCTCCATGCTTCACGGTTGGGATGGTGTTCTTGGCGTTGTACTCATCCTTCTTCTTCCTCCAAACACGGCGAGTGGAGTTTAGACCAAAAAGCTCTATTTTTGTCTCATCAGACCACATGACCTTCTCTCATTCCTCCTCTGGATCATCCAAATGGTCATTGGCAAACTTCAGACGGACCTGGACATGCGCTGGCTTGAGCAGGGGGACCTTGCGTGCGCTGCAGGATTTTAATCCATGACGGCGTAGTGTGTTACTAATGGTTTTCTTTGAGACTGTGGTCCCAGCTCTCTTCAGGTCATTGACCAGGTCCTGCCGTGTTCTGGGCTGATCCCTCACCTTCCTCATGATCGTTGATGCCCCACGAGGTGAGATCTTGCATGGTGCCCCAGACCGAGGGAGATTGACCGTCATCTTGAACTTCTTCCATTTTCTAATAATTGCGCCAACAGTTGTTGCCTTCTTACCAAGCTGCTTGCCTATTGTCCTGTAGCCCATCCCAGCCTTGTGCAGGTCTACAATTTTATCCCTGATGTCCTTACACAGCTCTCTGGTCTTGGCCATTGTGGAGAGGTTGGAGTCTGTTTGACTGAGTGTGTGGACAGGTGTCTTTTATACAGGTAACGAGTTCAAACAGGTGCAGTTAATACAGGTAATGAGTGGAGAACAGGAGGGCTTCTTAGAGAAAAACTAACAGGTCTGTGAGAGCCGGAATTCTTACTGGTTGGTAGGTGATCAAATACTTATGTCATGCAATAAAATGCAAATTAATTATTTGAAAATCATACAATGTGATTTTCTGGATTTTTGTTTTAGATTCCGTCTCTCACAGTTGAAGTGTACCTATGATAAAAATTACAGACTTCTACATGCTTTGGAAGTGGGAAAACCTGCAAAATCGGCAGTGTATCAAATACTTGTTCTCCCCACTGTGTATATATTTTTATTTATTTTTATTTTTTTATTTTTTTTATTTTTTTGATAACTGCACTGTGATTAAAATTTTGAACTAGTAACTAGTAGAATCCTAAATAAAGTTTTTAAGTTAGGATATTTTTCCTAAAAGTTAACGGTCCCCAGTTTAAAGGTTCACTCTTGTCCGTACCTGACACCCATTCTTTCAGTTGTTCATATTATTCTTATTTTTTACTTCCTCATCCAGTCCCTTCAAGCTGCGAGTGCTGCCTACCCATGATGCCAGTAAGGTGCATGCCAGCGGGCCTGGACTAACCACCGGAGTGCCAGCCAGCTTCCCAGTAGAGTTTACCATCGATGCAAAGGACGCAGGAGAGGGACAGCTATCAGTCCAGATCACAGTGAGTTGACCTGAGGGTAGTCTTGGGGTATTGTGGTTCAAGAATCAGGCTGGACTTTGGAGAAACTCATAACAGCTACACCCTCAAGCCTCCCAAGTGGTTCAGTGGTCTAAGACCCTGCATCTCAGTGCTAGAGGAGTCACTACAGACACCCTGGTTTGAATCCAGACTATCACAACCGGCCGTGATTGGGAGTCCCATAGGGCGGCGCACAATTGGCCCAGCGTCGTCCGGGTTTGGCCGGTGTAGGCAGTCATTGTAAATAAGAGTTTGTTCTTAACTGATTTGTTAAATAAAATAAAAAAAGATATAACAAAAAACACTAGGCTGTGATCAGTGAACAGCCAGACAACTGTTACAGTGATTATCATATGTCTCTTGGTGGTGGTGGTGTTTTACTCCATTGAATGGATCACCGGCCAAACCAAACCTTTTTGTCTGTAAAAACTCAAAGGGTCCACTGAGAGGTTCCAAGTTTGAGGTGGGACTTTCTGTTCCTAGTAAACTGTAGACCAAGGCAGCAGCTCGGCTCCATCTGTCTGTGTCTATGGATGCGTCCCGGTAACCATTAATTTTACAGCCCGTTAATTACTTTGTATTTACTAGGTAAATACATTGTAAAAAACACTATGGTAACAATTTAGTCTCAAACATACTTACTAGGAACCAAGGAAGGAAGTAATATATACTTATTTAGTAGTAATATATGTAAATACTAGTAAATAGCAGCTTATTACTTTGTAAATATTTAGTCACATCAGTCTCTTTCAGAGCAATACCTAAGAGTAGTGTTACAGCCGTGGTAATTGATGAAGGCCCAGAGGTAGTGTTACAGCCGTGGTAATTGATGAAGGCCCAGAGGTAGTGTTACAGCCGTGGTAATTGATGAAGGCCCAGAGGTAGTGTTACAGCCGTGGTAATTGATGAAGGCCAAGAGGTAGTGTTACAGCCGTGGTAATTGATGAAGGCCCAGAGGTAGTGTTACAGCCGTGGTAATTGATGAAGGCCCAGAGGTAGTGTTACAGCCGTGGTAATTGATGAAGGCCCAGAGGTAGTGTTACAGCCGTGGTAATTGATGAAGGCCCAGAGGTAGTGTTACAGCCGTGGTAATTGATGAAGGCCCAGAGGTAGTGTTACAGCCGTGGTAATTGATGAAGGCCCAGAGGTAGTGTTACAGCCGTGGTAATTGATGAAGGCCCAGAGGTAGTGTTACAGCCGTGGTAATTGATGAAGGCCCAGAGGTAGTGTTACAGCCGTGGTAATTGATGAAGGCCCAGAGGTAGTGTTACAGCCGTTGTAAACTACCCAGATGTAATCTTAAAGCCCCTCCTGGAGGGTGGGCTCAGTTCAACCGGCAACAGAGTATAGCTGAACACAACACACCAGGATTGTCTCTCCCTCTGTATAACTTCTATAGACAGGATAATGTGTAATATATATATATATATTTTTTTTTTTTTATCAGGACCAGGATGGGACGACAAAGAAGGTTGGTATCCAGGACAACCGTGACGGGACATATCTGGTGTCGTACGTACCTGACAAGGTGGGCCGATACACCATCGTGATAAAGTATGGAGGAGATGAGATCCCTGCCTCGCCCTACTGTGTCAGAGCCACCTCCTCAGGAGACGCTAGCAAGTGCACAGTCACCGGTGAGTGAGTCATGGTGTGTTTTGGGATGTACTATGACAGGGCTGTCAAAAATACAGCCTGCTTTCTGGATCTGGCCCTCAAGCCCATTCAATCACGGAGCATCGAATATCAAAAGCGATGGATAGAGGAACATGTTTTGCAGGCGAGGAAACATGATACATGTTATGTACAGCCTTCCTCCTTTAGGCTCTAAGGTGGAAACACAATAGTCTGTCTGTAGTCCAAGCACCGGTGTTGAACCCTATGATGGAAATGTGGCGTTACAAACACTGGTCCTCCCAACCGGTTAGGACTTGTATCTTCGACATCTAAAGGTGTTGCTGCTTCCACATACATACATACATACATACATACATACATACATACATACATACATACATACATACATACATACATACATACATACATACATACATACATACATACATACATACATACATTAGAATAACATTATCATCATACTCTCCTCACACCTGAAATGTTCCTCTGGGCTTATCTGTTTATCCTACCAGGTCCCGGTATCGCCCCCATCATCGCGGTCGGGCAGGAGGTGGGCTTCGCGGTCAACGCTAAAGCAGCTGGGAATGGGAAGGTGACATGCATCGTAGTGATGCCGGATGGGACCGAGGTGGAGGCTGACGTCATCCAGAACGAGGATGGAACATTCGATATCTTCTACACCGCCCTGACCCCCGGGAACTATGTCATATACGTACGCTTTGGAGGGGAGAACGTCCCCAAGAGCCCCTTCAGGGTCATGGTGAGATACAAGATACTGTAACTATACTGTCATACAGTACATATATTACCCAGGGTCATGGTGAGATACAAGATACTGTAACTATACTGTCCTACAGTACATGTATTACCCAGGGTCATGGTGAGGTACAAGATACTGTAACTATACTGTCATACAGTACATATATTACCCAGGGTCATGGTGAGGTACAAGATACTGTAACTATACTGTCATACAGTACATATATTACCCAGGGTCATGGTGAGGTACAAGATACTGTAACTATACTGTCCTACAGTACATATATTACCCAGGGTCATGGTGAGATACAAGATACTGTAACTATACTGTCATACAGTACATATATTACCCAGGGTCATGGTGAGGTACAAGATACTGTAACTATACTGTCCTACAGTACATATATTACCCAGGGTCATGGTGAGGTACAAGATACTGTAACTATACTGTCATACAGTACATATATTACCCAGGGTCATGGTGAGGTACAAGATACTGTAACTATACTGTCCTACAGTACATATATTACCCAGGGTCATGGTGAGGTACAAGATACTGTAACTATACTGTCATACAGTACATATATTACCCAGGGTCATGGTGAGATACAAGATACTGTAACTATACTGTCCTACAGTACATATATTACCCAGGGTCATGGTGAGGTACAAGATACTGTAACTATACTGTCCTACAGTACATATATTACCCAGGGTCATGGTGAGGTACAAGATACTGTAACTATACTGTCATACAGTACATATATTACCCAGGGTCATGGTGAGGTACAAGATACTGTCCTACAGTACATATATTACCCAGGGTCATGGTAAGATACAAGATACTGTAACTATACTGTCATACAGTACATATATTACCCAGGGTCATGGTGAGGTACAAGATACTGTAACTATACTGTCATACAGTACATATATTACCCAGGGTCATGGTGAGGTACAAGATACTGTAACTATACTGTCATACAGTACATATATTACCCAGGGTCATGGTGAGGTACAAGATACTGTAACTATACTGTCCTACAGTACATATATTACCCAGGGTCATGGTGAGATACAAGATACTGTAACTATACTGTCATACAGTACATATATTACCCAGGGTCATGGTGAGATACAAGATACTGTAACTATACTGTCATACAGTACATATATTACCCAGGGTCATGGTGAGGTACAAGATACTGTAACTATACTGTCCTACAGTACATATATTACCCAGGGTCATGGTGAGGTACAAGATACTGTAACTATACTGTCCTACAGTGTGTGTCTCTGTCCCTGTGTGTGTGTGAAACCTGACATGGTTATTATTCCCCAGGCGACTGATGACGCTCCAGTGATGCAGCAACGATCAGTCAATCAGCAGTCAGCTGCTCCTGGAGCCGCTGGATTCCAGCCCTGGGTACAGAGTAGAGAATCCCCTCTATCCCTCCCTCTATCCCTCCCTCTATCCCTCCCTCTATCCCTCCCTCTATCCCTCCCTCTATCCCTCCCTCTATCCCTCCCTCTATCCCTCCCTCCCTCTATCTATCCCTCCCTCCCTCTATCCCTCCCTCCCTCCCTCCCTCTATCTATCCCTCCCTCCCTCCCTCCCTCTATCTATCCCTCCCTCCCTCCCTCTATCTATCCCTCCCTCCCTCCCTCTATCTATCCCTCCCTCCCTCTATCTATCCCTCCCTCCCTCCCTCTATCTATCCCTCCCTCCCTCCCTCCCTCTATCTATCCCTCCCTCCCTCCCTCTATCTATCCCTCCCTCCCTCCCTCCCTCCCTCTATCTATCCCTCCCTCCCTCTATCTATCCCTCCCTCCATCCCTCCCTCCCTCTATCTATCCCTCCCTCCCTCTATCTATCCCTCCCTCCCTCCCTCTATCTATCCCTCCCTCCCTCCCTCCCTCTATCTATCCCTCCCTCCCTCCCTCTATCTATCCCTCCCTCCCTCCCTCCCTCCCTCTATCTATCCCTCCCTCCCTCTATCTATCCCTCCTCCATCCCTCCCTCCCTCTATCTATCCCTCCCTCCCTCTATCTATCCCTCCCTCCCTCCCTCCCTCCCTCCCTCCCTCTATCTATCCCTCCCTCCTCTATCTATCCCTCCCTCCCTCTATCTATCCCTCCCTCCCTCCCTCTATCTATCCCTCCCTCCCTCCCTCTATCTATCCCTCCCTCCCTCCCTCTATCTATCCCTCCCTCCCTCCCTCTATCTATCCCTCCCTCCCTCCCTCTATCCCTCCCTCCCTCCCTCTATCTATCCCTCCCTCCCTCCCTCTATCTATCCCTCCCTCCCTCCCTCTATCTATCCCTCCCTCCCTCCCTCCCTCTATCTATCCCTCCCTCCCTCCCTCTATCTATCTATCCCTCCCTCCCTCCCTCTATCTATCCCTCCCCTCCCTCCCTCTATCTATCTATCTATCCCTCCTCCCTCCCTCTATCTATCCCTCCCTCCCTCCCTCTATCTATCCCTCCCTCCCTCCCTCTATCTATCCCTCCCCTCCCTCCCTCTATCTATCTATCCCTCCCTCCCTCCCTCTATCTATCCCTCCCTCCCTCCCTCCCTCCCCTCCCTCCCTCCCTCCCTCCCTCCATCCCTCCCTCCCTCTATCTATCCCTCCCTCCCTCTATCTATCCCTCCCTCCCTCCCTCCCTCCCTCCCTCCCTCTATCTATCCCTCCCTCCCTCCCTCTATCTATCCCTCCCTCCCTCCCTCCATCCCTCCCTCCCTCCCTCTATCTATCCCTCCCTCCCTCCCTCCCTCTATCTATCCCTCCCTCCCTCCCTCCATCCCTCCCTCCCTCTATCTATCCCTCCCTCCCTCCCTCCCTCCTCTATCTATCCCTCCCTCCCTCCCTCTATCTATCCCTCCCTCCCTCCCTCTATCTATCCCTCCCCTCCCTCCCTCTATCTATCCCTCCCTCCCTCCCTCCCTCTATCTATCCTCCCCTCCCTCCTCTATCTATCTATCCCTCCCTCCCTCCCTCTATCTATCCCTCCCTCCCTCCCTCTATCTATCCCTCCCCTCCCTCCCTCTATCTATCTATCCCTCCCTCCCTCTATCTATCCCTCCCTCCCTCCCTCCCTCCCTCCCTCCCTCCCTCCCTCTATCTATCCCTCCCTCCCTCTATCTATCCCTCCCTCCCTCCCTCCCTCCCTCTATCTATCCCTCCCTCCCTCCCTCTATCTATCCCTCCCTCCCTCCCTCTATCTATCCCTCCCTCCCTCCCTCTATCTATCCCTCCCTCCCTCCCTCCCTCCATCCCTCCCTCCCTCTATCTATCCCTCCCTCCCTCTATCTATCCCTCCCTCCCTCCCTCTATCTATCCCTCCCTCCCTCCCTCCCTCTATCTATCCCTCCCTCCACCCTCCCTCTATCTATCCCTCCCTCCCTCCCTCCCACCCTCCATCCCTCCCTCCCTCTATCTATCCCACCCTCCCTCTATCTATCCCCCCACCCTCCCTCCATCCCTCCCTCCCTCTATCTATCCCTCCCTCCCATCCCTCCCTCCCTCCCTCCCTCTATCTATCCCTCCCTCCCTCCCTCTATCTATCCCTCCCTCCCTCCCTCTATCTATCCCTCCCTCCCTCCCTCTATCTATCCCTCCCCTCCCTCCCTCTATCTATCTATCCCTCCCTCTATCTATCCCTCCCTCCCTCCCTCTATCTTTCCCTCCCTCCCTCCCTCCCTCTATCTATCCCTCCCTCCCTCCCTCTATCTATCCCTCCCCTCCCTCCCTCTATCTATCCCTCCCCTCCCTCCCTCTATCTATCCCTCCCTCCCTCCCTCTATCTATCTATCCCTCCCTCTATCTATCCCTCCCTCCCTCCCTCTATCTATCTACCCTCCCACCCTCTATCTATCCCTCCCTCCCTCCCTCTATCTATCCCTCCCTCCCTCCCTCTATCTATCTATCTATCCTCTATCTATCCCTCCCTCCCTCCCTCTATCTATCCCCTCCCTCCCTCCCTCTATCTATCTATCCCTCCCTCTATCTATCCCTCCCTCCCTCCCTCTATCTATCTATCTATCCCTCCCTCTATCTATCCCTCCCTCCCACCCTCTATCAATCCCTCCCTCCCTCTATCTATCCCTCCCTCCCTCCCTCTATCTATCCTCCTCCCTCCCTCTATCTATCCCTCCCCTCCTCCCTCTATCTATCTATCCCTCCCTCTATCTATCCCTCCCTCCCTCCCTCTATCTTTCCCTCCCTCCCTCCCTCCCTCTATCTATCCCTCCCTCCCTCCCTCTATCTATCCCTCCCTCCCTCCCTCTATCTATCCCTCCCCTCCCTCCCTCTATCTATCCCTCCCTCCCTCCCTCTATCTATCTATCCCTCCCTCTATCTATCCCTCCCTCCCTCCCTCTATCTATCCCTCCCTCCCTCCCTCTATCTATCCCTCCCTCCCTCCCTCTATCTATCCCTCCCCTCCCTCCCTCTATCTATCTATCCCTCCCTCTATCTATCCCTCCCTCCCTCCCTCTATCTTTCCCTCCCTCCCTCCCTCCCTCTATCTATCCCTCCCTCCCTCTATCTATCCCTCCCTCCCTCCCTCTATCTATCCCTCCCCTCCCTCCCTCCCTCCCTCTATCTATCCCTCCCTCCCTCCATCTATCTATCCCTCCCTCCCTCCCTCCCTCTATCTATCCCTCCCTCCCTCCCTCTATCTATCCCTCCCTCCCTCCCTCTATCTATCCCTCCCTCCCTCTATCTATCCCTCCCCTCCCTCCCTCTATCTATCTATCCCTCCCTCCCTCCCTCTATCTATCCCTCCCTCCCTCCCTCTATCTATCCCTCCCTCCCTCCCTCTATCTATCCCTCCCTCCCTCCCTCTATCTATCCCCTCCCTCCCCTCCCTCTATCTATCCCTCCCTCCCTCCCTCTATCTATCCCTCCCCTCCCCCCTCTATCTATCTATCCCTCCCTCCCTCCCTCTATCTATCCCTCCCCTCCCTCCCTCTATCTATCCCTCCCTCCCCTCCCTCCCTCTATCTATCCCTCCCTCCCTCCCTCCTCTATCTATCCCTCCCTCCCTCCCTCTATCTATCCCTCCCTCCTCCCTCTATCTATCCCTCCCTCCCTCCCTCTATCTATCCCTCCCTCCCTCCCTCTATCTATCCCTCCCTCCCTCCCTCTATCTATCCCTCCCCCTCCCTCCCTCTATCTATCTATCCCTCCCCTCCCTCCCTCTATCTATCTACTCCCTCCCTCCCTCCCTCCCTCCCTCTATCTATCCCTCCCTCCCTCCCTCCCTCTATCTATCCCTCCCTCCCTCCCTCTATCTATCCCTCCCCCTCCCTCCCTCCCTCTATCTATCCCTCCCCTCCCTCCCTCCCTCTATCTATCCCTCCCTCCCTCCCTCTATCTATCCCTCCCTCCCTCCCTCTATCTATCCCTCCCTCCCTCCCTCTATCTATCCCTCCCCTCCCTCCCTCTATCTATCCCTCCCCTCCCTCCCTCTATCTATCTATCCCTCCCTCCCTCCCTCTATCTATCCCTCCTCCCTCTATCTATCCCTCCCTCCCTCCCTCTATCTATCCCTCCCTCCCTCCCTCTATCTATCTATCCCTCCCTCCCTCCCTCTATCTATCCCTCCCCTCCCTCCCTCTATCTATCCCTCCCTCCCTCCCTCTATCTATCCTCCCTCCCCTCCCTCCCTCTATCTATCCCTCCCTCCCTCCCCCCTCCTCCCTCTATCTATCCCTCCCCTCCCTCCCTCCCTCTATCTATCCCTCCCCTCCCTCCCTCTATCTATCTATCCCTCCCTCCCTCCCTCTATCTATCCCTCCCTCCCTCCCTCTATCTATCCCTCCCTCCCTCCCTCTATCTATCCCTCCCTCTATCTATCTATCCCTCCCTCCCTCCCTCTATCTATCCCTCCCCTCCCTCCCCTCCCTCCCTCTATCTATCCCTCCCTCCCTCCCTCTATCTATCCCTCCCCTCCCTCCCTCCCTCTATCTATCCCTCCCTCCCTCCCTCTATCTATCCCTCCCTCCCTCCCTCTATCTATCCCTCCCTCCCTCTATCTATCCCTCCCCTCCCTCCCTCTATCTATCTATCCCTCCCTCCTCCCTCTATCTATCCCTCCCTCCCTCCCTCTATCTATCCCTCCCTCCCTCCCTCTATCTATCCCTCCCTCCCTCCCTCTATCTATCCCTCCCTCCCTCCCTCTATCTATCCCTCCCCTCCCTCCCTCTATCTATCCCTCCTCCCTCCCTCCCTCTATCTATCCCTCCCTCCCTCCCTCTATCTATCCCTCCCTCCCTCCCTCTATCTATCCCCTCCCTCCCTCTATCTATCTATCCCTCCCTCCCTCCCTCTATCTATCCCTCCCTCCCTCCCTCTATCTATCCCTCCCTCCCTCCCTCTATCTATCCCTCCCTCCCTCCCTCTATCTATCCCTCCCTCCCTCCCTCTATCTATCCCTCCCTCCCTCCCTCTATCTATCCCTCCCTCCTCCCTCCCTCTATCTATCCCTCCCTCCCTCCCCTCCCTCTATCTATCCCTCCCTCCCTCCCTCTATCTATCCCTCCCTCCCTCCCTCTATCTATCCCTCCCTCCCTCTATCTATCTATCCCTCCCTCCCTCCCTCTATCTATCCCTCCCTCCCTCTATCTATCCCTCCCTCCCTCCCTCTATCTATCCCTCCCTCCCTCCCTCTATCTATCCCTCCCTCCCTCCCTCTATCTATCCCTCCCTCCCTCCCTCTATCTATCCCTCCCTCCCTCCCTCTATCTATCTATCCCTCCCTCCCTCCCTGTATCTATCCCTCCCTCCCTCCCTCTATCTATCCCTCCCTCCCTCCCTCTATCTATCCCTCCCTCCCTCCCTCCCTCCCTCTATCTATCCCTCCCTCCCTCTATCTATCCCTCCCTCCCTCCCTCTATCTATCCCTCTATCCCTCCCTCTATCCCTCCCTCTATCCCTCCCTCCCTCCAGGTATGCTGTGGGTCACTCACTCACTCACTCACTCACTCACTCACTCACTCACTCACACTACTCCTGCAAGAGGCACCAGTTTGTCCTGATTGCTTTATCTGAATCACTCACTGCCTGTTTGCCTGACTATGTGATCCTCTCTCACCTCAGATTTTACCACAGGACGACTCAGGCAGCATGAGACTGTAAATGGTTGAAATGCAGTGATGTGATGACATACAGACTTAGTCATTCTCCTGATATGACAGATCTCCTACCGAAGACATAACGGTCATGTTTTTAATGATCAACCCCCTTCCCCCCTCTTGTTTCCTCCTCTCCCCTCCAGGTGACAGACGGGTCCTACCACCCAGCCAACCGTCTGAACGGCACAGGTTTCAGGCCCTTCGACATGGTCATTCCCTTCGCCTTCCGCAAGGGAGAGATCACAGGTGAGATACTGACCAATCACTATTACATTTCTATTTAAGGGCTGTATTGTAATGGGAAACATATGTAAACATTGCCAAAGCAAGTGAAGTAGATGGTAAACACTTTTTTTTTTTTTTTTTTTACAGTAAACATTACACTCAGAAGTTCCACAAGAATAAAGACATTTCAAATGTTGTATTATGTGTATATACGGTGTTTAAACAATGTGCAAATAGTTAAAGTATAAAAGGGAAAATCAACATAAATATGGGTTGTATTTACATGGTGTTTGTTCTTCACTGGTTGTCCTTTTCTTGTGACAACAGGTCACACATCTTGCTGCTGTGATGAACACTGTGGTATTTCACCCAGTAGATATGGGAGTTTATCAAGATTGGATTTGTTTCGAATTCTTTGGATCTGTGTAATCTGAGGGAAATATGTGTCTCTAATATGGTCACACATTTGGCAGGAGGTTATGAAGTGCTGCTCAGTTTCCACCTCATTTTGTGGGCAGTGTGCACATAGCCTGTCTTTTCCTGAGAGCCAGGTCTGCCTACTGCAGCCTTTCTCAATAGCAAGGCTATGCTCACTGAGTCTGGTCATAGTCAAAGCTTTCCTTAAGTTTGGGTCAGTCACAGTGGTCAGGTATTCTGCCACTGTGTGTCTCTGTTTAGGGCCAAATACCATTCTAGTTTACTCAGTTTTTTTGTTAATTCTTTCCAATGTGTCAAGTAATTCTGTGGGGTCGGTTTGTGTTTGTGAACAAGGACCAGCTACCTTAGGGGACTCTTCCCCAGCTTCATCTCTCTGTAGGTGATGCTTTGTTATGGAAGGTTTGGGAATCACTTCCTTTTAGGTGGTTGTAGAATTTAATGGCTCTTTTCTGGATTTTGGTAATTAGTGGGTATCGGCCTAATTCTGCTCTGCATGCATTATTTGGTGTTTTACGTTGTATACAGAGGATATTTTAGAAGAATCTTAGGTCAAAGGCAGATGACCTCAGACCTGGGATATTCCAGGATGAGATAGTAAAAGCTTTGTGTTCCATAGTGTCTAGTGTTGTTTTTGTGTGGTTTCTATCTAACTTCCTGTTGAGGGAGAGATTACAAGTGAGATACTGACCAATAAATATCTAACTTCCTTTTGAGAGACAGTTAAGAGGTGAGATACTGACCACAGCTGTAACTGAAATCAAGTGTGAGATCACAGGTGAGACATTGACAGGCATATCTTTCCTGTAAGATGGAGAGGAGGCGTGTCTCATCATTAGCTAAACATATTTCAATGAGATGCTTCTTGGCAACGCAGAATGACATAACACATTGTAGAGCAACGCAGAATGACATAACACATTGTAGCGCAACGCAGAATGACATAACACATCTCTCTCTCTCTCGCTCGCTCTCTCTAGGTGAGGTCCACATGCCATCAGGGGAGACTGCTCAGCCTGAGATCATTGACAACAAGGACGGGACAGTCACAGTGAAGTTTGCCCCAACTGAGGCCGGCCTCCACGAGATGCACATCAAGTACAATGGAACACACATTCCAGGTCAGCGTGCGCGCACACACACACACACACACACACACGGTAACACTTTCAGGTGTTGTGTGCTAGTCTGTTTGGCTGGTAGAATAGCAGGCTGTGGAACAAAGTCGGATATCTCCAACGAATGAACACGGATCACTAAATCTAAACACTACACACACTACACACACACACTACACACACACAGAATAAAGTGATGAATATCCTGTCAGGATTCCTGTGTATTGAAGTCATGAACAGGACGTGGGAGGGAGGGAGGGAGGGAGGGGAGAATGGCTCAGTTGATGCGAGTTGAAAAGATCCTCTTTTTCTTCCCATGAGAGATGTATTTTAACACAAAGAGAGAAAGGCCCATTGAGATGCTGATTAATAGTTGTTGGTAAGAGACCTCTCCTGGTCACATCATGCTGTGTGGATGTCTTCCCCTCCCTCCTCCCTGGGACCCTAGGAGGGGTACTGTGGGAGTCGGGTGGATGAGAAGAGTGGTGACCATGTAACTACCCCCGGGACGGCTAGGTCTAATGTCTGTAGGGGTTTCACATTATCTCCTACATTGTCATAATGCTACATTGTCATAATGCTACATTGTCATAATGCTACATTGTCATCATGCTACATTGTCATCATGCTACATTGTCATCATGCTACGCTACATTGTCATCATGCTACATTGTCATCATGCTACATTGTCATCATGCTACATTGTCATCATGCTACATTGTCATCATGCTACATCATGTTTCATCATCATCATCATGCTTCGTCATCATGCATGCCTCGTCGTCCTGTCCCAGCCACTATGGGGTGGGGGGGGGGGGGTGATGACCTGTCCCAGCCACTATGGGGGGGGGGGGGGGGAATGTCCTGTCCCAGCCACTATGGGGGGGGGGGGGGGAAATGTCCTGTCCCAGCCACTATGGGGGGGGGAAATGTCCTGTCCCAGCCACTATGGGGGGGGGAAATGTCCTGTCCCAGCCACTATGGGGGGGGGGGGGAAATGTCCTGTCCCAGCCACTATGGGGGGGGGGGGGAAATGTCCTGTCCCAGCCACTATGGGGGGGGGGGGGAAATGTCCTGTCCCAGCCACTATGGGGGGGGGGGAAATGTCCTGTCCCAGCCACTATGGGGGGGGGGGGGGAAATGTCCTGTCCCAGCCACTATGGGGGGGGGGGGGAAAATGTCCTGTCCCAGCCACTATGGGGGGGGGGGGATGTCCTGTCCCAGCCACTATGGGGGGGGGGGGGGGAAATGTCCTGTCCCAGCCACTATGGGGGGGGGGGGGGGAAATGTCCTGTCCCAGCCACTATGGGGGGGGGGGAATCATTTCCTGTCCCAGCCACTATGGGGGGGGGGGGGGGAATCATTTCCTGTCCCAGCCACTATGGGGGGGGGGGGGGGGGGTGGCAAATGTCCTGTCCCAGCCACTATGGGGGGGGGGGGGGGTGGCAAATGTCCTGTCCCAGCCACTATTGGGGGGGGGGGGTAATGTCCTGTCCCAGCCACTATGGGGGGGGGGGGGGGGAAATGTCCTGTCCCAGCCACTATGGGGGGGGGGGGATGTCCTGTCCCAGCCACTATGGGGGGGGGGGGATGTCCTGTCCCAGCCACTATGGGGGGGGGGGGATGTCCTGTCCCAGCCACTATGGGGGGGGGGGATGTCCTGTCCCAGCCACTATGGGGGGGGGGGATGTCCTGTCCCAGCCACTATGGGGGGGGGGGGGGGGAAATGTCCTGTCCCAGCCACTATGGGGGGGGGGGGGATGTCCTGTCCCAGCCACTATGAGGGGGGGGGGGATGTCCTGTCCCAGCCACTATGGGGGGGGGAAATGTCCTGTCCCAGCCACTATGGGGGGGGGGGGGGAAATGTCCTGTCCCAGCCACTATGGGGGGGGGGAGGAATGTCCTGTCCCAGCCACTATGGGGGGGGGAGGAATGTCCTGTCCCAGCCACTATGGGGGGGGGGGAGGAATGTCCTGTCCCAGCCACTATGAGAGGGGGGGGATGTCCTGTCCCAGCCACTATGGGGGAGGAATGTCCTGTCCCAGCCACTATGGGGGGGGAGGAATGTCCTGTCCCAGCCACTATGGGGGGGGAGGAATGTCCTGTCCCAGCCACTATGGGGGGGGAGGAATGTCCTGTCCCAGCCACTATGGGGGGGGGAGGAATGTCCTGTCCCAGCCACTATGGGGGGGGGAGGAATGTCCTGTCCCAGCCACTATGGGGGGGGAGGAATGACCTGTCCCAGCCACTATGGGGGGGGAGGAATGTCCTGTCCCAGCCACTATGGGGGGGGAGGAATGACCTGTCCCAGCCACTATGGGGGGGGAGGAATGTCCTGTCCCAGCCACTATGGGGGGGGAGGAATGTCCTGTCCCAGCCACTATGGGGGGGGAGGAATGTCCTGTCCCAGCCACTATGGGGGGGGAGGAATGTCCTGTCCCAGCCACTAGGAACAATAGTAGCTGTTTAAACCAGCAGGCTATTGTTCTGCTTCACTCTCATTACGTTGCTCTTTTCTTAGTGTTTATACAGAGATTAATGTTACCATGGAAACACTCTGTCGTTTCTTTCTAAAAAGCATTTTATTGACATGTCATTTATTTTATTTGATAATCTTTTATCTAAAGCCAAGCCAATGAGAATACAATCTGCTTCTGTTTGATTAGTCATGTATGAAGTATTAGCCTAATGAATAACAGTTTAGGGCTTGCTACTCCATTTAGATATCGGAACATTCTCGCGACCCCAACCATGTGAATTCAATTTTATTAACAGCCAATGTTAACTTTTATATTTTTGTGGATATTCTAACAGTATTTCTGTTTGTAATGTGGGGCTATAACAGTCAACATATCTGTCACCACTAATGAGATGGGTTTGGCTTGATGCATGTCGTGTCAGAGCTTCTCAAAGTAAGGGGGCGTGATTGACAGTGAGCACCTCTTCTCTCCTGCAACATCCAACCTGTATCTATATTTTGTTTTAATGCAGACGAGAGCACTGAATCAGCGTACCATGAGTTGTGATGCTCGGAGGGAGACGGCACCTTATTGATACACAACCACCACACAATACATGTCTGATCAAGGAAAACTCCTAGCCTTACATACTGTTTATCGTCTCATTTTGATGATGTCATCATTGTTGTCTTTAGAGTCTCCTCTGCAGTTCTATGTAAACAACGCCAACAGTGCCAACGTGACGGCCTCCGGTCCCGGTCTGGTCTATGGCGTCGCCAACAAGACTGCCATGTTCACCATCTACACTGAGGACGCTGCCGAGGGTATGCACACACACTGAGGACGCTGCCGAGGGTACACGTGCGCACACACACACACACACACACAGAGGACGCTGCCGAGGGTATGCACACACACTGAGGACGCTGCCGAGGGTACACACACACGCACACACTGAGGACGCTGCCGAGGGTACACACACACACACGCACACACTGAGGACGCTGCAGAGGGTACGTACAGTACAGAGGAGACATGGTTTTCTCTGATGGGAAATTGAAATGCATAGTATATAACATTTCTCGCCACCAAGCAGAGAGTAAATTGACTTGTCTGGTGGATGTCTTGGTTGTCTGAAACATCCTTTTAAACATCTAAATAAAGTATAGTGTTGGTAGAGTGAGCATCTTATCCTCATTTGCTGTGTTTGACTGGTTGGTCTCCAGGAGGTCTGGACCTGGCCATCGAGGGTCCGTCCAAGGCAGAAATCAGCTGTTTGGATAATAAAGATGGTACCTGCACCGTGACCTACCTGCCTGTTCTACCTGGAGACTACCATATACTGGTCAGATACAACGACAAGCACATCGCTGGCAGCCCCTTCAATGCTAGGATCACCGGTAAGATGCACACAACACACACACAACACACAACACTAGAGAATCTGTTCTAATAAAGTACAAGGCTTTATTACAGCATAGCAACGTTTTTAAAAACAGAATTGTGAGATTGCTTTATCCGACACTTTGCGGTTGCATGAGGCTTGGTGATCCCTCTCCTCTCGCTGCAGCTAAGTTAGTTCTAATTATTATGTGGAATTAAATGTACAGTGGGGAGAACAAGTATTTGATACACTGCCGTTTTTGCAGGTTTTCCTACTTACAAAGCATGTAGAGGTCTGTAATTTTTATCATAGGTACACTTCAACTGTGAGTGACGGAATCTAAAACAAAAATCCAGAAAATCACATTGTATGATTTTTTTATAATTAATTTGCATTTTATTGCATGACATAAGTATTTGATCACCTACCAACCAGTAAGAATTCCGGCTCTCACAGACCTGTTAGTTTTTCTTTAAGAAGCCCTCCTGTTCTCCACTCATTACCTGTATTAACTGCACCTGTTTGAACTCGTTACCTGTATAAAAGACACCTGTCCACACACTCAATCAAACAGACTACAACCTCTCCACAATGGCAAAGACCAGAGAGCTGTGTAAGGACATCAGGGATAAAATTGTAGACCTGCACAAGGCTGGGTTGGGCTAAAGGACAATAGGCAAGCAGCTTGGTGAGAAGGCAACAACTGTTGGCGCAATTATTAGAAAATGGAAGAAGTTCAAGATGACGGTCAATCTCCCTCGGTCTGGGGCACCATGCAAGATCTCACCTTGTGGGGCATCAATGATCATGAGGAAGGTGAGGGATCAGCCCAGAACTACACAGCAGGACCTGGTCAATGACCTGAAGAGAGCTGGGACCACAGTCTCAAAGAAAACCATTAGTAACACACTACGCCGTCATGGATTAAAATCCTGCAGCGCACGCAAGGTCCCCCTGCTCAAGCCAGCGCATGTCCAGGCCCGTCTGAAGTTTGCCAATGACTATCTGGATGATCCAGAGGAGGAATGGGAGAAGGTCATGTGGTCTGATGAGACAAAAATTGAGCTTTTTGGTCTAAACTCCACTCGCCCTGTTTGGAGGAAGAAGAAGGATGAGTACAACCCCAAGAACACCATCCCAACCGTGAAGCATTGAGGTGGAAACATTCTTTGGGGATGCTTTTCTGCAAAGGGGACAGGACGACTGCACCGTATTGAGGGGAGGATGGATGGGGCCATGTATCGCGAGATCTTGGCCAACAACCTCCTTCCCTCAGTAAGAGCATTGAAGATGGGTCGTGGCTGGGTCTTCCAGCATGACAACGACCCGAAACAGACAGCCAGGGCAACTAAGGAGTGGTTCCGTAAGAAGCATCTCAAGGTCCTGGAGTGGCCTAGCCAGTCTCCAGACCTGAACCCAATATAAAATCTTTGGAGGGAGCTAAAAGTCCGTATTGCCCAGCGACAGCCCCGAAACCTGAAGGATCTGGAGAAGGTCTGTATGGAGGAGTGGGCCAAAATCCCTGCTGCAGTGTGTGCAAACCTGGTCAAGAACTACAGGAAACGTATGATCTCTGTAATTGCAAACAAAGGTTTCTGTACCAAATATTAAGTTCTGCTTTTCTGATGTATCAAATACTTATGTCATGCAATAAAATGCAAATTAATTACTTAAAAATCATACAATGTGATTTTCTGGATTTTTGTTTTAGATTCCGTCACTCACAGTTGAAGTGTACCTATGATAAAAATTACAGACTTCTACATGCTTTGTAAGTAGGAAAACCTGCAAAAGGGTTTGGCCGGCCGGGATGTCCTTGTCCCATCGCACTCTAGCGACTCCTGTGGTGGGATGGACGCATGCACGCTGACACGTTGCTAGGTGTACAGTGTTTCCTCCGACACATTGGTGCGGCTGGCTTCCGGGTTAAACGATCATTGTCAAGAAGCAGTACGGCTTGGTGGGGGTCGTGTTTCAGAGAACCTTCGCCTCTACCAGTCATTACGGGAGTTGCAGCGATGGGACAAGACTAACTACCAATTGGATGTCACGAAAGTATTACAATGGGAATTAACTTATCTTTCTGCATACAGTGCATTTGGAAAGTATTCAGACCCCTTGACTTTTTCCACATTTTTTTTACGTTATAGCCTTATTCTAAAATGTATTCAAAAAATATTTCTCATCAATCTACAAAGCAAAAACAGGTAGACATTTTTGCTCATTTATTACAAATAAAAAACTGAAATATCAATATCATATTCAGACCCTGAACTCAGAATTTTGTTGAAGCACCTTTGGCAGCGATTACAGCCTTGAGTATTCTTGGGTATAACACTACAAGTTTGGTACACCTGTATTTGGAGAGTTTCTCCCATTCTTCTCTGCAGATCCTCTCATGCTCTGTCAGGTTGGATGGGGAGCGTTGATCGGTTCAAGTCCAGGTTCTAGCTGAGACATTAAAGGACATTCAGAGACTTGTCCCGAAGCCACTCCTGTGTTATCTTGGCTGTGTGCTTAGGGTCGTTGTCCTGTTGGGAGGTGAACCTTCGCCCCAGTCTGAGGTCCTGAGCGCTCTGGAGCAGATTTTCATCAAGGATCTCTCTTTACTTTGCTCTGTTCATCTTTCCCTCGATACGGACTAGTCTCCCAGTCCCTGCAGCTGAAAAACATCCCCACAGCATGATGCTGCCACCACTATGCTTCATCGTAGGGATGGCGCCAGGTTTCCTCCAGACGTGACGCTTGGCATTCAGGCTAAAGAGTTCAATCATGGTTTCATCAGACCAGTGAATCTTGTTTCATGGTCAGAGTCCTTTAGGTGCCTTCTGGCAAACTCTAAGCAGGCTGTCATGTACCTTTTACTGAGGAGTGGCTTCTCTCTGGCCACTCTACCATAAAGGCCTGATTGGTGAAGTGCTGCAGAGATGGTTGTCCTTCTGGAAGGTTCTCCCATCTTCACAAAGGAACTCTGGTGCTCTATCAGAGTGACCATCGGGTTCTTGGTCACCTCCCTGACCAAGGCCCTTCTCCCCCATTTGCTCAGTTTGGCCAGGCGGCGAGCTCTTGGAAAAGTGTTGGTGGTTCCGAACTTCTTCCATTTAAGAATGATGGATGTCACAGTGTTCTTGGAACCTTCAATGCTGCAGACATTTTTTAGTACCCTTCCCCAGATCTGTGCCTCGACACAATCCTGTCTCGGAGCTCTACGGACAATTTCTTCAACCTCATGGCTTGGTTTTTGCTCTGACATGCACTGTCAACTGTAGGACCTTATATAGACAGGTGTGTGCCTTTCCAAATCATGTCCAATCAATGTAATTTACCACAAGTGGACTCTAATAAAGTTGTAGAAACATCTTAAGGATGATCAATGGAAACAGGATGATCAATATCGAGTCTCATAGCAAAGGATCTGAATATTTATATAAATAGGGCATATTTTTTTATTTTTAATACATTTGCAAAAGTTTCTAAAAACCTGTTCGCTTTGTCATTATGGAGTGTTGTGTGTAGATTGAGGACAATAATTATTTAATCCATTTTAGAATAAGGCTTTAACATAACATGTGGAACAAGTCAAGGTGTCTGAATACTTTCTGAATGCAGTGTTTATTGGGGTGCAGTGAGATGAGTTGGACGATTATTTTCTCGTCAATCATCTTGAAAAAACGTATACTTGGGGCGGCAGGTAGCCTAGTGGTTAGAGTGTTGGGCCCGTAACTGAAAGGTTGCCGGATTGAATCCCCGAGCTGACAAGGTATAAATCTGTCGTTCTGCCCCTGAACAAGGCAGTTAACCCACTGTTCCTAGGCCGTCATTGTAAATAAGAATTTGTTCTTAACTGACTTGCCTAGTAAAATAAAGGTTAAATAAATAAAAAATAGTAATACTTAAACTGAGAATCAACCAGTGTCAGCATTTAAATGGGGGTTTGAGCAGGTGGTTCTGGGCAGGTGTGATGTAGTTGATCTGGAGATGGAGGTGTGAGCAGGTGGTTCTGGGCAGGTGTGATGTAGTTGTGTGTGTGTTTTGTATAATAAGGGAAATATGACAAGCTTGTAACAATCATCTGATTATTCATTATGAATAGGATTTTTTAGATTTATTTAGTTTACATTCATTGTAACCAGGTCACAAATAATTTACACACACAACATGAACAGATTAACTTGGTCAAAACATTTCTTTATTAAAGACTAGCAGAATGTTGGTACTTCACTGGAGGGAAGGAGTGTTGGGTCAGTAACCGAAAGGCTGCTGGATCTAATCCCCGAGCTGACAAGGTAAAAGTCTGTCGTTCTGCCCCTGGACAAGGCCTTTAACTCGGGCGCCGAAGACGTGGAATTTGATAAAGGCAGCCCCTCGCACCGCTCTGATTCAGATGAATAGTCCGTTGTAAAACTGAATGCATTCAACTGAAATGTGTCTTCTGCATTTAACCCAACCTCAACTGACTAGTATCTTATTTATTTTGATCCAAAGCCACGAAGGAGTGAGTCACTCAGCTTTATGCTGAAAGATATAGCTTTATGCTGTGAAATAGCCTAGTAAATAGGCCAAGCCTAAACTAATATATTAAACTGCCAAACTAAACTAGTACTCTTCATAAATAAATGAAGTAGCTCAGGTCTTTTCCCTCCCTGTCCTCATGGACTCTCATTCAGTTTCTTCTTCACATCAGCAAAGAAGGACTCTGTTTCAGAAACTCACTATCACTCTTTCACACTGTGGTCAATAAAGACAGTTTTATTTAGAGGGATAGAAACCGTGTCAATTTATTTGAAAATCGTCAGTCCATATGTCAAGTGTAATTGCGCCATTGTATTTACCTAAGTTCTCTCTCAACTCCGGGAACACCAGCCAGCTTATTTTTTTTGCCTGATGCAGGACTCTAGTGCCAGAGAAGAGACTCTTGGACTGAAACATTCACACTTCCATTAATTTAGAGAAAGATAGCCAATTTGTGCCACATAGATCAGCGTTCTATCGCCTCCTTGTGATAGTGTGGTGCAATGACAGAATGACGCAATTTGCCACAATATGCAGTCTGGTGTCTGGACAACTTGGTTAAGTTGGGTGTGTTAGTGCTAGGCTGCAACAGAATCCAGCGTTAGTGCTAGGCTGCAACAGAACCCAGCGTTAGTGCTAGGCTGCAACAGAACCCAGCGTTAGTGCTAGGCTGCAACAGAACCCAGCGTTAGTGCTAGGCTGCAACAGAACCCAGCGTTAGTGCTAGGCTGCAACAGAACCCAGCGTTAGTGCTAGGCTGCAACAGAACCCAGCGTTAGTGCTAGGCTGCAACAGAACCCAGCGTTAGTGCTAGGCTGCAACAGAACCCAGCGTTAGTGCTAGGCTGCAACAGAACCCAGCGTTAGTGCTAGGCTGCAACAGAACCCAGCGTTAGTGCTAGGCTGCAACAGAACCCAGCGTTAGTGCTAGGCTGCAACAGAACCCAGCGTTAGTGCTAGGCTGCAACAGAACCCAGCGTTAGTGCTAGGCTGCAACAGAACCCAGCGTTAGTGCTAGGCTGCAACAGAACCCAGCGTTAGTGCTAGGCTGCAACAGAACCCAGCGTTAGTGCTAGGCTGCAACAGAACCCAGCGTTAGTGCTAGGCTGCAACAGAACCCAGCGTTAGTGCTAGGCTGCAACAGAACCCAGCGTTAGTGCTAGGCTGCAACAGAACCCAGCGTTAGTGCTAGGCTGCAACAGAACCCAGCGTTAGTGCTAGGCTAGGCTGTGAAAAGTCCCATACATGACCTGAAGACAGTTTCTCTACTTCTCTCCTCCTGAATGGTCAATGTGACTGCCTCACTTGCTAACCCTGTCTGTGTCACTTTCCAGAGGAAAAGCGTCGCTCCCAGTTGAAGTTGGGTTCTGCAGCTGACTTCTCCCTGGACATTACAGAGACTGACCTGTCTCTACTGACCGCCAGCATCAAGGCCCCCTCTGGCCGCGACGAACCCTGCCTGCTCAAGAGACAGCCCAACAACCACATCGGTAAGACCTGACCCTAACACCATACCTGCCTGCTCAAGAAGTAGGTTTGCTCTGCTCCCCCTGTGACAGAGCTATTTGTCCTGGGAATGCGATAAACCTGTACAATCTTGATTATTAGTCAGGTGATTGCACTGGTGTGTGTGTGTGACATATAATAAATTAATACCTGGAATAGATGCGTAGACTGAAATAGCTTAGCAGGGCCTCTAACTCCCCCACTCTCCTCTCCTCCTCTCTCCCTCGCTCCTCTCTCCCTCTTCCTCTCTCCCCAGGTATTTCCTTCATCCCGAGGGAGGTTGGGGAGCACCTGGTGAGCATCAAGAAGAACGGCCGCCATGTTGCCAATAGCCCCATCACCATCATGGTTGTGCAATCAGAGATCGGCGACGCCTCCAAGGTCAAGGTGTACGGACAAGGGCTGGTAGAAGGACACACCTTCGACATGTCTGACTTTGTGGTCGACACACGAGAAGCAGGTGAGTGTTGGTCTGTGTGTCTTAAATGGTACCTATTACCAGTTCTAGGTATTACTACGGCCCATGGTCATCACACCTAAAATAATTAGTCTCCTATAGAAATGTTTGCTTTAAGAGGCCATTGGTGTTAGTGTCCTACCTTCATATATCACTGCCTGCCTCATGCGTAACCTCACGTTGCTGACCTAAGCCTTGTTGGTTAAAGGGGATGGTTACTCAACTAATACTATGTATATACTGTAGCTGGCCTATGACTTCTATATATTAGAGACTAGAAGTAAGACCTAATAGCGTGGTGATGACGTGACGAGGGAGCTTAGCTGTTAGCGCGCACACACACACACACACACAGTCTCTGGAGTGTCTCAGGTTCCGGTAAGTGAGAAAATACCAGTTTCAGCCAAAACGTCTGGTAATTTTATGGTTAATTTAAGATAACGATGTGGAGTGTACAGTGGGACTAGGATGTTGAGTCAGTAGATGTCCCAAATGGGCCCTGGTCAAAAGTAGTGCAATATATTAGGGTGTCATTGTAATTAGGTAGAATAGTACGGACTCCAACCTTCTGGTAAGGAGCAGAACCGACTGGGTAAGGAGCAGAACCAACCGGGTAAGAAGCAGAACAGGGCTTCAGAGGGGAATGGATATACAGGAAGAAAATTAACTTAATTTTATTTATTTAACCTTTAACACTGTTACAGGAAACAAAACTATTCATTGTGGAAACCAGAAATGTGCTTTTGTTACTAAGTTAGTATTTTAATTTGCTGTATAATGTGTGTGGCTTTTACATCCAGATGTTCACCAATACCCTATTTGTCCATCATCCAGTGTCATGGTTTGTTTGAAAGCATCATTTGATTTAGTCATATGATGGTCACAAAAGTTTCCTAACCATTCGGAAACTGACTCAACTCCTGAATGCATTGCTCAGTCTCACTCCCAGAAATGTCTGTCTGACTGGTATTGTTGTCCCCTAGGCTACGGCGGTCTGGTCCTGTCCATCCAGGGTCTGACTGTTGTTTACTCTGTCATCCTCCCCCCCAGGTTATGGGGGTCTGGCCCTATCTGTTGAAGGGCCCAGTAAGGTAGACATCCAGACCCAGGACATGGAGGATGGGACGTGTGGCGTCTCTTACTGCCCATCAGAACCAGGCTCCTACATCGTCTCCATACGCTTCGCTGACGAACACGTGCCAGGTAAGATACTCTACATATAGCTACGTTATTGTATCAGACACTTAGCTCTGCTCCTTTCTACCAGAATGTTTAGTGTCAATGTTCGTAATGCCATAAGGGGTATCCTACCAATCAGGTTTGAGGAGTTAGCGAGGTAACTTTGGTCAACTCGGGATAATCGGTCATACGAATGTGGCTCACCTTTTAGTCAGGTACATTTCTATGGCAACGAATCCTTTAGAAGTATGTTCCCGGGTTTCATCCGATGGCATTGAGGAGTTAACCAGATCAGTCACCGGCTTCATTAATAAGCACTTCGACAACATCGTCCCCACATTGACCGTACATGCGTATCACTGAGCTAAAGGCTAGAGCTTCTGCTTTCAAGAGCGGGACACTAATCTGGACACTGATAAGAAATCCCACTATGATGTCCAACGAGCTGTCAAACAGGCAGATTGAATCCTAATATGCCGGCTCTGATGCTTGTTAATGTGGCTGGGCTTGCAAACTATCACAGATTACAAAGGGAAACTCAAGCGAATGCTGGCCAGTGACGGGAGCCTACCAGACGAGCTAAATGCCTTAAATTCTTGCTTTGAGGCAAGGAAAACACTGAACCATGCATGGGAGCACCAGCTGTTCTTGACGACTGTGTGATCACACTGTTTCTGATGTAAGACCTTTAAACAGGTTAACATTCACAAGGTTGCAGGGCCAGACGGATTACCAGGACGCGTACTTGGAGCATGTGCTGACCACCTGCCAAGTGTCTTCACTGACATTTTCAACCTGTCCCTGACCCAGTCTGTAATACCTACATGTT
The DNA here is from genome assembly GCA_023634145.1 of Thymallus thymallus. Classification (NCBI taxonomy): domain Eukaryota; kingdom Metazoa; phylum Chordata; class Actinopteri; order Salmoniformes; family Salmonidae; genus Thymallus; species Thymallus thymallus. The sequence continues at coordinate 2,345,337 of CM042410.1, forward strand.
TCTAGCAGACCACCATAGTCCCTGTGCCCAAGAATGCAAAGGTAACCTGTCTAAATGACTATCGGCCAGTAGCACACATCTGTAGCCATGAAATGCTTTGAAAAGCTGGTCATTGCTCACATCAACAGCATCATCCCAGACACTGGACCCACCCCAACTCGTATACCGCCCCAACAGATCCACAGATAACACAATCTCTATTGCACTCAACACTGCCCTCTCCCACCTGGACAAGATGAACACCTATGAGAGAATGCTGTTCATTGACTACAGCTCAGAATTCAACACCATAGTGCCCTCAAAGCTCATCACTAAGCTAAGGATCTATCATGGTCCCCACACACACACATACACACCAACATAGTTGTGAAGAGGGCACAATACCCCATAATGACAAAGCGAAAACAGGTTTTTAGAATTGTTGGCAAATTATTCAAAATAAAAAACAGATACCTTATTTACGTTATTATTCAGACCCTGTGCTATGAGACTCGAAATGGAGCTCAGGTGCATCCTGTTTCCAATGATCATCCTTGAGATGTTTCTACAACCTTGATTGGAGTTCACCTGTGGTAAATTCAATTGATTGGACATGATTTGGAAAGGCACACACCTGTCTATATAAAGTCCCACAGCTGACAGTGCATGTCAGAGGAAAAATCAAGCCATGAGGTCGAAGGAATTGTCCGTAGAGCTCCGAGACAGGATTGTGTCGAGGCACAGATCTGGGGAAGGGTACTAAAACAAGTCTGCAGCATTGAAGGTCCCCAAGAACACAGTGGACTCCATCATTCTTAAGTGGAATAAGTTTGGAACCACCAAGACTCTTCCTAGAGCTGGCCATCCGGACAAACTGAGCAATCGAGGGAGAAGGGCCTTGGTCAGGGAGGTGAACAAGAACCTGATGGTCACTCTGACAGAGCTCCAGAGTTCCTCTGTGGAGGAGAACCTTTCAGAAGGACAACCATCTCTACAGCACTCCACCAATCAGGCCTTGATGGTAAAGTAGCCAGACGGAAGCCACTCCTCAGTAAAAGGTACATGACAGCCAGCTTGGAGTTTGCCAAAAGGCACCTAAAGGACTCTGACCATGAGAAACAAGACTCTCTGGTCTGATGAAACCAAGATTGAACTATTTGGCCCTGTAAATTGTCAGTGTGATATAATTTAAAATGGTATAATGTTAATTTGATTAATTTAATATAAAATAACGTTCTAGTGACTATTGTCCCTGCTGTGTGTGTTTCTTTGTCACCACAGGCAGCCCGTTCACAGTGAAGGTGACAGGAGAGGGCCGTATCAGAGAGAGCATCACCAGGCCGCAGAAGGCTGCTTCCATCGCTACCGTCGGTAGTGTCTGTGATCTCAACCTCAAGATACCCGGTAAGAACACCCAACCTGTGTATATTACCTATAGAATATATTCCCAACCTGAATATATTCCCAACCTGTGTATATTACCTATAGAATATATTCCCAATCTGTGTATATAACTATAGACCCAGCTGATGGATGTTTCATTCACAGACGCGCAAACAGACCAACACAGAATAGACAGACCTAGCTGATGCATGTCTCACACCATTTATCTAATTTCCTGTTTGGGATAAATACATTTCCTGTTTGGGATAAATACATTTCCTGTTTGGGATAAATACATTTCCTGCCAGTAGTTGGGCACAGAGACAAAGGGCTTTCTGTCTTGTAGAAGATCTGACTCTAGAAGATCTGTTTTGTATTGTCTAGACCAGGGGTGTCAGACTCATATTAGGTAGTGGGCCGGATTTGTTCAGATGGGACCTCATGGGGGCCGATAATGTTTTGCTAAAATCAATTTGACTCTACACATGGTTATTTATACTGCTGGAGGACTTATCTGAAATCATTCAACAAGGCCTACAGATACCAATCAATGCATTGTTGACACATGAAAAAACACTATGTAGTATTACATGAAGCAATCAGAAAAATACAGGTTGAACAGAAAGCCTTTTTCTAGGCAACATTGACAAGAATTCACTTCAAGTACAGATGAGAGAAGTGCAACAAATTGCCAATTAATTATAAGCGCCATATAAATCATGGTCTATTAATAATTACATATTATGTTTGAATATCTGTGTTATTTATTGATTATACATTTGAAAGAATGCAGGTTATTGTTATTAAACCCCAAATGTCGGTCCAGAATAGCTGTACAAATCAATCAGAATAGCTGTACCAATCAATCAGAATTAACTACAGAAATTGCGTGTGAAAACACCTAAATGTTAAGTCATTTATTGCATTCTCTATTAATATTTAACTTTGTCTTTTAGTTGACTGTTCAAATCTCCGGAAAGTTCCCTGATTCTCTGCCACAGTATTTCTGGACAAGCTAATGTTAGCTAAAGCTTGTGGTTTCTCAGGGAACACCAACTCAGCTGCCTTTAGCATGCAGGTCTTCACCTATTCTCCCTCTGAGAACGGTTTGGACGCTGCAGCGATTTCACTGATAATGATACAGCTGGCTTTAACTGCTCCATCATGTGTTTCTCTACATTTGGTAAATACAGATAGTTGTTTTTTTAGAGATGATGCTAGCTCATTCACCTTTTCGGTTGGCAGTTGCCCAGGGTACTTGTCATATTGTTCTGCGTGGGTCTCATAGTGTCGTTTGATGTTATACCCCTTTACTACAGACACTGTCTGTGACCAGATAAGGCAGGTTTTCCAGGCTCCTCCCAGAAGAACAACGGCTCTTTCCATTTTTCTTGGAATACCCAACATCACATGTCAACCTTTCTCTTTTTCCATAGCATTTTTTGCTAAGATAGCTTAACCGTTAAGATAAAAAGCCAGTTGCCAGTGGCGGTTTTTACTACTTCCTGTGGATAGATAATAGTGAAAGCTTTAATTAACGTATCAAATGTGATTTATTTACAATCTATGATCATATCATAGAAACCTATTACTTTACTCACATAGTTGATCATAACTGGATGCAAACCTTTTGCCTTTGTTTTTTTACCCATAACATCTCGGGCCGGATCTGGCCGTATCTCTGACATCACTGCTCTAGACTATGGGAGATCTGTCTCGTATTGTCTAGACTATGGGAGATCTGTCTCGTATTGTCTAGACTATGGGAGATCTGTCTCGTATTGTCTAGACTATGGGAGATCTGTCTCGTATTGTCTAGACTATGGGAGATCTGTCTCGTATTGTCTAGACCAGGGATCTTCAACCAGGGGATCCGTGGGGGTACTGCAGGGGGTCCCCCAAATTTATAAAAAATGTTCATCAAAATAATTTGTGGGGGTTATTTCTTTTGGTGGGGGAGAAGAATATTGAGCATTAATAGGCAATAATAAGCTACTTAAAAAAATACAAAATGATTCCCATGATTCCACGGGCGATTGCCAACCGCCTTTAAAAAAACAAGAAGACGTTGCTAATTTTAGCCGCCAATAAATAAAAAGCTGGAAAGCAAATAATAGACTTGACTACTAAGTTAGGTTGTTATAACAATGGATCGCTTTATAACAAAAAGGCCTCAAGCTCTGAACCCGAACGCAAAGTTACTCCTTCCACCTCGTCCGAGGCCACAAACGATAATGTCACGGCTCCACCTGCTTCAGAGGCACCTGCCCCAGCGGGTAAGGGTAAGCGTAAGAGAGAGAAGTCCCGAAAATATTCAGAAACCTACCTAAAGTTTGGATTTACCTTCAAAGAAAGCGAAGGAATTGAATTGCTGATGTGTGTTATTTGTGCAGCAACTCTCAAATGAAGGCATGAAGCCATCAAAGCTGCAACGACACTTGGAGACTAATCATGGCCACTTGGAAGATAAACCGCTGGAATAGTTTCAGACTTGTCTGCAGTCACTCCAAGGCCAACAGACAATGAAATCAGAGCTCGCTTTGAAAGCCTCCTATCAAGTTGATATGTGCGAGACCATGTTTGGTAATGATGAATATGCCAAAAAACTGATGGCTATCTCGTTATCAGACAACGATTGCTCAGCGAGTTTGCAAAATGGCATCTGATGTGAGGGAGCAGTTAATTGAGAAGCTGAAATCGGCGGAAGCCTTTTCATTACAGTTGGATGAGTCTGTGGACGTGTCTGAAGACGCACAGCTCTTGGGATTTGTGTGTTTTGTTGACCATAACTAAATGTGTGAGGAGTTTGTTTTGTAAGAAGCTCCCTGAACAAACAACAAGCTCTGAAATTATGAAAGTGATTGACTTTTTCAGAGCAAATGAGATAAGCTGGGCAAAGTGTGTTATGGTGCGTACTGACGGTGCGTACTGACGGTGCGTACTGACGGTGCGTACTGACGGTGCGCGCGCTATGACTGGTCAGAAAAGTGGACTGATGGCGCTTATCAAAAAAGTCGCCCCAAAAGTTATGTGGATTCACTGCATGTTACACAGAGAATCTCTCGCTGCCAAAGAAATGAGTGCTGACTTGGCTCACGTTATGGACACTGTTGTGAAGACTGTCAATGTGGTGAAGAAGTGCCTTGAAAACGCGCCTCTTTGCTGCGCTCTACGACGCTACGGAAGAGGGTCACAATGCGCTCCTGTACCATTCTGAGATCAGATGGCTTTCTCGTGGATCAGTATTGGCCCGTGTGTTTGAGTTACGCACAGCTATTCACAAGTTTCTAGCTGGCCAAAACCGCACGGAGCTGGCTGCACATTTCAATGACAATCTCTGCCTCACTAAACTGGCATATCTTGTGAATATTTTCTCAGTTTAACAAACTGAACAGTTCCATGCAGGGCCGTAATACACATGCCATTCAGCTGTTTGACAAGATGGAAAGCTTTCTGAAGAAAACAACGAGATGGAGAGAGCGAATCAGGGAAGTTAACTTTTCTATGCTTCCATCAGTGGAGGAGTTGGCTGATTCTGCAGTGCTTTCGCCTGATGTGAAACACGCAATTATTGGACACTTGGAGGCACTCAAAAGTCAATTTGGAAACTACTTTTCTGAGGCTGAGTCCTGGAGAAGGGACAAGATATGGATACAGTTTCCATTCAAAGACAAAGCATATGACAGCTCAAACTTGACAGCCTCTGAGGAAGATCAGCTGATAGAGCTGTCCACAGACAGCACACACAAGAATGTGTTTGAGTCAAGGCCTCTCATTCAGTTCTGGATTTATTGCCAGATAGACTTCTCCCAGCTCACTGCAAAGGCAATGCTGAGCCTTTTGCCTTGTGCAACAACATATCTTTGTGAAAGTGGATTTTCCTCCCTCACCTACCTGAAGAGCAAATACCGGTCCAGACTGCAGCCTGAGGATGACATGGTGCTCTGCCTGACAACCTCCATCTCCCCCAGAATAGAGCAGCTGTGTGCTACCCACCAGGGCCAGTCATCTCACTAAGGTAGGTCCATGTGTCATCCATAAGATAAATAAACCCAAATGGAAACCTCATCAATAATAATAAAAGAGGATACATATGTTAGTCAGTTACTGTTAGTGTATGGCCAGGCTTAAAACGCAACAACTTCACTGTGGATAGTTTGAAAGGTTTAAATGAACCTCCTAGGTTACTGTATGTTGACAACACAGCTTGTTGGCTGTTAAGCCTCATGCGAGGAAAGGTTTTGTCTGCTATAACTGAATCCCCATTGACATAAATATTAGGGTATGTCTACAGTACACACATTACATGTGATCTCCCCACAGTGCAGTACAGTAGAGAAACAGCTCTTTCACATGTGATCTCCCCACAGTGCAGTACAGTAGAGAAACAGCTCTTTCACATGTGATCTTCCCACAGTGCAGTACAGTAGAGAAACAGCTCTTTCACGTGTGATCTTCCCACAGTGCAGTACAGTAGAGAAACAGCTCTTTCACGTGTGATCTTCCCACAGTGCAGTACAGTAGAGAAACAGCTCTTTTTTTCAGGGTAGTCATGGGAAAGCCTGTCTTGTTTAAGACATGTCACTTGGTAGCCCAGTTAGAACAGCCCATTGAGTGTAAAGCCTGCCAGCCTGTCTAATTGTAGCTCTGTGGCCACACGCCCGTCCATGTTTATATAGGCCATACAGTTAGTATGAGGATTACTGCTGTCTATCCCAAGTAGGCTAGGCTGGATGCTAACGTATTGAAGACAGCAGGGCTGTATTCCCCATATAGTGGAATCCCATTCACTGTAGCAGTTTGCTGATATCATGCTCTGGGTGTGGACTCATTTTGGTCCCTGGGTTTCCCTATTCTACTGATTCACCTGTTCTACATGGGTCCTTATTCTAGCTTTCAAAATGGTTTCTTTTTCCTACTTTGCTATTTAATTTACTTAACTATTTCATGTTTTTCCTGATTTACTATTTCCTTGACTTCTTCCTGTTCACTATTTACTGGACCACTGTCTTCCTGTTCACTATTTACTGTACCTGGACCTCTGTCTTTCCAGCCCTGACTTCTTTCCTCCTCTTCCTCCTCCACCCCCTCCTCTTCCTCCTCTCCTACAGTGACGTGGTTCCTTCTGGCTCTATCCCAGGAAATCCTCTATGGTGTATCTCCTATATGTAGCTCCCGCTGCTCTGTGTGGCTGGGGAGCCGTGGAGGGTCTCCTGAGTCCCCTGGAGTCAGAGGCAGGGTGGTGTCCAGGCTGTCTGGCCTAGTGCTGGGCAGGGCCCCAGGCATGTGGAGGACCTCCGGTGCCACCCTGGTTGTAGGCAGGGAATCCACTGCTACTACCCTGGTACGGTGTAGGGCAGTGGGCATGTGGAGCGCTGATACCCCCCTGGTGAGGCCTACAGGGCTGGAGGGTGCGTTGATAGCACTGGTCTTTTGGACGGCGAGGTTGGCAGAATGAACGCAGTCCATCTTTATCACGTCACTAGTGTTTCTGTGTGTCTTCACATGCACCAACAGGCTTAACATTATTCACTAGTGTTTCTGTGTGTCTTCACATGCACCAACAGGCTTAACATTATTCACTAGTGTTTCTGTGTGTCTTCACATGCACCAACAGGCTTAACATTATTCACTAGTGTTTCTGTGTGTCTTCACATTCCATTGTATTTGAAGCTGCATGTTTGTTTTCTTTTATGTTTTGCTTTTTAAAAGGGAATCTTAACATTACCTGACTGACTGACTGACTGGCTGTCACTGACTGACTGACTGGCTGTCACTGACTGACTGACTGGCTGTCACTGACTGACTGACTGGCTGTCACTGACTGACTGACTGACTGGCTGTCACTGACTGACTGACTGACTGGCTGTCACTGACTGACTCGCTGACTGTCTGTCGCTGGCTGACTGGCTGGCTGTCGCTGGCTGACTGGCTGGCTGTCGCTGGCTGGCTGACTGGCTGGCTGTCGCTGGCTGACTGGCTGGCTGTCGCTGGCTGACTGGCTGGCTGTCGCTGGCTGGCTGGCTGGCTGTCGCTGGCTGGCTGGCTGGCTGTCGCTGGCTGGCTGGCTGGCTGTCGCTCGCTGACTGGCTGGCTGTTGGGCTGTCGCTGGCTGACTGACTGCCTGTGGCTGGCTGGCTGGCTGACTGACTGCCTGTGGCTGGCTGACTGACTGCCTGTGGCTGGCTGACTGACTGACTGCCTGTGGCTGGCTGGCTGACTGACTGCCTGTGGCTGGCTGGCTGACTGCCTGTCGCTGACTGCCTGTCGCTGGCTGGCTGCCTGTCGCTGGCTGGCTGCCTGTCGCTGGCTGGCTGACTGCCTGTCGCTGGCTGGCTGGCTGACTGACTGACTGCCTGTCGCTGGCTGGCTGGCTGACTGACTGACTGACTGCCTGTCGCTGGCTGACTGACTGACTGCCTGTCGCTGGCTGGCTGGCTGGCTGGCTGGCTGGCTGACTGCCTGTCGCTGGCTGGCTGGCTGGCTGACTGCCTGTCGCTGGCTGGCTGGCTGGCTGACTGCCTGTCGCTGGCTGGCTGGCTGGCTGACTGCCTGTCGCTGGCTGGCTGGCTGGCTGACTGCCTGTCGCTGGCTGGCTGGCTGGCTGACTGCCTGTCGCTGGCTGGCTGGCTGGCTGACTGCCTGTCGCTGGCTGGCTGGCTGGCTGTCGCTGGCTGGCTGGCTGACTGCCTGTCACTGGCTGGCTGGCTGGCTGGCTGGCTGGCTGGCTGGCTGGCTGGCTGGCTGGCTGACTGCCTGTCGCTGGCTGGCTGGCTGGCTGGCTGACTGCCTGTCGCTGGCTGGCTGGCTGGCTGGCTGACTGCCTGTCGCTGGCTGGCTGGCTGGCTGGCTGACTGCCTGTCGCTGGCTGGCTGGCTGGCTGGCTGACTGCCTGTCGCTGGCTGGCTGGCTGGCTGGCTGGCTGACTGCCTGTCGCTGGCTGGCTGGCTGGCTGGCTGACTGCCTGTCGCTGGCTGACTGCCTGTCGCTGGCTGGCTGGCTGGCTGGCTGACTGCCTGTCGCTGGCTGGCTGGCTGACTGCCTGTCGCTGGCTGGCTGGCTGGCTGGCTGACTGCCTGTCGCTGGCTGGCTGGCTGACTGCCTGTCGCTGGCTGGCTGGCTGGCTGACTGCCTGTCGCTGGCTGGCTGGCTGGCTGGCTGACTGCCTGTCGCTGGCTGGCTGGCTGGCTGGCTGACTGCCTGTCGCTGGCTGGCTGGCTGGCTGACTGCCTGTCGCTGGCTGGCTGGCTGGCTGGCTGACTGCTTGTCGCTGGCTGGCTGGCTGGCTGGCTTGACTGCCTGTCGCTGGCTGGCTGGCTTGACTGCCTGTCGCTGGCTGGCTGGCTTGACTGCCTGTCGCTGGCTGGCTGGCTGGACTGCCTGTCGCTGGCTGGCTGGCTGGCTGACTGCCTGTCGCTGGCTGGCTGACTGCCTGGCTGGCTGGCTGGCTGGCTGACTGCCTGTCGCTGGCTGGCTGGCTGGCTGACTGCCTGTCGCTGGCTGGCTGGCTGGCTGACTGCCTGTCGCTGGCTGGCTGGCTGGCTGACTGCCTGTCGCTGGCTGGCTGGCTGGCTGACTGCCTGTCGCTGGCTGGCTGGCTGGCTGGCTGCCTGTCGCTGGCTGGCTGGCTGGCTGGCTGCCTGTCGCTGGCTGGCTGGCTGGCTGGCTGCCTGTCGCTGGCTGGCTGGCTGGCTGGCTGCCTGTCGCTGGCTGGCTGGCTGGCTGGCTGCCTGTCGCTGGCTGGCTGGCTGGCTGGCTGGCTGGCTGGCTGGCTGGCTGGCTGGCTGGCTGGCTGGCTGGCTGGCTGGCTGGCTGCCTGTCGCTGGCTGGCTGGCTGGCTGCCTGTCGCTGGCTGGCTGGCTGGCTGACTGACTGACTGACTGCCTGTGGCTGGCTGGCTGACTGACTGGCTGTCGCTGGCTGACTGACTGGCTGTCGCTGGCTGGCTGGCTGACTGGCTGGCTGACTGCCTGTCGCTGGCTGGCTGGCTGACTGCCTGTCGCTGGCTGGCTGGCTGACTGCCTGTCGCTGGCTGGCTGGCTGACTGCCTGTCGCTGGCTGGCTGGCTGACTGCCTGTCGCTGGCTGGCTGGCTGACTGCCTGTCGCTGGCTGGCTGGCTGACTGCCTGTCGCTGGCTGGCTGGCTGACTGCCTGTCGCTGGCTGGCTGGCTGACTGCCTGTCGCTGGCTGGCTGGCTGACTGCCTGTCGCTGGCTGGCTGGCTGACTGCCTGTCGCTGGCTGGCTGGCTGACTGCCTGTCGCTGGCTGGCTGACTGCCTGCCTGTCGCTGGCTGGCTGACTGCCTGCCTGTCGCTGACTGACTGCCTGTCGCTGCCTGCCTGTGGCTGACTGCCTGCCTGTCGCTGACTGCCTGCCTGTCGCTGACTGCCTGCCTGTCGCTGACTGCCTGCCTGTCGCTGGCTGGCTGACTGCCTGCCTGTCGCTGGCTGGCTGACTGCCTGCCTGTCGCTGGCTGGCTGACTGCCTGCCTGTCGCTGGCTGGCTGACTGCCTGCCTGTCGCTGGCTGGCTGACTGCCTGCCTGTCGCTGGCTGGCTGGCTGGCTGACTGCCTGTCGCTGGCTGACCCACCGACGAACCGACAGTCACCAGCCTGTTTCTCTGTCCTCTCATGCTGCGGACTAATGATAATAAATCACCTCTACCCTTCCTTCTCTCCTCCCCCTCCCCACCTCCCTCTCTCGCTCTCAGAGATAGACATCCATGATGTGTCAGCCCAGGTAACCAGTCCTTCTGGCACCACAGAGAAGGCAGACATGGAGGCGGTGGGGCCCAGTACCTACTGCGTACGCTTTGTGCCTTATGAGATGGGCGTTCACACTGTGGCTGTGAAATACAGGGACCAGCACATTCCTGGGAGCCCCTTCCAGTTCACTGTGGGGCCCCTGGGAGAGGGAGGGCCTGGGAAGGTCCGGGCGGGGGGGCCAGGCCTGGAGAAGGCTGAGTGTGGATTACCAGGTAGAGATCTCGCTTCATCTCTATCTTTATCCATCTCTTGATCCTCCTCTCCATCTGTCCCTTCCTCCCTCTATATACCTCCATCTTTCCACATCTTTCTCCATATGGGGGCAAATATGACTCTCTATAATATTGATAACGATGTGTCTCCTTCTCCTCCATAGCGGAGTTCAGTATCTGGACGCGGGAGGCTGGTGCCGGTGGTCTGTCCGTCGCTGTAGAGGGGCCCAGCAGAGCTGAGATCTCCTTTGAAGACAGGAAGGATGGATCCTGTGGGGTGTCTTACGTAGCTCAGGAGCCTGGTAGGGACACAGCACCTGGTCACTGTATCGACACTCTATCGGACATGCAGTTTAAAATGTCATGTTGAATTCTTCTGTATGCTTAAATGTTGTTTTACTGTATATTCAGGTACCTGAGTTTTACTGTATATTCAGGTCCCTGAGTTTTACTGTATATTCAGGTCCCTGAGTTTTACTGTATATTCAGGTCCCTGAGTTTTACTGTATATTCAGGTCCCTGAGTTTTACTGTATATTCAGGTCCCTGAGTTTTACTGTATATTCAGGTCCCTGAGTTTTACTGTATATTCAGGTCCCTGAGTTTTACTGTATATTCAGGTCCCTGAGTTTTACTGCATATTCAGGTCCCTGAGTTTTACTGCATATTCAGGTCCCTGAGTTTTACTGCATATTCAGGTCCCTGAGTCTTACTGCATATTCAGGTCCCTGAGTCTTACTGCATATTCAGGTCCCTGAGTTTTACTGCATATTCAGGTCCCTGAGTTTTACTGTATATTCAGGTCCCTGTGTTTTTCATGTAGTAGTATTCGCTGCACACTATTGAGGAAGAGAATGGTCTGTCGAGACCCACGTGTGTCAGACAACCGCTAATAATCAAATTGTATTTGTCACATGTGCCGAATACAACAAGTGTAGACCTTACAGTGAAATGCTGACCTACAAGCCCTTAACCAACAATACAACAGGTGTAGACCTTACAGTGAAATGCTTACTAACAAGCCCTTAACCAACAATACAACAGGTGTAGACCTTACAGTGAAATGCTTACTAACAAGCCCTTAACCAACAATACAACAGGTGTAGACCTTACAGTGAAATGCTTACTAACAAGCCCTTAACCAACAATACAACAGGTGTAGACCTTACAGTGAAATGCTGACCTACAAGCCCTTAACCAACAATACAACAGGTGTAGACCTTACAGTGAAATGCTTAATAACAAGCCCTTAACCAACAATACAACAGATGTAGACCTTACAGTGAAATGCTTACCTACAAGCCCTTAACCAACAATACAACAGGTGTAGACCTTACAGTGAAATGCTGACCTACAAGCCCTTAACCAACAATACAACAGGTGTAGACCTTACAGTGAAATGCTGACCTACAAGCCCTTAACCAACAATACAACAGGTGTAGACCTTACAGTGAAATGCTTAATAACAAGCCCTTAACCAACAATACAACAGATGTAGACCTTACAGTGAAATGCTTACCTACAAGCCCTTAACCAACAATACAACAGGTGTAGACCTTACAGTGAAATGCTGACCTACAAGCCCTTAACCAACAATACAACAGGTGTAGACCTTACAGTGAAATGCTTACTAACAAGACCTTAACCAACAATACAACAGGTGTAGACCTTACAGTGAAATGCTGACCTACAAGCCCTTAACCAACAATACAACAGGTGTAGACCTTACAGTGAAATGATTACCTATAATGTAAATAGTCCAGGAGGCCATTTTGATTAATTGTTCAGCAGTGTTAAGGTTTGGGGGTAGAAGCTGTTAAGGACCTAGACTTGGCACTCCGGTACCGCTTGCCATGAGGTAGCAGAGAGAACAGTCTGACTTGGGTGACTGGAGTCTTTGACAATTTTTAGGGCCTTCCTCTGACACTGCCTAGTGTATATAGGTCCTGGATGGCAGGAAGCTTGGCACCAGTGATGTGGGCCATACGCACTACCCTCTGTAGCGCCTTACGGTTGGATACCGGGCAGTTTCCAAACCAGGCGGTGATCCAACCGGTCAGGATGCTCTCCATGGTGCAGCTGTAGAACCTTTTGAAGATCTGGGGACCCATGCCAAATCTTTTCAGTCTCCTGAGGGGGAATAGGCGTTGTTGTGCCCTCTTCACGTCTTAGTGTGTTTGGACCGTGATAGTTTGTTGGTGATGTGGACACCGAGGAACTTAACTCTCGACCCGCTCCACTACAGCCCTGAAGATGTGAATCCTTTTCCTGTAGTCCACGATCAGCTCCTTTCTTGCTCACGTTGAGGGAGAGGTTGTTGTCCTGGCAACACACTGACAGGTCTCTGACCTCCTCATCGTTGTTTGTGAGCTGAGGGGAAGCGTTGTACCAAAATGAACCAATGACAGGAATCAATGCAATTGAGCATTAGATTACACATTCTCAGTAGGAGGAGCCTAGTATGATGATATTCTCAGTAGGAGGAGCCTAGTATGATGATATTTGTTGCTTACTGCATATGTTTTTACTAAACGTTGTAAGTAGTATGATTAGTACACAGTATGTAGTTTAAGTAGGTAGTGGGTAAGACTAATTTCAGACATGGGCTGTACAGGACCCAGTACCAGACAGTTCTTGTTGTTAACACATCTTTCTCTGCAGGTGACTATGAGGTGTCTGTGAAGTTCAACGAGGAGCACATCCCAGACAGCCCATACCTTGTGCCCGTCATGGCGCCCACAGACGATGCCCGCCGCCTCACTGTTGCTAGTCTTCAGGTGAGACACGAGGAAACACCTCCACACCTGCACCATGTCCGCAGCTATTTAGTTAGGAGACATTTCTGCAAGCTGATTCATTAGTGATATGCACAATACATCTATTCCTTTTCAATATTTCCAGAGGTCCCTTGTAAAAAGAGATTTCGGACTCAAATTGTTACATCAACTTAAAATAGATTGAATGGAGATATAAGGTAGTGGTCAGCCCATCAGCTGTAGTATCTTCTATCAGATTGAATGGAGATATAAGGTAGTGGTCAGCCCATCAGCTGTAGTATCTTCTATCAGATTGAATAAAGGGTTTAATGGTAATAAAGAACCACTATGTTCCTAAACTCAACTCTCATTTGTTAATGAGCTGCGGAGGCCGGGTCAACTACACTGTGTTCTTTCTGGCTCTGCTGTCACTAAGGTCTCAGCTGGGCAGTAAAGACATCATGTGAGGGTTATGGACTGAACCCATTGGACTCCAAATGACCAACTATATCACTTAAACCCTTTAAAGCCAACTTCCTGTTGGGAGCTAGCAGGTGCACTTTATACAGACTTACACAGGCAACACATAAATACCCAGCATTCTAGTGCACACACAGAGGAGATAGTTGATAGTTTGTTGAATCTATGGACCATCTATTGGGAACTATCCAAATAAAGTAGGAGCTAATTTAGAGCTTAGTTTATCTTGTTGTGAATAGCTGCGGGACATCCTGCAAACTGGTGTGGAACTCTGTGGTGTTTCTCTTGTGTTTCATTTAAAGGCTTTTAACAGCATCATCAACAACATTCCGTCTCTCTGCTTGACTGGCTAAAGTAGAGAGGAAGACCCGCCCCCCACCTGGTCTAGTCTTCTAGAACCTTATTCTAGTTCTATATCCTGTATTCCCTTGTCCTAACCCTATAGTCCTGTACTGTCTATAGTACAGTACCGATGAGGGCTTAGGTCTACCTCTCTAGGCATTAGCTGGTCTAAGGTGAGCACAAGTAAAATACAATGGTAGTTATTAGATATGAAGTGGTATTCTGTGTTCTGAAGTGGTATTCTGTGTTCTAAAGTGGTATTCTGTGGTATTCTGTGTTCTAAAGTGGTATTCTGTGTTCTAAAGTGGTATTCTAAAGTGGTATGATGCAAGTCTTCACATTTGAGAGGATCAGCCTGAACAAGGTGCTGTGACAGATTAGTTCGTATGGAAGGAGCATTGAATGAGAAGTTGTTTAGAGGTCAAGGTCATTTGTAGATTCTGATAGTCACCGTGGGGAGTACCTGGATTTATGAAATGGTAACAAATATTATGTATACAATGGTCATGTTTTTTGGAGTCTGAAGTGGCAATGCAAGCCACAACCTTGGCTGACCAATCATGATTGGTTCTCCATGGGACACTCCCTCTGATTGGGTGTGTAGAGGATGTGGGAGTTCACTAACCTGTTGATTGGCTGCCTCCAGGAGTCAGGCCTCAAGGTAAACCACCCAGCATCCTTTGCGGTACGTCTGAATGGTGCCAAGGGAACCATCGACGCCAAGGTCCACTCACCCTCCGGTGCTCTGGAGGAATGTGCTGTGTCTAAGCTGGAGGAAGGTGAGGCTTCCCAAGTGGAAGAGCTATGAAGAGAATTGGTCCAGGCTGTATCTGTCCACCCAGTCCCTCATTATGTTATGACACAATACCCCATAATGACACAATACCCCATAATGACTCAATACCCCATAATGACTCAATACCCCATAATGACTCAATACCCCATAATGACACAATACCCCATAATGACTCAATACCCCATAATGACTCAATACCCCATAATGACACAATACCCCATAATGACCCAATACCCCATAATGACCCAATACCCCATAATGACCCAATACCCCATAATGACCCAATACCCCATAATGACCCAATACCCCATAATGACACAATACCCCATAATGACACAATACCCCATAATGACTCAATACCCCATAATGACTCAATACCCCATAATGACTCAATACCCCATAATGACTCAATACCCCATAATGACCCGATACCCCATAATGACTCGATACCCCATAATGACTCGATACCCCATAATGACCCGATACCCCATAATGACCCGATACCCCATAATGACCCGATACCCCATAATGACCCGATACCCCATAATGACCCGATACCCCATAATGACCCGACACCCCATAATGACCCAACACCCCATAATGACCCAATACCCCATAATGACCCGATACCCCATAATGACCCGATACCCCATAATGACCCGATACCCCATAATGACCCGATACCCCATAATGACACGATACCCCATAATGACACGATACCCCATAATGACACGATACCCCATAATGTCAGTGGAATTTAGACAAATTACACAAATCCATTTAATGTAAAGCTGAAATGTCTTGATTCAATAAGTATTGGACCCCTTTCTATTCAAGCCTAGATACGTTCAGGAGTAAACATGTGCTTGGTGAAGTTAATTACACTTTGGATGGTGTATCAATATGTTATATGTAGAGCTGTTGATATGTGTAGCATTACACCCAGTCAAGTCTCAGTATACATGTGTCTATTAGGATCTTGATGAAACCTTTTACCTGTTCCCTCTCCCTCCAGATAAGTATGCTATCCGGTTCATCCCACGTGAGAATGGGCTCCACTCCATCCATGTCAAGTTCAACGGCAGCCACATCCCCGGAAGTCCCTTCCAGGTGCGGGTGGGAGAGCCTGGGCAAAGCGGAGACGCAGGGCTGGTCACTGCACACGGAGCTGGACTAGAGAGAGGGACCACAGGTGACCTTGTTAACACAGACTTTCTTCGTTCTCTCCTAAGCAATTGGGCTACTAATACTGCTACTAATACTGCTACTAATACTGCTACTAATACTGCTACTAATACTGCTACTAATACTGATACTAATACTATTACTGCTGCTACTGCTATTACTGCTACTATTGCTATTACTGCTACTATTGCTATTACTGCTACTATTGCTATTACTGCTACTAATACTGCTACTAATACTGCTACTAATACTGCTACTAATACTGCTACTAATACTGCTACTAATACTGCTACTAATACTGCTATTACTGCTACTATTGCTATTACTGCTACTATTGCTATTACTGCTACTATTGCTACTAATACTGCTACTATTGCTACTAATACTGCTACTATTGCTACTAATACTGCTACTATTGCTACTAATACTGCTACTATTGCTACTAATACTGCTACTATTGCTACTAATACTGATACTGCTACTATTGCTATTACTGCTACTATTACTGCTACTATTGCTATTACTGCTACTATTACTGCTACTATTGCTATTACTGCTACTATTGCTATTACTGCTACTATTGCTATTACTGCTACTATTGCTATTACTGCTACTATTGCTATTACTGCTACTATTGCTATTACTGCTACTAATACTGCTACTAATACTGCTACTATTGCTAATACTGCTACTAATACTGCTACTATTGCTATTACTGCTATTACTGCTACTATTGCTATTACTGCTACTAATACTGCTACTATTGCTATTACTGCTACTAATACTGCTACTATTGCTATTACTGCTACTAATACTGCTACTATTGCTATTACTGCTACTAATACTATAGTCTCTGAGTTTCTGTCTTTCATATTGGACTCTCCCATTCCTCCCATTCCCCCCTCTCTCCCTCCCATTCCTCTCTCACTCACTCACTCATATTCCTGGTTATTGTGTGAATTTTCAGATTGGATCAGATCTTGTCTCATCCAAGCACAATGTCCATCAGGGGTTTCTAAGGCGTGTTTAATGTAATTGTGTGCACACACCATCACATCCTGGTAACACGTTAATGTGTCTACATACAACTAGTGTTACCAACATCATTATATTACTGTTTGGGTTATAATGTCATAGTCATCTCTCTGTCCGTCTCTATTTAGTGCCAGAGCCAATTACACGTTAAACATCATCTCTAGAAAACAATGAAGTAGGAAACCCTGAGGTCTGGATAACATATGTGGGGCCACATAAAAGTAGGGTACGTCCCGAATGGTACCCTATTTCCTACATAGTACACTACTTTTGACGAATTCCCTATGAGCTTTAGTTAAAAGTAGTGTACTATGTAGGGAATAGGTTGCCATTTGGAATGTAACCAATGTTTATGAGAGCTATAGTGTTTGAATGGAGGTGAAGAACAGGCTTGTTATGGAGGAAACATAAATTGGGTCTTTATGAAGGTCTGGTGGTCTGAACTCCTAGCCTTCAGCCTGCTGCACATACATACAGATTCCCTATATAGTGCCCTACTTTTGACTAGGGCACATAGTGCACTACTTATGACCAGAGCCCTATGTAGGGAGTAGCACTCCAAATGATTGAGCTGGGCTTGATTGAGCTGGACTGGCAGAATTAAACCAATAGAACAGTCCAAACCCGCTCATCTGGCACGTCAAGCAGATGTTGGGAAGTATTTGAAATATGTCAAATTAAACCCAGGTCTGGTACATACTACTGTAGATGCTCCCCAGGATCTAGACAGTACATACTACTGTAGATGCTCCCCAGGATCTAGACAGTACATACTACTGTAGATGCTCCCCAGGATCTAGACAGTACATACTACTGTAGATGCTCCCCAGGATCTAGACAGTACATACTACTGTAGATGCTCCCCAGGATCTAGACAGTACATACTACTGTAGGTCTACAAACAATACCCCATAATGGAAAAGCAGGTTCCAGGCTGTATCACAATCTGGCCGTGATTGGGAGTCCCATGGGGTGTGTGAGTGAGATCGATCTGGAAGTTACATGTTGCTTATCTTTTCCATTCATTTTGGCTCTACTGAAAAGATGGCCTTGGACTTCTCTCAACATAGGACCACTTTTGGAGCGTAAACATCCCTTTAACCTTGTCCTAACCAATACTCAAACCTCCCGCGGGCCAGATTCTGCCGTGTCCTAAACCTACCTTCCCGTCTTGTCTGTAGGCCAGCAATCAGAGTTCATCATTAACAACACTAAGGCGGGACCCGGGGCCCTGGCGGTGACCATCGAGGGCCCCTCCAAGGTCAAGATGGACTGCCAGGAGTGTCCGGAGGGATACAAGGTCCAGTACACCCCCATGGCCCCTGGGAACTACATGGTTTCTGTCAAATATGGAGGACCCAACCACATCACTGGCAGCCCCTTCAAGGCCAAAGTCACAGGTAGGTCTGCAATAGAACCCTATTCCCTATGGAGTGCACTACTTTTACCAGGGGAATGGGGTGCCTTTTTACCAGGGGAATGGGGTGCCTTTTTACCAGGGGAATGGGGTGCCTTTTCACCAGGGGAATGGGGTGCCTTTTTACCAGGGGAATGGAGTGCCTTTTTACCAGGGGAATGGAGTGCCTTTTTACCAGGGGAATGGAGTGCCTTTTTACCAGGGGAATGGGGTGCCTTTTTACCAGGGGAATGGGGTGCCTTTTTACCAGGGGAATGGAGTGCCTTTTTACCAGGGGAATGGAGTGCCTTTTTACCAGGGGAATGGAGTGCCTTTTTACCAGGGGAATGGAGTGGCTTTTTACCAGGGGAATGGAGTGCCTTTTCAGACACCGGTTATTGACTTGAATCAATCTCATCCCTCCGCTCAGGTCAGCGCCTGGTGAATGTGAGTAACGCCAGTGAGACGTCCTCCTTGATGGTGGAGTCAGTAACCAAATCATCCAGTACCAGCGCCTTGCCTCGCTCTGCCTCCGACGCCAGTAAGGTGGCCACCCGCGGCCCAGGGCTCAGCAAGGCATACATGGGCCAGAGGGCCAGCTTCTCCGTTGACTGCAGCAAGGCTGGTAAGGAGACATTATATTACTTAAAAGGACTTTGGGTCCTTAAAGTCCCATTTTACTATTATTACTACAATTATTCCTAGTATTATTACTATTGTTATCATTACTTTTATTATTAGTAGTAACCAGTAGTTTACCCGGAGCGAAGCTCAACATGAGACTAGTTTGGCTACTAGGTTTAGTTTAGCATGTGGTTACTGTACTGGGATCCCTGGTCATCTGTAATGCTATGTTGTAGAGCATTGGTTCTGGGTAACATATTCAATCAATAAATCATGTCATGTCTTTGTGCTGTAGGTAAGAACATGCTGCTGGTGGGAGTCCATGGCCCCCACATCCCCTGTGAGGAGGTATCAGTGAAACACATGGGCAACATGCAGTACAATGTCTCCTATATCCTCAAGGAGAAGGGCAACTACGTCCTGGCTGTCAAGTGGGGTGAGGACCACATCCCCGGCTCCCCCTTCCATGTCACCGTCCCCTAGAGACACAAGGGACTCCCAAATGACACCCCATTCCCTATGTAGTGCACTACTTTGACAGGACTGCAGGAGGAATAGGTGCACCTTACTGTCCTCTATTCTCCCTATCTCATCTGTCTACCACACTGTTCTCCCTATCTCATCTGTCTACCACAGACTGTCCTCTGTTCTCCCTATCCCATCTGTCTACCACAGACTGTCCTCTGTTCTCCCTATCCCATCTGTCTACCACACTGTTCTCCCTATCTCATCTGTCTACCACAGACTGTCCTCTATTCTCCCTATCCCATCTGTCTACCACACTGTTCTCCCTATCCCATCTGTCTACCACAGACTGTCCTCTGTTCTCCCTATCTCATCTGTCTACCACAGACTGTCCTCTGTTCTCCCTATCTCATCTGTCTACCACACTGTTCTCCCTATCTCATCTGTCTACCACACTGTTCTCCCTATCTCATCTGTCTACCACAGACTGTCCTCTGTTCTCCATATCCCATCTGTCTACCACAGACTGTCCTCTGTTCACTCCTATCCCATCTGTCTACCACAGACTGTCCTCTGTTCTCCCTATCTCATCTGTCTACCACACTGTTCTCCCTATCTCATCTGTCTACCACACTGTTCTCCCTATCTCATCTGTCTACCACAGACTGTCCTCTGTTCTCCCTATCTCATCTGTCTACCACACTGTTCTCCCTATCTCATCTGTCTACCACAGACTGTCCTCTGTTCTCCATATCTCATCTGTCTACCACAGACTGTCCTCTGTTCTCCATATCCCATCTGTCTACCACAGACTGTCCTCTGTTCTCCATATCCCATCTGTCTACCACAGACTGTCCTCTGTTCTCCATATCCCATCTGTCTACCACAGACTGTCCTCTGTTCTCCATATCCCATCTGTCTACCACAGACTGTCCTCTGTTCACTCCTATCCCATCTGTCTACCACAGACTGTCCTCTGTTCACTCCTATCCCATCTGTCTACCACAGACTGTCCTCTGTTCACTCCTATCCCATCTGTCTACCACAGACTGTCCTCTGTTCACTCCTATCCCATCTGTCTACCACAGACTGTCCTCTGTTCTCCATATCCCATCTGTCTACCACAGACTGTCCTCTGTTCTCCATATCCCATCTGTCTACCACAGACTGTCCTCTGTTCTCCATATCCCATCTGTCTACCACAGACTGTCCTCTGTTCACTCCTATCCCATCTGTCTACCACAGACTGTCCTCTGTTCTCCATATCCCATCTGTCTACCACAGACTGTCCTCTGTTCTCCATATCCCATCTGTCTACCACAGACTGTCCTCTGTTCTCCATATCCCATCTGTCTACCACAGACTGTCCTCTGTTCTCCATATCCCATCTGTCTACCACAGACTGTCCTCTGTTCTCCATATCCCATCTGTCTACCACAGACTGTTCTCATATCCCATCTGTCTACCAGAGACTGTTCTCATATCCCATCTATCTACCACACTGCCATGAATGGGAGGGGAGGAGCTACATATTTGTTGTTAAAAGACAGAACCCCTTCCTTTCACAGTTAATTAATACACCCAAAATTATGAATGGAAACATTTGCACTTAACAATATTTTATAATATACTTTAAGTAAATGTATGATATTGTTATCAACTCATTTTACATAAAGAAATACATATGTCAAACAGTTAACAGAACCCAAATGACAAAGTTTGATTTACTACTGATGGTGGTGGTCATAAGATTGTACAGCAACACTATAATGTTATGCTATGTTTTTAGCCTAACCACCTATGATTCTAGATCCAACCATGCTAACTACTGCATAATATAACTACTCAATCAATCCCTAATTGTTCTGCTTCTTCAAACTGCTGTTTTTTGGACTGGACTGTGATGTCTGTGACTGTCTTTATGTATGGTGGGTTAAAATGTGCTCTGCAAAAGCTGGAATGTCCTGGGTTTGAACTCTCATTCAGATATGTTCTTGGTTTAGCAGTTGTAGCCATGTACTGTAGTTCTATAGGAAAGATACAACTGAACTAAATGGTAGTCTCTCTTAACAATGGACTTTGTAGTAAAATCTGACTGGTTTTCTGTTCAGCTTTTGAATTGGTATTTACTGAAACTGTACGTCTTCTCTTCTCTTACCAAAAACGATCTGTCTTGAGGACGACGCCATCTTCAGCAATAACTATTTTGAGAAATAAATATGTATTTGTACTTCTGATGCCTGACTTATGTTCTTATTTTCCTTTATCCATGCTAGTTTTGATACAAGGGATATAATTAAGTTGCTTAATCAGTGCTAGTTTTGATACACGAGATGAAAGTATTGTTGTGATTAAACAAGCAGTATCAAAACATTTGCCAAATATCTTTGATACAGATGTTATTAGCAACTTCTGTTGTAGCTAGCTAGCACCAATGCAACCAGCCTGAAAACGGTAGGTAGGTAGGTAGGTATTTAGGTAGGTACTTGGGTAATTTGGTAGGTACTTTATTGATCCCCGAGGGGAAATTCCTTCGCCAAGCAGCTACGAAAAAACACAGGGCAGGTGCAAAATGCCAGAACGGAAATACAGATACATGATACATAGAGCGGCAGTATGAAAAATAATATAAAAATATTGCAAGTTGATATAGATAAATAAGGAATATTTGCATGGTTAACTATACTATACAGGTCGATGGCAGAGAAATACTTAAATAGCTAAAAATGCGTATGAGTGAGGGTAATAATAGTTTACTTAAAATACATTCTGGTTAAATGAACAGGTAAGTGAATATTTTGCATGGTTACATTAACTGTACAGGTAAATAGCTAAATGTGTGTATGATATAATTTAGTGTAATAATAATAATTCCCTTAATAGTCCTTAGTGTGCATGGTTTAATTACAGATAAATGCACGTATTGCACATTCAATATACTAAAAGCAATGAAAAAAGATACAACTGACAGGATACTAATATACATTCCTGAGTGAATGACTACGTAAGTTAAGTCCAAGAATTACTTACAATATATACACGTGATATGATAACTGTATATGTATATACAGACCTAACTGAATAAATAAGTCCTGAGTGAATGAGTGATTACAGACCAGAGTTACTCATGGATGGATGCATAATTGTTAAACTAGGTCCTAACACCCCAACAGTTCCAGATCTATGTTGACGACGGCACGGCACCCCGGTGAGGCATTATATAGTCTAATAGCCGCCGGAAGGAAGGACCTCCTGTAGCGCTCTCTGGCACACCGTGGTGGGATCAGTCTGTGACTGAAGGTGCTCCTCTGCATCATAACCATAGCGTGCAGAGGGTGGGTGACGTTGTCCATGATGGCCAGCAGTTTGGCCAGGATCAGTCTCTCCGCCACCTCCTCTAGAGTGTCAAGGCTCATCCCCAGAACAGAGCTAGCCTTCCTGATCAAAAGTAGAAACTGCAGTCATTTTCAATATTCTTAGCAATGATTTAGGAAACCTTGTAAGTATTAGCTAGGTAGCCACTTGTTGTTCGCCTATTGAAATTGAACTTCAGTTAATGAAAATAACTACCTATGCAGCTATTTAACCCTGTTAATAATCAACCAGCAGCTTCATCTGTCTAGTGATGCTCGACCCGACCGGGTTACGTGTTGTGAAGCTAGCCACAATAAGCATTAGCCACAATAGTGGAATTTGCGGTTCGCCTTCAAAACAAAAGTACCTATTTGAAAGTGGTGCTGAAGGTTACAAATCAAATGTTTTTGGTCACATACACATTTCGCAGATGTTAATGCGGGTGTGGCGAAATGAGTGTGCTTCTAGTTCCGACAGTGCAGTAATATCTAACAATTACACAACATATATGAATTAGGCCTATATACATACAGTTGAAGTCTGAAGTTTATGTAAACTTAGGTTGAAGTCATTAAAACTCATTTTTCAACCACCACAGATTTTCATGTTAACTATTGTTTTGGTAAGTCTGTTAGGACATCTACTTTGTGCATGACACAAGTAATTCTTTCTACAATTGTTTACAGAAAGATAATTTCACTTATAATTCACTATATCACAATTCCAGTGGGTCAAAAGTTTACATACACTAAGTTGACTGTGCCTTTAAACAGCTTGGAAAGAAAATGGCATGGCTTCCAGAAAATGGCATGGCTTTAGAAGCTGAGTCAATTGGAGGTGTACCTGTGGATGTATTTCAAGGCCTACCTTCAAACTCAGTGTCTCTTTGCTCGACATCATGGGAAAATCAAAAGAAATCAGCCAAGACCTCAGAAAAAAATGAATTGTAGACCTTCACAAGTCTGGTTCATCCTTGGGAGCAATTTCCAAATGATTGAAGGTACCATGTTCATCTGTACAAACAATAGTACGCAAGTATTAACACCATGGGACCACGCAGCCGTCATACCGCTCAGGAAGGAGACGTGTTCTGTCTCCTAGAGATGAACGTACTTTGGAGCGAAAAGTGCAAATCAATTCCAGAACATCAGGACCTTGTGAAGATGCTGGAGGAAACAGGTACAAAAGTATATCTATATCCACAGTAAAACGAGTCCATAACCTGAAAGGCCGCTCAGCAAGGAAGAAGCCACTGCTCCAAAACTGTCATAAAAAAAGCCAGACTACGGTTTGTAACTGCAAATGGGGACAAAGATCGTACTTTTTGGAAAAATGTCCTCTGGTCTGATGAAACAAAAATGGAACTGTTTGGCCATAATGACCATCGTTATGTTTGGAGGAAAAAGGAGGAGGCTTGCAAGCCGAAGAACACCATCCCAACCGTGAAGCACGGGGGTGGCAGCATCATGTTGTGGGGGTGCTTTTCTGCAGGAGGGACTGGTGCACTTCACACAATAGATGGCATCATGAGGAAGGAAATGTATGTGAATATATTGAAGCAACCTCTTAAGACATCAGTCAGGAAGTTAAAGCTTGGTCGCAAATGGGTCTTCCAAATGGACAATGACCCCAAGCATACTTCCAAAGTTGTGGCAAAATGGCTTAAGGACAACAAAGTCAAGGTATTGGAGTGGCCATCACAAAGCCCTGACCTCAATCCTATAGAACATTTGTGGGCAGAGCTGAAAAAGCGTGTGCGAGCAAGGAGGCCTACAAACCTGACTCAGTTACACCAGTTCTGTCAGGAGGAATTCACCCAACTTATTGTGGGAAGCTTGTGGAAGGCTACCCAAAACGTTTGACCCAAGTTAAACAATTTAAAGGCAATGCTACCAAATAATAATTGAGTGTATGTGAACTTCTGACCCACTGGGAATGTGATTAAAGAAATAAAAGCTGAAATAAATAATTCTCTCTACTATTATTCTGACATTTCACATTCTTAAAATAAAGTGGTGATCCTAACTGACCTAAGACTGGGAATTTTTACTAGGATTAAATGTCAGGAATTGTGAAAAACAGATTAAATGTATTTGGCTAAGGCGTATGTAAACTTCTGACTTCAACTGTATATGGACGAGAGGCATAGACTAAGATACAGTAGAATAGTATTGAATACATATGAGATGAGTAATGCAAGATATGTAAACATTAAGTGACTAAGATACAGTATAGAATACAGTATATACAGTGGGGAGAACAAGTATTTGATACACTGCCATTTTGCAGGTTTTCCTACTTACAAAGCATGTAGAGGTCTGTAATTTTTATCATAGGTACACTTCAACTGTGAGACTGAATCTAAAACAAAAATCCAGAAAATCACATTGTATGATTTTTTAATAATTAATTTGCATTTTATTGCATGACAAGTATTTGATCACCTACCAACCAGTAAGAATTCCGGCTCTCACAGACCTGTTAGTTTTTCTTTAAGAAGCCCTCCTGTTCTCCACTCATTACCTGTATTAACTGCACCTGTTTGAACTTGTTACCTGTATAAAAGACACCTGTCCACACACTCAATCAAACAGACTCCAACCTCTCCACAATGGCCAAGACCAGAGAGCTGTGTAAGGACATCAGGGATAAAATTGTAGACCTGCACAAGGCTGGGATGGGCTACAGGACAATTGGCAAGCAGCTTGGTGAGAAGGCAACAACTGTTGGCGCAATTATTTGAAAATGGAAGAAGTTCAAGATGACGGTCAATCTCCCTCGGTCTGGGGCACCATGCAAGATCTCACCTCGTGGGGCATCAATGATCATGAGGAAGGTGAGGGATCAGCCC
Source organism: Thymallus thymallus (assembly GCA_023634145.1). NCBI lineage: Eukaryota > Metazoa > Chordata > Actinopteri > Salmoniformes > Salmonidae > Thymallus > Thymallus thymallus. The sequence goes on from CM042410.1 coordinate 2,370,960, forward strand.
AGAACTACACGGCAGGACCTGGTCAATGACCTGAAGAGAGCTGGGACCACAGTCTCAAAGAAAACCATTAGTAACACACTTCGCCGTCATGGATTAAAATCCTGCAGCGCACGCAAGGTCCCCCTGCTCAAGCCAGCGCATGTCCAGGCCCGTCTGAAGTTTGCCAATGACCATCAGGATGATCCAGAGGAGGAATGGGAGAAGGTCATGTGGTCTGATGAGACAAAAATTGAGCTTTTTGGTCTAAACTCCACTCGCCGTGTTTGGAGTAAGAAGAAGGATGAGTACAACCCCAAGAACACCATCCCAACCGTGAAGCATGGAGGTGGAAACATCATTCTTTGGGGATGCTTTTCTGCAAAGGGGACAGGACGACTGCAACGTATTGAGGGGAGGATGGATGGGGCCATGTATCGCGAGATCTTGGCCAACAACCTCCTTCCCTCAGTAAGAGCATTGAAGATGGGTCGTGGCTGGGTCTTCCAGCATGACAACGACCCGAAACACACAGCCAGGGCAACTAAGGAGTGGCTCCGTAAGAAGCATCTCAAGGTCCTGGAGTGGCCTAGCCAGTCTCCAGACCTGAACCCAATAGAAAATCTTTGGAGGGAGCTGAAAGTCCGTTTGCCCAGCGACAGCCCCAAGCCTGAAGGATCTGGAGAAGGTCTGTATGGAGGAGTGGGCCAAAATTCCTGCTGCAGTGTGTGCAAACCTGGTCAAGAACTACAGGAAACGTATGATCTCTGTAATTGCAAACAAAGGTTTCTGTACCAAATATTAAGTTCTGCTTTTCTGATGTATCAAATACGTATTTCATGCAATAAAATGCAAATTAATTACTTAAAAATCATACAATGTGATTTTCTGGATTTTTGTTTTAGATTCCGTCACTCACAGTTGAAGAGTACTTATGATAAAAATGACAGACTTCTACATGCTTTGTAAGTGGGAAAACCTGCAAAATCGGCAGTGTATCAAATACTTGTTCTCCCCACTGTACATGAGTGATGCCAGATATGTAAACACTATTAAAGTGATGTGCTGCTAGTGATGTCTGTTTAACAGTCTGATGGCCTTGAGATAGAAGCTGTTTTTCAGTCTCGGTCCAAGCTTTGATGCACCTGTACTGACCTCGCCTTCTGGATGACAGTGGAGTGAACAGGCAGTGGCTCGGGTGGTTGATGTCCTTGATCTTTTTGGCCTTCCTGTGACATCGGATGCTGTAAGTGTCCTGGAGGGTGGGTAGTTTGCCCCCGGTAATGCCTTGGGCATACCGCACCACCCTCGGGGGAACCTTGCGGTTGTTGGCGGTGCAGCTGCCGTACCAGGCGGGGATACAGCCTGAAAGGATGCTTTCAACTGTGCATCTGTAAAAGTTTTAGGTGTAAAGCCACATTTCTTTAGCCTCCTGAGGTTGAAGAGGCTCTGTTGGGCCTTCATCACCACACGGTCTGGGTGGACCATTTCAGTTTATCAGTGATGTGTACACAGAGGAACTTGGAACTTTTCCACCTTCTCCACTGCGGTTCTGTCGATGTGGATAGGGGGGTGCACCTTCTGCTCGTTTTGTTGACGTTGAGTGAGGTTTTTTTCCTGGCACCACACTCCGAGCCCTCACCTCATCCCTGTAGGCTGACTCGTCATTGTTGGTAATCAGGCCTACTACTGTTGTCATCTGCAAACTTGATGATTGAGTTGGAGGTGTGCTTGGCCATGCAGTCATGGGTGAACAGGGAGCACGGTTGCACAGGGCAGGGTTCAGACCCAGGGCCTCAAGCTTAATGATGAGCTTGGAGGGTACTATGGTGTTGAATGCTGAGCTATAGTCAAACAGCATTCTTACATAGGTATTCCTCTTGTCCAGATGGGATAGGGCAGTGTGCAGAGTGATGGTGATTGCATCATCTGTGGATCTTGTGGGGAGGTAAGCAAATTGAAGTGGGTCTAGGGTGGCAGGTAAGGTAGAGGTGATATGATCCTTGACTAGTCTCTCAAAGCACTTCATGATGACAGAGGTGATGCTACGGGTCGATAGTCATTTAGTTCAGTTACCTTTACCTTATTGGGTACAGGAACAATGGTGGCCATCTTGAAGCATGTGGGGACAACAGACTGGGATAGGTAGAGATTGAATATGCTTGTAAACACACCAGCCAACTGGTCTGCGCATGCTCTGGGGACGCGGCTATGGATGCCGTCTGGGCTGGCAGCCTTGCGAGGGTTAACATTTAAATGTTTTACTCACGTCGGCCACAGAGAAGCCCACAGTCCTTGGTAGCGGGCCGCGTCGGTGGCTTTCAGTTTCGCGCTAATGCTACCATCTATCCAGGGTTTCTGGTTAGGGTAGGTTTTAATATACACAGTGGGTATTACATCTCCTATACACTTCCTTATAAACTCAGTCACCGTATTTGTGTATGCGTCTAGATTATTTTCAGAAGCTACCCAAAACATATCCCAGTCCACGTGATCAAAACAATCCTGGAGTGTGGATTCCGATTGGTCAGGCCAGCGTTGAATAGTCCTTTTTACGGGTACGTCCTGTTTGAGTTTCTGCCTATAGGAAGGGAGGAGAAAGATGGAGTCGTGGTCAGATTTGCCAAAAGGGGGGCGGGGGAGGGCTTTGTAACCATTCCGGAAGTTTGAATAGCAATGGTCGAGAGTTTTAGCCGCGCGAGTGGTACAGTTGATATGTTGATAGAACTTTGGCAGCCTAGTCCTCAAATTGCTTTGTTAAAATCCCCCGCTACAATAAATGCGGCCTCAGGATATGTGGTTCCAGTTTACATAAAGTCCAATGAAGTTATTTGAGGGCCGTTGTGGTGTCGGCATGAGGGGGTTATAAACGGCCGTGGCAATGACGGAGGAGAAATCCTTTGGGATATAATACGGTATTCTAGATCGGGTGAACAAAAGGACTTGAGTTCCTGTATGTTACTGCAATTACACCATGAGTTGTTAATCATGACACACACCCATCCACCCCTCTGTCAGCGCGATGGACTGAGAATCCTGCTGGCTGCACCTACTTTGACAGAGTATCCCGAGAGAGCCATGTTTCAGTGAAACAAAGTATGTTACAGGCCCTGATCTCTCTCTGGAAATGAATCCTTGCCCTCAGTTCATCAACTTTGTTATTCAAAGATTGAACATTGGCAAGTAATACACTCGGAAGTGGTGGGTGGTGTGCGCGACTCCTAAGTCGAACCAGCAGGCCTCCTCGAATGCCTCTCCTCCGCCGCCGATGTTTTGGGTCTGCCTCTGGAATAAGTTAAATTGCTCTGGGGAGAGCGAACAAAGGATCTGCTCCACAATAAGAGCTGTTCTCTTGGTGTCACTGAGTAGACTGATACCCCATGTCATTGATCCACAATCCATAGTTAAGGCTGTACAGTGAAATAAGTATGCCCCCAATGCAATTCTAAAGTCTAATACGTCATGTGATTTCCACAGATTTTTTTCAAATTTACGATTGTCTTTTGTTGATTTTATAACATTCCAACCTCGTTTAGAATTATATACTCAATTATGGCATAATTCCCCTATTTGTATTAATTTGCATCACTGTCAATTACATGCTTTTATTTTGAAGGCTAACCGCAAATTCCACTATTGTGGCTAATCCTTATTGTGGCTAGCTTCATGTAGATGGGTCCGACCACCATTAATCACATAAAATCCGTTTTATAAATTAGGGTTATTTTAGATGACAACTAGCTAGATAGATAGCAAATCTGTTTCAGTAGTTATAGTTAGCTATGTTTTTGGGGAAGAACATTGAATTTACCTGTTGCAACCTCTACAACTACTATTATTATTATTTGACCCTGCTGGTCATCTATGAACATTTGAACATCTTGGAGAAAGAACTGGCCTTAATGGCCATGAATTGTTATAATCTCCACCCGGCACAGCCAGAAGAGGACTGGCCACCCCTCAGAGCCTGGTTCCTCTCTAGGTTTTTGCCTTTCTAGGGAGTTTTTCCAGCCACCGTGCTTCTACATCTGCATTGCTTGCTGTTTGGGGTTTTAGGCTGGGTTTCTGTATAGCACTTTGTGACATCTGCTGATGTAGAAAGGGTTTATAAATAAATGTGATTGATTGTTTGCATCCATCAGCTAACTAGCTTGTTTTATGACCAGCACTGTAGGTGCGCGACAACTTTACCAGCGTCATAGCATACCTATCGATGAATCGTTGTGACACATGAAGGAGTGATAGTGTAATCGATGTCTAACTACGCAAAAAATGTATGAACGTGTTAAATTATGTGACGTGCAGTCATATTTAGGTCCTGATTGGTCAACAAGCTTATTAAGATAAAAGTGTATCTTTTTTGACACGCAAAGACCCAAACGGCGTTCCATAATTATGTTGCTTAATCAGTGCTAGTTTTGATACAAGGGATGTACGTGTTTTTAAACCAAAGAAAGAAAGAATATTCGTATTGGGCTTAATGTGAAAATACATGCACAGAAATTATGTACATTTGATAATTTAAATTAACTGGATGTGCGGAATGACCCTCCAGAACAAGCTGGTCTGTGGCGTACTGACACCTCCTATTAGAGAGACAAGGCAACTTCCAGAGTATTCCAAACATTTTTGGCAATATGCACATATGAATGAGTAGTAAAAGCAGACATTGAATATCCCTTTGAGCATGGTGAAGTTATTAATGACACTTTGGATGGTGTATCAATACACCCAGTTGCTACAAAGATACAGGCGTCCTTCTTAACTCAGTTGCCAATCAACAACATTGTACACTGAAATTGTTGCATTTGTGTATATTTTTGTTCAAAGAATTTACTGAGTTACAGTTCATAAGGAAATTTGTCAATTGAAATGAATAATACACTACATGACCAAAAATGAGTGGACACCTGCTTGTTAAGATTTCCCTTCACTGGAACTAAGGTGCCCAAACAATGAGAAACAGCCCCAGACCATTATTCCTCCTCCACCAAACTTTACAGTTGGCACTATGCATTGGGGCAGGTAGCTTTCTCCTGGCACCAAACCCAGATTCGTCCGTTGGACTGCCAGATGGTGAAGCGTGATTCATCGCTCCACTGCTCCAGAGTCCAATGGCGGTGAGCTTTACAACACTCCAGCCGACGCTTTGCATTGCGCATGGTGATCTTAGGCTTGTGTGCGGCTGCTCGGCCATGGAAACCCACTTCATGACGTTGCTTCCAAGGGCAGTTTGGAACTCTGTAGTGAGTGTTGCAACTGAGGACTATTTTTACACACTTCAGCACTCTACAGTCCCGTTGTGAGCTTGTGTGGCCTACCACTTCGCGGCTGAGCCTAGACGTTTCCTGGGCTGGCGTGGTGACACGTGGTCTGCGGTTGTGAGGACGGTTGGATTTACTGCCAAATTCTCAAAAATTATGTTGGAGGGGGCTTATGGTAGAGACATGAACATTCAATTCTCTGACAACAGCTTTGGTGGACATTCCTGCAGTCAGCATGCCAATTGCACGCTCTCTCAAAACTAAAGACATCTGTGGCATTGTGTTGTGACAAAACTGCACATTTTAGTGGCTTTTCATTGTGTAATGATCATGCTGTTTAATCAGCTTCTTGATATGCCACTTGAAAATGGCTATCTAGTTAAATATTTTGCAGATGTTTTATAAGGTTTTTCTAAAATGTTTTTAAGTACAGGCTTAACAACAGCATGTTTAAATAAACTAGGAACGACACCAGTTAAAAGTGAAGAATTAAGCATCTCAACAATATAGGGGCCAATGGAGTCAAAAACCTGTACAGATAGCACAGTAGGAACAACATCCATAGGACAAAATGAGGATTTCAAAGACTGTAACAGAGAAGTGATGTCATGTAATGTCACAGGAGTAAAAGTGGACCAACAATGAGCAGGAGACAAGTCACAGGCAGAGCTCTGAGACAGTGATGGTGAGATGTTTGCCCTAACATCTCTGATCTTATTAACAAAGAAGTGGAGGTATTCATTACAGTCAGATTTAGATAACACAGCTGCTTGAGGGCTGGATGGAGAAACTCATTTATTAATGGTGTCAAATAAGATTCTAGAATTGTGCTTATTGGAGGATATAAGCTGAGAAAAGAAGCAAGTTGTGGCCTTTCTCAGCATCTCATTCAAGGAAACCCTTAGATCTTTAAGGTGGAGCCTATGAACCTCTCCATCTTTCTACATTTTCTCCTAAAACTTTGGATAGCTTCATCAATCCAAGGACAGGGATTGTTATGGGAGACGGTGCTTAATTTAATTGGTGCTACTTTATCTAAAATAGATAAACAATGACCATTAAAAGACTGGATAAACTCATCAACATCAGAGAGATACCATAGGGAAAGGAAAGGAGGATACTAGAGACACTATAGAGATACCATAGGGAAAGGAAAGGAGGATACTAGAGACACTATAGAGATACCATAGGGAAGGGAAAGGAGGATACTAGAGACACTATAGAGATACCATAGGGAAAGGAAAGGAGGATACTAGAGACACTATAGAGATACCATAGGGAAAGGAAAGGAGGATACTAGAGACACTATAGAGATACCATAGGGAAAGGAAAGGAGGATACTAGAGACACTATAGAGATACCATAGGGAAAGGAAAGGAGGATACTAGTCAGAGATACTAGAGACACTATAGAGATACCATAGGGAAAGGAAAGGAGGATACTAGTCAGAGATACTAGAGACACTATAGAGATACCATAGGGAAAGGAAAGGAGGATACTAGAGACACTATAGAGATACCATAGGGAAGGGAAAGGAGGATACTAGTCAGAGATACTATAGACATTATAGAGATACCATAGGGAAGGGAAAGGAGGATACTAGTCAGAGATACTATAGAGATACCATAGGGAAAGGAAAGGAGGATACTATAGAGATACCATAGGGAAAGGAAAGGAGGATACTATAGAGATACCATAGGGAAAGGAAAGGAGGATACTAGAGACACTATAGAGATACCATAGGGAAAGGAAAGGAGGATACTAGTCAGAGATACTAGAGACACTATAGAGATACCATAGGGAAGGGAAAGGAGGATACTAGAGACACTATAGAGATACCATAGGGAAAGGAAAGGAGGATACTAGTCAGAGATACTAGAGACACTATAGAGATACCATAGGGAAAGGAAAGGAGGATACTAGAGACACTATAGAGATACCATAGGGAAGGGAAAGGAGGATACTAGTCAGAGATACTAGAGACACTATAGAGATACCATAGGGAAAGGAAAGGAGGATACTAGTCAGAGATACTAGAGACACTATAGAGATACCATAGGGAAAGGAAAGGAGGATACTAGAGACACTATAGAGATACCATAGGGAAGGGAAAGGAGGATACTAGAGACACTATAGAGATACCATAGGGAAAGGAAAGGAGGATACTAGTCAGAGATACTAGAGACACTATAGAGATACCATAGGGAAAGGAAAGGAGGATACTAGTCAGAGATACTAGAGACACTATAGAGATACCATAGGGAAAGGAAAGGAGGATACTAGAGACACTATAGAGATACCATAGGGAAGGGAAAGGAGGATACTAGTCAGAGATACTATAGACATTATAGAGATACCATAGGGAAGGGAAAGGAGGATACTAGTCAGAGATACTATAGACATTATAGAGATACCATAGGGAAGGGAAAGGAGGATATTAGTCAGAGATACTATAGACACTATAGAGATACCATAGGGAAAGGAAAGGAGGATACTAGAGACACTATAGAGATACCATAGGGAAGGTAAAGGAGCATACTAGTCAGAGATACTATAGACACTATAGAGATACCATAGGGAAGGTAAAGGAGCATACTAGTCAGAGATACTATAGACACTATAGAGATACCATAGGGAAGGTAAAGGAGCATACTAGTCAGAGATACTATAGACACTATAGAGATACCATAGGGAAGGTAAAGGAGGATACTAGTCAGAGATACTATAGAGATACCATACGGAAGGTAAAGGAGGATACTAGTCAGAGATACTATAGACACTATAGAGATACCATAGGGAAGGGAAAGGAGGATACTAGTCAGAGATACTATAGACACTATAGAGATACCATAGGGAAGGGAAAGGAGGATACTAGTCAGAGATACTATAGAAACTATAGAGATACCATAGGGAAGGGAAAGGAGGATACTAGTCAGTTGTACAACTGAATGCATTCAACTGAAATGTGTCTTCCACATTTAACCCAACCCCTTTTTGGCAATGTAAACATACTATGTTTCCCATGCCAATAAAGCCCCTTAAATTGAAATTGAAAGATCGGTCAAACTGCTCTTTCAGTCAGTCTCTACAGTCTGAAGCCAGCCACCCAGTACAGGACAGTCTAGAACAGCAGAACCAGCCAACGAGTGCAGGAACAGTTCTACAGACATTCTAGAACAGTACAGGGCATTCTAGAACCGCAGACCTGAGGATGAGGAACCTCCTGACCACCCAGAACCAGAACTGTTACCGGGAGTAGATCGAGAAGGAGTGTTGCACCCGCCTGGCCTGGAAGAGCCATTAAGGACGAGACTACCCCACCAGCTTCGTCCCTCGCAGGGCAAAGGAGCAGCTGGGGCTGGGGCTCTCCCTAAATCCCCCTGACCACCAACTCCACCTTCACCAACAAGACCGTCCTGCCTCCTTTATTATCCCCCCTGGAGAGGAGGAGAGTGGCTGCGGTGCCCATGGACAGGTGAGTGAATAAATTAACAAATATATTTGACAAATTTGAAATACAACAACACTTGATACTGCAGACTACACTAAAATGTGTGGTAACCTAAACGTATAGTATTGATCTCCACAAAGTTTGCTGCTTCATTGTTCTTAGATTTTTATGTCAGTAGTTACTATGGTAACCTGAAGTATAATTACAAGTATTCCATAAGTGTCAAAGGCTTTCATTGACAATGACATTCAGTTTACGCAAAGAGTCAATATTTGCAGTGTTGACCCTTCTTTTTCAAGAACTCTGCAATCCGCCCTGGCATGCTGTCAATTAACTTCTGGGCCACATCCTGACTGATGGCAGGCCATTCTTGCATAATCAATGCTTGGAGTTTGTCAGAAGTTGTGGGTTTTTGTTTGTCCATCCGCCTCTTGAGGATCGACCACAAGTTCTCAATGGGATTAAGTTCTGGGGAGTTTCCTGGCCATGGACCCAAAATGTTGATGTTTTGTTCCCAGAGCCACTTAGTTATCACTTTTGCCTTATGGCAAGGTGCTCCATCATGCTGGAAAAAGCATTGGTCGTCACCAAACTGTTCTTGGATGGTTGGGAGAAGTTGCTCTCGGAGTATGTGTTGGTACCATTCTTTATTCATGGCTGTGTTCTTAGGCAAAATTGTGAGTGAGCACACTCCCTTGGCTGAGAAGCAACCCCACACATGAATGGTCTCAGGATGCTTTACTGTTGGCATGACACAAGACTGATGGTAGCGCTCACCTTGTCTTCTCCGGACAAGGTGTTTTCCGGATGGCCCAAACAATCGGAAAGGGGATTCATCAGAGAAAATGACTCTACCCCAGTCCTCAGCAGTCCAATCCCTGTACCTTTTGCAGAATATCAGTCTGTCCCTGATGTTTTTCCTGGAGAGAAGTGGCTTCTTTGCTGCCCTTCTTGACAACAGGCCATCCTCCAAAAGTCTTCGCCTCACTGTGCATGCAGATGGACTCACACCTGCCTGCTGCCTTTCCTGAGCAAGCTCTGCACTGGTGGTGCCCCGATCCCGCAGCTGAATCAACTTTAGGAGACGGTCCTGGCGCTTGCTGGACTTTCTTGGGCGCCCTGACGCCTTCTTCACAACAATTGAACCTCTCTCCTTGAAGTTCTTGATGATCCGATAAATGCTTGATTTAGGTGCAATCTTACCAGCAGCAATATCCTTGCCTGTGAAGCCCTTTTTGTGCAAAACAATGATGACGGCACGTGTTTCCTTGCAGGTAACCATGGTTGACAGAGGAAGAACAATGATTTCAAGCACCACCCTCCTTTTAAAGCTTCCAGTCTGTTATTCTGACTCAATCAGCATGACACGGGGATCTCCAGCCTTGTCCTCGTCAACACTACAACCTGTATTAATGAGACAATCACTGACATGATGGCAGCTGGTCCTTTTGTGGCAGAGCTGAAATGCAGTGGAAATGTTTTTGGGGGATTAAGTTCCTTTTCATGGCAAAGAGGGACTTTGCAAATAATTGCAATTCATCTGATCACTCTTCATGACATTCTGGAGTATATGCAAATTGCCATCATCAACACTGAGGCAGCAAACTTTGTGGAGACCAATACTTACAGTGGGGAGAACAAGTATTTGATACACTGCCGATTTTGTAGGTTTTCCCAATTACAAAGCATGTAGAAGTCTGTAATTTGTATCATAGGTACTCTTCAACTGTGAGTGACGGAATCTAAAACAAAAATCCAGAAAATCACATTGTATGATTTTTAAGTAATTAATTTGCATTTTATTGCATGACATAAGTATTTGATACATCAGAAAAGCAGAACTTAATATTTGGTACAGAAACCTTTGTTTGCAATTACAGAGATCATACATTTCCTGTAGTTCTTGACCAGGTTTGCACACACTGCAGCAGGGATTTTGGCCCACTCCTCCATACAGACCTTCTCCAGATCCTTCAGGTTTCGGGGCTGTCGCTGTGCAATACGGACTACATCTCTATCTGTATTAAACTGACCTGGGATCATTAACTCTGGGACTACTACACCTCTATCTGTATTAAACTGACCTGGGATCATTAACTCTGGGACTACTACACCTCTATCTGTATTAAACTGACCTGGGATCATTAACTCTGGGACTACTACACCTCTATCTGTATTAAACTGACCTGGGATCATTAACTCTGGGACTACTACATGTCTATCTGTATTAAACTGACCTGGGATCATTAACTCTGGGACTACTACATCTCTATCTGTATTAAACTGACCTGGGATCATTAACTCTGGGACTACTACATCTCTATCTGTATTAAACTGACCTGGGATCATTAACTCTGGGACTACTACGTCTCTATCTGTATTAAACTGACCTGGGATCATTAACTCTGGGACTACTACATGTCTATCTGTATTAAACTGACCTGGGATCATTAACTCTGGGACTACTACATCTCTATCTGTATTAAACTGACCTGGGATCATTAACTCTGGGACTACTGCATCTCTATCTGTATTAAACTGACCTGGGATCATTAACTCTGGGACTACTGCATCTCTATCTGTATTAAACTGACCTGGGATCATTAACTCTGGGACTACTACATCTCTATCTGTATTAAACTGACCTGGGATCATTAACTCTGGGACTACTACATGTCTATCTGTATTAAACTGACCTGGGATCATTAACTCTGGGACTACTACATCTCTATCTGTATTAAACTGACCTGGGATCATTAACTCTGGGACTACTACATGTCTATCTGTATTAAACTGACCTGGGATCATTAACTCTGGGACTACTACATGTCTATCTGTATTAAACTGACCTGGGATCATTAACTCTGGGACTACTACATCTCTATCTGTATTAAACTGACCTGGGATCATTAACTCTGGGACTACTACGTCTCTATCTGTATTAAACTGACCTGGGATCATTAACTCTGGGACTACTACATGTCTATCTGTATTAAACTGACCTGGGATCATTAACTCTGGGACTACTACATCTCTATCTGTATTAAACTGACCTGGGATCATTAACTCTGGGACTACTGCATCTCTATCTGTATTAAACTGACCTGGGATCATTAACTCTGGGACTACTGCATCTCTATCTGTATTAAACTGACCTGGGATCATTAACTCTGGGACTACTACATCTCTATCTGTATTAAACTGACCTGGGATCATTAACTCTGGGACTACTACATGTCTATCTGTATTAAACTGACCTGGGATCATTAACTCTGGGACTACTACATCTCTATCTGTATTAAACTGACCTGGGATCATTAACTCTGGGAATACTACATCTCTACCTGTATTTCAATGTAAAGCATCTCTTTAATAATACTTCCTGTTGACCGACCAAGTGACCTCTCACCATGTTGTGCCCTCTATGTAGCCAGTTCAGATGTGGGAGGAGTTCACCAACACAGCTTATATAACCTAGAGGATTTAGGGAGAAGGGGAGGAGTTCACCAACACAGCTGATATAACCTGGAGGATTTAGGGAGAAGGGGAGGAGTTCACCAACACAGCTGATATAACCTGGAGGATTTAGGGAGAAGGGGAGGAGTTCACCAACACAGCTGATATAACCTGGAGGATTTAGGGAGAAGGGGAGGAGTTCACCAACACAGCTGATATAACCTGGAGGATTTAGGGAGAAGGGGAGGAGTTCACCAACACAGCTGATATAACCTAGAGGATTTAGGGAGAAGGGGAGGAGTTCACCAACACAGCTGATATAACCTAGAGGATTTAGGGAGAAGGGGAGGAGTTCACCAACACAGCTGATATAACCTAGAGGATTTAGGGAGAAGGGAGAGAGAGATGAAGTGAAGGAGAGACTGTTATTGAGAAAATAAGGTAGTTAAAGAGACCGTGTTCAACAGGAATCTGTGTGTGTGTCTTTGTACAGACATCACACCCTTACCCTTCAGCACCCTCACTAGAAGTAGAAATAAAAGGGAGAGAAACTGGGAATTGAATAACTGCAGGTGACATAGCTAAGTAAATGGAAGAATACTCTTATTGCAATGTAGGAGGTGAAGTTCTCCCGCACACGGATCGCCTCTCTTGCTGCGTTGTTGGACCCCATCCTTGAAACATCCTGCAGAGCAGCAGACTTCTCCTCTGGCACACAGCGGTGAGCTGCAGATCCCCTCCTGGTCCTTGTGTCCATCCTCATGAAGTTATACAGGACACAGGTAGCCTTCACACGCCTGAATTCCTCCAGGAGGCAGTCCCAGATGGCCCTGGTCGCCCAGCCTTGCAGTGCCCTACACAGTAACTGTAGGCAATTGTTTTGAAGGAATCTCCAGTTACAAGATATCTGTAGAAATATGGATTGGATTACTAAAATATAATATCCCGTATAACAAATCATGATAACGTTGAATAGATAGTTGCAGGTGCACCACATGTGTACCTGCAACACTGTGCTTCATTGGGACCTCTTCATCTGCAGACAGATGGACAGAAAACCTCACAAGAAAGACTTAATTATACTCAAATTAGACCACACTGAATATTATGTTACTATTATCTCGGTCCTCACTTCTAGGGACTGGAACTACACAACAGTACCTGCTCTATACAGAATAGCCTACTCTCTCACTTTGACAGCTGGGTCTGCTATCCTTTCAGCCTCCTCGTTGGCTGTTAGCTAGATACCAACATATGCATTTGAAGTTGTTTTTTTTACAGTGATAAATACATCAAGGTAGCTAGCTAATATGAAGTTAGGTAGCTGGTGAAATTTAATTCACTTAACTATTTATAGAGTATGTAAAGTTGGCTAGATAGCCAGCTAGCTAGCTACGTTAGCAGCTCATTTGAGTTAGCCTGCACTTTAACTTAGCTAGTTAGCTAATAATACATCAGATTTTTTTACATTTTCGAAATGTATTTACTTACTTGAATAGGTTCTCCCAGCCATGTGGACGATTGGAAACAGGGCAGCAAAGTTTGTCACCAGAGCGGTTTAGAGCATATTACTATTACCCATTTAATAACCACACCTTCATACAAACTTGCTACGCTGAATTCTTGATGCACAATCTAACGTGCTGCCACATCCTGCCAGCACGCCCACATCCTGCCAGCACGCCCACATCCTGCCGCTCTGGGCGGTCTAAGCGGCACAGTTTACCGCGAAATAGTTTGCATGGGGCGTTAGCCTGCCCTGCCGTAAATAAAAAGGTAAAATGCGTTAGCCTGCCCTGCCGTAAATAAAAAGGTAAAATGCGTTAGCCTGCCCTGCCGTAAATAAAAAGGTGAAATGCGTTAGCCTGCCCTGCCGTAAATAAAAAGATAAAATGCGTTAGCCTGCCCTGCCGTAAATAAAAAGGTGAAATGCGTTAGCCTGCCCTGCCGTAAATAAAAAGGTGAAATGCGTTAGCCTGCCCTGCCGTAAATAAAAAGGTGAAATGCGTTAGCCTGCCCTGCCGTAAATAAAAAGGTAAAATGCGTTAGCCTGCCCTGCCGTAAATAAAAAGGTAAAATGCGTTAGCCTGCCCTGCCGTAAATAAAAAGGTGAAATGCGTTAGCCTGCCCTGCCGTAAATAAAAAGGTGAAATGCGTTAGCCTGCCCTGCCGTAAATAAAAAGGTGAAATGCGTTAGCCTGCCCTGCCGTAAATAAAAAGGTGAAATGCGTTAGCCTGCCCTGCCGTAAATAAAAAGGTGAAATGCGTTAGCCTGCCCTGCCGTGAATAAAAAGGTGAAATGCGTTAGCCTGCCCTGCCGTAAATAAAAAGGTGAAATGCGTTAGCCTGCCCTGCCGTGAATAAAAAGGTGAAATGCGTTAGCCTGCCCTGCCGTAAATAAAAAGGTGAAATGCGTTAGCCTGCCCTGCCGTAAATAAAAAGGTGAAATGCGTTAGCCTGCCCTGCCGTAAATAAAAAGGTGAAATGCGTTAGCCTGCCCTGCCGTAAATAAAAAGGTAAAATGCGTTAGCCTGCCCTGCCGTAAATAAAAAGGTGAAATGCGTTAGCCTGCCCTGCCGTAAATAAAAAGGTGAAATGCGTTAGCCTGCCCTGCCGTAAATAAAAAGGTGAAATGCGTTAGCCTGCCCTGCCGTAAATAAAAAGGTGAAATGCGTTAGCCTGCCCTGCCGTAAATAAAAAGGTGAAATGCGTTGGCCTGCCCTGCCGTAAATAAAAAGGTGAAATGCGTTAGCCTGCCCTGCCGTGAATAAAAAGGTGAAATGCGTTGGCCTGCCCTGCCGTAAATAAAAAGGTGAAATGCGTTAGCCTGCCCTGCCGTGAATAAAAAGGTGAAATGCGTTAGCCTGCCCTGCCGTAAATAAAAAGGTGAAATGCGTTAGCCTGCCCTGCCGTAAATAAAAAGGTAAAATGCGTTAGCCTGCCCTGCCGTAAATAAAAAGGTGAAATGCGTTAGCCTGCCCTGCCGTGAATAAAAAGGTGAAATGCGTTAGCCTGTCCTGCCGTAAATAAAAAGGTGAAATGCGTTAGCCTGCCCTGCCGTAAATAAAAAGGTGAAATGCGTTAGCCTGCCCTGCCGTAAATAAAAAGGTGAAATGCGTTAGCCTGCCCTGCCGTAAATAAAAAGGTAAAATGCGTTAGCCTGCCCTGCCGTAGATAAAAAGGTGAAATGCGTTTGCCTGCCCTGCCGAAAATAAAAAGGTGAAACGCGTTAGCCTGCCCTGCCGTAAATAAAAAGGTGAAACGATGTCTTGTTGTCCTTTGGGTTAAAAACATTTTGCAGTTGCACCATTTCCCAATGTTCTTCAGTTTGAGATTCCAATTGTAGAATAGAGAAACATTTGTAAAAATATGTTTTAAAAGATTACAAATAACAACTACACACCATGCTAGTTTTGTTTGTTTGAGCATGTTTATCACAAAGCAATGCATGGCAAAGAAATACTTTCAAATACCGTATGTATTAATTTGGTGAATCAAAATGACAGTTCCAGCATTCTGTGTCTCCAGGTGACTACGGAAGAGACTACAGATCCCTGGCCAATGGTAGATCAGGAGTTGTGAGGAATACTTTCTATGCCAGGAATGGAAGCTTTCATTTCCCCTCAAAGGTTTGACCCTTTATTAATACAATTCTCTTGATATTAATAAAACAATACCTTTCATGATCTATTACGGTGTGAGTATGCTATCTATGTTTGATTTATACCAAAATATATTATCTGATATAGGATATGACAAATATATTCTCATATAGGATATACAGACGTACAGTATGTTAGCTATACATAATGTTCCTTAAAAAATAATGCTAGATTACATATTACAAACTGTTACAACTGTTGTTATATTTGGATAAGCCCTTTGTATGTCCTGCCAGGTGTTTTTAACATGAGTCCGTTTGTGTTTCAAATGGTACCATATTCCCTATATAGTGCACTATTATTGACCATCACATGGCAGATTTTTCCTGGCAGCCATATTACGTATTACCTATTAGATAATAGGACGCCAGGACAGGCTGCCATGTGATGCAGTAAACAAGATGCTCTAAATGAGCTGGTCAAAGGCAGTTGGTCTCCTGGCTGGAGCAAAGCATGCCAAGGTTATTATAGTCAACTAAAACTATACTGAAACTATTATCTTTGATTCCAAAACTTAACTAAATAAAATAAAAACCATCATAAATTATGTTCAGTTTAATTTTTTTCTCTTCAAAAACGTTATCTTCTGAATCTGTCATTTAAATGCTGCCAGGAGATGGCGATGTTTCAAACAGGCCTAGCTTCACTATCAACCAGCTACCTAGTCCCTTTAGACAGATGGGTTGCCTCCCACAATGAACCAATGTTCAGAAGATCATCAGGCAATAATTTGGTTTGAACTTCTGTGAAGAACAACCTCATTGATGATATTATTTTCCCCCAGTCTGATTTATTGTCATTTGTAGGAAGAAAACTGAAACAGCACTGTTTATTACAACCGTATCTAACGGCTACTGGAGGTTACTGACGTAACCCCGGTTCTATGAACCAAGCAACATTTTATTTATTTGATTTCAGTTTCTCACTGCAACCCATTTTCAAATCAGGCGACCCAACATGGGGTCACGACCCTAGTTTCGGAGAAGCTGCCCTAGCGTAAACATCCCTGCCGGACACAAAGTAGTAGCTAGCGAGATTGAGAACACAAAGGTTATTTTTAATGAGTGCATTTCACTTGTTTGTATAATCTACCACTAAAACCACAGCAAAGGTTTTGCTTGCACACTTTGGTTTCTAATTATGTTCTGAGATGTCTGCCTACAGGCTAACCAAACTCGTGATTTGTTGGGAGAGTTGTCTGTCTGAAGAGGACCCTCCCTGGATTTTTTTATTTATTTATGTCGAAGAGTATCTGACATCCTCCCCAGACATAGGCCTGTCTGTTGCTCTAGGCCTGTCTGTTGCTCTAGGCCTGTCTGTTGCTCTAGGCCTGTCTGTTGCTCTAGGCCTGTCTGTTGCTCTAGGCCTGTCTGTTGCTCTAGGCCTGTCTGTTGCTCTAGGCCTGTCTGTTGCTCTAGGTCTGTCTGTTGCTCTAGGCCTGTCTGTTGCTCTAGGTCTGGGATTTCTGAGGCTACTAGAAATACAACCTACAACACATGCCTCCTAGCTACTGGCCACCCATGCATAGGCTACTTTCTGTCCCTAACACTAAAACTGAAACTAAATAATATAAAAACGAAATAGAAATGTTTTCATTAAACTGAATATTAAGTTAAAAAAAAGAAAAACCTGAATAGAAATAAAACCGAATATAAAAACACTAAAGTATAATAACCTTGAAGAGCACACACTGCAGCTCAGTGGCCGTGATTCTGTGGAGTCCTTGAAGTCCAAAGTGATTAATTTAGCTTGCAGGGGCCTCATGGCTAGACTGGAGCAAAGCACACACTGCAGTACACACACACACCACCAGGGACCTCCTTAGGAAGGTACCCGTAGGAGGACAAGACGTTAACCCCTTCTGCCCCTATTCCTCGGAGCGGCCTTCACAGTGATGCACACTGGGTAGTGGTCACTCACCGCCAGGGCCTGGAACACACAAACACACACCATCAGAGGCTTTAATTAAAAGCTTATTTAAAGTGTCAAATTGCGTTCAATGACGTATATCTTTTTTTACACGCAAAGACCCAAATGCCGTTCGATGTGCCTCACCCTAATAATTTGGTCTATTTTCACCTCTTAACTTCTCATATTGTTCTACCTTGGTGGTGCACATGTAGCATATAACCTGTTAAAGAAATGTAATCTTTGAATATTGTAAGAGCTTTCATTGTCTGCTTATATGCCCCCTTTATTTATTCTACGGTTCTGACTTTGTGTTCAGGGAGAATACTGTAAGAACGGGCCATGTTTAGAAACGTCGCTGTACATTTCAAAAGTGCTGAACAAAGAGTTATATTGACTACATCCGTCCTAGCTCCCTCATTAATGTCTTAATCTAAATTACGGATTTTCTCTTCTCCGCTTGTCGTCTCCTTATGCCATAGTTTGTACATCTCAATTGTCAGTAGAAACCACATTTGTTTAAGCAAGTCAGCCATATCAGCTATGTTTAAAAAAAATGCAGTATACCTGCAGCTCGGTGAGTCCGTAGGCCTGTTTGAAGTTGAACACCTCCAGAGAGGTTGGGTTGACTGCCTGGATCATTTTGTCCCCGTGGAGAACAACTCTATAGACAGACAGAGGAACAAGGAGGGGTCAGACAGGAGCAGAAGACCATACAGCAGTTCTGGCTGATGAACAGTTTCTTTGACATCCAACACCTGCTCCATTTACTGATGGGTTTGGATCCTAGGTCACATCACAAGACTGTTTTAACCTGCTGAGATATATCTTAACCACATTTGTTACACTCAAGGAAAGCCATAAGATGTGCACATGATTGTACGACCCCAATGTACTGTGTTTCTATGGCAACGCTCTCTGACTCACTGACCTGTCATAGGCGCAGTCTGTGGACTCCTTCACGGTTGTGTCGATGGTGTCGCCCGTCAGCCACAGGAAGCTGCTGTCGGACCGCAGGCGGATGCTGCTCCACTGCCTCTTGGGTACGTAGCCGCAGGCCGCATTGAAGTCCCCCATGATGATCACATTCTGAAGAAAGGAGATGTGAGTTGAGCAAGAAATCTACCACAGGTGTGCAATGTACAGTGGACAAAAAAACTATGGACATTTTTTTTGCTCCAGAATCTTAATCCTGTACCGATTTACATTTTACAGAAAAGGGGTTTGTAAGGTTCCATTTTAGGGACTTTTTTGTTCACCATTTATAGAAATTATATCTGCCAAGACCCATAGTAGTCTAAACATTTGTTACAAATTGGTTTGTTACAAATATCACACACAATAGAGAGCATTGAGCTCTACTGTTGGTGGGGGCTGTTGTGGTTTACCAGTGGAGTTATTTGAGCTTGTAGCTATTGCTGGTAGATACTGAATGTTAACTTCACCTCTGCACGTTTTGTACTGGGGTGAAAACAGCAATTATACAACTACTGAAAAACCACAACTACTGATAAACCACTAGGAAATGATACAACTACTGATAAACCACTAGGAAATGATACAACTACTGATAAACCACTAGGAAATGATACAACTACTGATAAACCACTAGGAAATGATACATTTACTGATAAACTACTAGGAAATGATACAACTACTGATAAACCACTAGGAAATGATACAACTACTGATAAACCACTAGGAAATGATACAACTACTGATAAACTACTAGGAAATGATACAGCTACTGATAAACTACTAGGAAATGATACAACTACTGATAAACCACTAGGAAATGATACAACTACTTATAGACTACTAGGAAATGATACAACTACTGATAAACTACTAGGAAATGATACAACTACTGATAAACCACTAGGAAATGATACAACTACTGATAAACCACTAGGAAATGATACAACTACTGATAGACTACTAGGAAATGATACAACTACTGATAAACTACTAGGAAATGATACAACTACTGATAAACTACTAGGAAATGATACAACTACTGATAAACCACTAGGAAATGATACAACTACTGATAAACTACTAGGAAATGATACAGCTACTGATAAACTACTAGGAAATGATACAACTACTGATAAACCACTAGGAAATGATACAACTACTGATAAACTACTAGGAAATGATACAACAACTGATACAACTACTGATAAACTACTAGGAAATGATACAACAACTGATACAACTACTGATAAACCACTAGGAAATGATGCAACTACTGATAAACCACTAGGAAATGATACAGCTACTGATAAACTACTAGGAAATGATACAACTACTGATAAACCACTAGGAAATGATACAACAACTGATACAACTACTGATAAATTACTAGGAAATGATACAACAACTGATACAACTACTGATAAACTACTAGGAAATGATACAACTACTGATAAACCACTAGGAAATGATACAACTACTGATAAACTACTAGGAAATGATACAACTACTGATAAACTACTAGGAAATGATACAACTACTGATAAACTACTAGGAAATTATACAACTACTGATAAACTACTAGGAAATGATACAACTACTGATAAACCACTAGGGAATGATACAACTACTGATAAACTACTAGGAAATGATACAGCTACTGATAAACTACTAGGAAATGATACAACTACTGATAAACCACTAGGAAATGATACAACTACTGATAAGCTACTAGGAAATGATACAACAACTGATACAACTACTGATAAACTACTAGGAAATGATACAACAACTGATACAACTACTGATAAACTACTAGGAAATGATACAACTACTGATAAACCACTAGGAAATGATACAACTACTGATAAACTACTAGGAAATGATACAACTATTGATAAACTACTAGGAAATGATACAACTACTGATAAACTACTAGGAAATGATACAACAACTGATACAACTACTGATAAACTACTAGGAAATGATACCACTAGGAAATGATACAACTACTGATAAACTACTAGGAAATGATACAGCTACTGATACAACTACTGATAAACTACTAGGAAATGATACAACAACTGATACAACTACTGATAAACTACTAGGAAATGATACCACTAGGAAATGATACAACAACTGATACAACTACTGATAAATTACTAGGAAATGATACAACAACTGATACAACTACTGATAAACTACTAGGAAATGATACAACTACTGATAAACCACTAGGAAATGATACAACTACTGATAAACTACTAGGAAATGATACAACTACTGATAAACTACTAGGAAATGATACAACTACTGATAAACTACTAGGAAATGATACAACTACTGATAAACTACTAGGAAATGATACAACTACTGATAAACTACTAGGAAATGATACAACTACTGATAAACCACTAGGGAATGATACAACTACTGATAAACTACTAGGAAATGATACAGCTACTGATAAACTACTAGGAAATGATACAACTACTGATAAACCACTAGGAAATGATACAACTACTGATAAACTACTAGGAAATGATACAACAACTGATACAACTACTGATAAACTACTAGGAAATGATACAACAACTGATACAACAACTGATACAACTACTGATACAACTACTGATAAACTACTAGGAAATGATACAACTACTGATAAACTACTAGGAAATGATACAACTATTGATAAACTACTAGGAAATGATACAACTACTGATAAACTACTAGGAAATGATACAACAACTGATACAACTACTGATAAACTACTAGGAAATGATACCACTAGGAAATGATACAACTACTGATAAACTACTAGGAAATGATACAACAACTGATACAACTACTGATAAACTACTAGGAAATGATACCACTAGGAAATGATACAACTACTGATAAACTACTAGGAAATGATACAACAACTGATACAACTACTGATAAACTACTAGGAAATGATACCACTAGGAAATGATACAACTACTGATAAACTACTAGGAAATGATACAACAACTGATACAACTACTGATAAACTACTAGGAAATGATACCACTAGGAAATGATACAACTACTGATAAACCACTAGGGAATGATACAACTACTGATAAACTACTAGGAAATGATACAGCTACTGATAAACTACTAGGAAATGATACAACTACTGATAAACCACTAGGAAATGATACAACTACTGATAAACTACTAGGAAATGATACAACAACTGATACAACTACTGATAAACTACTAGGAAATGATACAACAACTGATACAACTACTGATAAACTACTAGGAAATGATACAACTACTGATAAACCACTAGGAAATTATACAACTACTGATAAACTACTAGGAAATGATACAACTACTGATAAACTACTAGGAAATGATACAACTACTGATAAACTACTAGGAAATGATACAACTACTGATAAACCTCTAGGAAATTATACAACAACTGATACAACTACTGATAAACTACTAGGAAATGATACAACAACTGATACAACAACTGATACAACTACTAGGAAATGATACAACTACTGATAAACCACTAGGAAATGATACAACTACTGATAAACTACTAGGAAATTATACAACAACTGATACAACTACTAGGAAATGATACAACTACTGATAAACTACTAGGAAATGATACAACAACTGATACAACTACTGATAAACTACTAGGAAATGATACAACAACTGATTTTTTTATTTTTATATATTTCACCTTTATTTAACCAGGTAGGTCAGTTGAGAACAAGTTCTCATTTGCAACTGCGACCTGGCCAAGACAAAGCAAAGCAGTGCGACAAAAACAACAACACAGAGTTACACAGTAAACAAACATGGTAAAAACACAATAGAAAATCTAAATAAAGAGTGCAAAATGTAGTGATAAACCACTAGGAAATTATACAACTATTGATAAACCACTAGGAAATGATACAACTACTGATAAACTACTAGGAAATGATACAACTACTGATAAACTACTAGGAAATGATACAACAACTGATACAACTACTGATAAACTACTAGGAAATGATACAACTACTGATAAACTACTAGGAAATTATACAACTACTGATAAACTACTAGGAAATGATACAACTACTGATAAACTACTAGGAAATGATACAACTACTGATAAACCACTAGGAAATGATACAACTACTGATAAACCACTAGGAAATGATACAACTACTGATAAACCACTAGGAAATTATACAACAACTGATACAACTACTGATAAACTACTAGGAAATGATACAACAACTGATACAACTACTGATAAACTACTAGGAAATGATACAACTACTGATAAACCACTAGGAAATGATACAACTACTGATAAACTACTAGGAAATGATACAACTACTGATAAACTACTAGGAAATGATACAACTACTGATAAACCACTAGGAAATGATACAACTACTGATAGACTACTAGGAAATGATACAGCTACTGATAAACCACTAGGAAATGATACAACTACTAATAAACTACTAGGAAATGATACAACTACTGATAAACTACTAGGAAATTATACAACTATTGATAAACTACTAGGAAATGATACAACTACTGATAAACTACTAGGAAATGATACAACTACTGATAAACCACTAGGAAATGCAGGCATGTAGAGGAAATAGGTCAATCCAATCCGGAAGCGCTGTGTGCGTATACTCTACCTCTGAGGTCCATCGATGTTTGACATCTTGGAACACATCATACAGTTCATTTATCTCCCTGACGGACGTATCCGGAGTGGTGTGGATCGGGATGATTACAAAGTCCTGGACAGCTGCAGGGAAAGAGGGATACTTGTTACAGCTGTGATACAATATGCCAGTTTGACCTTTTTATTTTTATTTAACCTTTATTTAACTAGGTAAGTCAGTTAAGAACAAATTCTTATTTACAATGATGGCCTACCAAAAGGCAAAAGGCCTCCTGCAGGGACGGGGGATGGGATTAAAAATATAAATACATTAAATAAAAATATAGGACAAAACACACATCACGACAAGAGAGACAAATAAAACACTACATAAAGACAGACCTAAGACAACAACACAGCATGGTAGCAACACATGACAACACAGCATGGTAGCAACACAATATGACATAGATAGATAGATAGATAGATAGATAGATAGATAGATAGATAGATAGATAGATAGATACTTTATTGTTCCCCGAGGGGACATTTCATGAATATACTAAAAGCAATGAAAAAAGATACTACTGACAGGATACTAATATGCATTCCTGAGTGAATGACTACGTAAGTTCAGTCCAAGAATGACTTACAATATTGCACGTGATATGATATAACAACTGTACATGAATATGTATATACAGACCTGAATTAAAAAAGAAGTCCTGAGTGAATGAGTGATTACAGACCAGAGTTACTCACGGATGGATGCATAATTGTTAAACTAGGTCCTAACATCCCAACAGTTCCAGGTCTATGTTGACGACGGCAAGGCACCCCGGTGAGGCATTATATAGTCTAATAGCCTCCGGCAGGAAGGACCACCTGTAGCGCTCTCTGGCGTACCGTGGTGGGATCAGTCTGTGACTGAAGGTGCTCCTCTGCGTCATAACCATGGCATGCAGAGGGTGGGTGACGTTGTCCATGATGGCCAGCAGTTTGGCCAGGATCAGTCTCTCAGCCACCTCTTCTAGAGTGTCAAGGCTAATCCCCAGAACAGATATAGCCTTCCTGATCAGCTTATTTACCCGAGAAGCATCACCGTCTTTTATGTTGGCGCCCCAGCACACCACTGCAAAAAAGAAGGTAGAAGGTATGCAGTAGTTTACTGCACATGTTGAAGGACCTGAGCCTCCTCAGAAAGTACAGTCGGCTCTGGCTCTTTTTGTACATAGCCCCGGTGTTACCGGCCCATTCCAGCCTGTTGTCCTTATGGACTCCCAGGAACTTGTATGACCCAACCATTTCCACATCCATCCCCTGTATAGGGACTGCAGTCAGTTGGGCCTTGGTTCTCCTGAAGTCCACCACAATCTCCTTTGTTTTGCTGATGTTGAACTGAAGGTGGTTCTGCTCACACCACAACACAAAGTCACTGATTGTGCTCCTGTACTCCTCCTCCTGCCCACCCCTGATGCACCCTACAATTGCGGAGTCATCAGAGAACTTCTGTAGGTGGCATGTTTCAGAGTTATATCTGAAGTCCAAGGTGTAGAGGGTGAACAGGAAGGGGGACAGGACCGTTCCCTGGAGGGCCCCTGTGTTGCTCACTGCCTGTTCTGACACACAGCTCTGTAGTCGCACAAATTGTGGCCTACCGGCCAGGTAGTCCATGACCCAGGAGACTAAGGGTGCTTCCACTTTCATCCTCTTCATCTTCTCACTCAGTAGCAGGGGCTGAATGGTGTTGAAGGCACTGGAGAAGTCAAAAAACATAACCCCCACAGTGCAACCTGCGTTGTCCAGGTGAGAGTAGGCCCTCTGCAGAAGGTAGATGATTGAATCATCCACACCGATGTTGCGCTGATATGCGAACTGCAGGGGGTCCAGTGATGTACACACCAGGGGTCTGAGGTGAGCGAGGACTAACCTTTCCAGGATCTTCATGATGTGGGATGTTAGCACTACAGGTCTGAAGTCATTCAGGACAGTGGGGTACGCCTTCTTGGGCACTGGGACAGGATGTTTTCCACAGCACAGGCTAAGATTTCTAGGCTCAGGCTAAGATTGAAGGGTCGCTGGAGTATTCCACACAGTTGGTCAGCACAGACCCTAAGCACCCTTGGGCTGATGCCATCAGGGCCCGCCGCTTTCCACTGATGTAGTCTCTCCAGCTCTCTATTCACTTGATTGGTGGTGAAAGCCAGCCCAGGTGGGAAGGCGGGTGTTGAGAATCAGTCCAGAGGGGGTGGAGGTGGGGTCGCTGATTGTCTCAACAGAGGTCTTGTGAGCAAAGTGGGGGTGGGACAGCCGTGAAGGTGTGTGGCCTGGGGAGCTGGAGGGGAGGTGGACAGGTCCAGTATCGAATCTGTTAAAAAATTGTTTCAGCTCATTGGCTCTGTCCTGGGTACCCTCCGTCTGCCCACTGTTTGACTTTTTGAAGCCAGTGATATTTCTCATACCCTCCCACACCTCTCCATCTTCTCCTTATACCCTCTCTTCCCCTCAGCAATCCACAACTTCAGCTCCCTCTGGACGCATTTCAAGTTGTCACTGTCCCCCTCCTTGAAGGCCCTCTTCTTCTCATTCAGCAGGGCCTTCAGGTCGCTGGTGACCCATGGTTTATTATTTGGACAACAGCGTACCTTCCTGGTGGGTACAGTGTTGTCTACACAAAAATGTATATAGTCTGTTATGCAGTCTGTAAGTCCATCAATGTCCTCCCCATGAGCCCCACAGAGCACATCCCAGTCTGTTGTTTCAAAGCAGTCCTGTAGGGCCTCATTCGCCTCCGGGGACCATCTCCTAATGGTCCTAGTGGTTGCAGGCTGCTGTTGGATCATTGGATCATAGGCCTGTAGAGTGGGGTGAGGTGGACAAGGTTGTGATCCGATCTACCGAGGGGAGGAAGTGCAGTGGAGTTGTATGCATCCTTCACATTAGCATATAACAAGTCCAGAGTTGTATTATTCCTGGTTGGGCACTTCACAAACTGTTTGAACGTGGGCAGCATTGAAGAGAGAGATGCATGGTTAAAATCCCCCGAAATGGCAAAGAAAGCACTGGGATGGCTGTCTGTAACCTTGCGATAACAGAGTGGATGACGTCACATGCTGTGTTTGCATCAGCGGAGGGAGGGATGTAAACAATAACAGCAATGGCCGCTGTGAATTCCCTCGGCAAATAGTAGGGTCTCAGGCTAACGGCTAACAGCTCAATGTTCGGGCTACAAAACCGTTCCTTAAGAGTAATATGGCTCGGATTACACCATCTATTGTTAACTAATAAAGCCAGCCCCCCTCCCTTACCCTTACCGGAAGAAACGCTATCCCTGTCCGCTATGATGGCCCGGTAGTCTCTGTGTTCATGAACCAGACCCTGAAGCTTGTCCACCTTGTTATGTAACGATCTCACGTTGCCCATAATGATAGACGGTATAGCTGGCTTGTACTTCCTCAGCTTTGCCTTACACTTCAATTCCGCCCTGCGTCCACGCCGTAGCCTTTTCAACTCGCCTGGAATATAAAACCTTTCCTTGGGGTGCAGCAGCGCTGAGTGTGCTAAATCCAGGAGCTGGGCTCGGTTGTAAATAATTGAGGACTCGTGTGTACGTTTGGCGCTGCGAAAAAAAAAAGGTGCCTCAGTGATAAAAATTACAGCTAAAACCGTCTTAAAACAGTAGCACTCCATAATCCTGAACTATTATAGTTCAACTGTTGCAAAAAAACTCATGAAAAACATACTAAAACAACATTTTACGCACAAACAATGGGAGCTGCTTAACAGGGCGGCGCCAATCCATGGCAGCAACACAACATGGTAGCAGCACAAAACAGGGTACAACAGCACAAAGGGCAAGAAGGTAGAGATGACAATACAGTCGTGGTCAAAAGTTTTGAGAATGACACAAGTATTGGTCTCCACAAAGTTTTCTGCTTTAGTGTTCTTAGATCTTTATGTCAGTAGTTACTATGGTAACTATAATAGTAGTATAATTACAAGTATTCCATAAGTATCAAAGGCTTTCATTGACAATGACATTCAGTTTATGCAAAAGGTCAATATTTGCAGTGTTGACCCTTCTTTTTCAAGACCTCTGCAATCCGGCCTGGCATGCAGTCAATTAACTTCTGGGCCACATCCTGACTGATGGCAGGCCATTCTTGCATAATCAAAGTTGTGAGTTTTTGTTTGTCTACCCGCCTCTTGAGGATCGACCACAAGTTCTCAATGGGATTAAGGTCTGGGGAGTTTCCTGGCCATGGACCCAAACTGTCGATGTTTTGTTCCCGAGCCCTTTAGTTATCACTTTTGCCTTATGGCAAGGTGCTCCATCGTGCTAGAAAAGGCATTGGTCGTCACCAAACTGTTCTTGGATGGTTGGGAGAAGTTGCTCTCGGAGGATGTGTTGGTACCATTCTTTATTCATGGCTGTGTTCTTAGGCAAAATTGTTAGTGACCCCACTCCCTTGGCTGAGAAGCAACCCCACACATGAATGGTCTCAGGATGCTTTACTGTTGGCATGACACAGGACTGATGGTAGCGCTCACCTTGTCTTCTCCGGACAAGGTGTTTTCCGGATGGCCCAAACAATCGGAAAGGGGATTCATCAGAGAAAATGACTCTACCCCAGTCCTCAGCAGTCCAATCCCTGTACCTTTTGCAGAATATCAGTCTGTCCCTGATGTTTTTCCTGGAGAGAAGTGGTTTCTTTGCTGCCCTTCTTGGCACCAGGCCATCCTCCAAAAGTCTTCGCCTCACTGTGCGTGCAGATGCACTCACACCTGCCTGCTGCCATTCCTGAGCAAAATCTGCACTGGTGGTGCCCCGATCCCGCAGCTGAATCAACTTTAGGAGACGGTCCTGGCGCTTGCTGGACTTTCTTGGGCGCCCTGACGCCTTCTTCACAACAATTGAACCTCTCTCCTTGAAGGTCTTGATGATCCGATAAATGGTTGATTTAGGTGCCATCTTACCAGCAGCAATATCCTTGCCTGTGAAGCCCTTTTTGTGCAAAGAAATGATGACGGCACATGTTTCCTTGCAGGTAACCATGGTTGACAGAGGAAGAACAATGATTTCAAGCACCACCCTCCTTTTAAAGCTTCCAGTCTGTTATTCTGACTCAATCAGCATGACAGAGTGATCTCCAGCCTTGTCCTCATCAACACTCTCACCTGTGTTAATGAGACAATCACTGACATGATGGCATCTGGTCCTTTTGTGGCAGGGCTGAAATGCATTGGAAATGTTTTTTGGGGATTAAGTTCATTTTTATGGCAAAGAGGGACTTTGCAAT
This sequence comes from Thymallus thymallus, assembly GCA_023634145.1. Taxonomy (NCBI): domain Eukaryota; kingdom Metazoa; phylum Chordata; class Actinopteri; order Salmoniformes; family Salmonidae; genus Thymallus; species Thymallus thymallus. The sequence goes on from CM042410.1 coordinate 2,399,627, forward strand.
TAATTGCAATTCATCTGATCACTCTTCATGACATTCTGGAGTATATGGAAATTGGCATCATCAACACTGAGGCAGCAAACTTTGTGGAGGCCAATACTTGTGTCATTCTCAAAACTTTTGACCATGACTGTACATGGAGTGAAAGAGGAGCGATTACGATAGAGGAGTAATCACACCTGTGGGGAGAGGGGCATTCTTCTTACCAAACCACATGACCTGTGTTTTGGAGGTGTTCAGAACAAGGTTAAGGGCAGAGAAAGCTTGTTTGACACTAAGAAAGCGTTGTTGTAGAGCATTTAACACAAAATCCAGGGAGAAGCCAGATTATAAGACTATCATCTGCATATAAATGAATAAGAGAGCTTCCTACTGGCTGAGCTATGTTGTTTATGTAAATTGAGAAGAGTGTGGGGCCTAAGATCGAGCCTTGGGGTACACCATTGGTGACAGGCAGTGGCTGAGCAGATGTTCTGATTTTTATATACTGCGCTCTTTGAGAGAGGTAGTTAGCAAACCAGGCCAAAGACCCCTCAGAGACCGCAATACTACTTAGCTGGCCCACAAGAATGGAATGGTCTACCGTATCAAAAGCAAGTCAACAAAAATAGCAGCACAACATTGCTTAGAATCAAGGGCAATGGTGACATCCATAACCTGAGCGTAAACCAGATTGCATACCAGAGAGAATACTATAGACATCAGGAAAGCCAGTCAGTTGATTATTGAAGTTTTTCCAACACTTTTGATAAACAGAGCAAAATAGAAATAGGCCTATAACAGACCTAATGCCTTCTGTCTTCTGAATGTGTTTAAATGTGAAAGAAACTTGCCAATTCTGTATTTCTTCTGTATTTCTTATGTGTTAAAACTATGAGCGAGAATGGGAATTGAAGTGTAGTGCTGTAGTGAAGTGTCCTGCCCTATAACATCTAGTCTAACAGTAATAATATATTGGTTAGTTTAGCCAGACAGTCACCTGTTTTGGGGGAAGAGAACCAGATGATGAAGGGTTCCCTGGAGAATGCATCCTCATCTCCAGGCTGGGTGTCAGGGTACTGGTACACTTCCTTCACTGACACCAGCCTCTGTCTGAGAACAACAGTGACAACAGAAAGACAACATATCATCAGTTACTTTAGTATTAGTTCACTGCTTTACTTCTCAGGTCCATACATGCACTTAAAAAAACAAAACTGTTGTTATTATGGTAACTTACTGGCAGCCAGTAACCTGTAACCTGTAAATGATTGTAAAAAAAAAAAGTAACGTATATGTTAACGTAAATTCTAAATAAACTTTGGTTTAACAGTACATTGCTGTAAAGTTGACCAAAGTTTATTTATTTATTTATGGTAACACTGTAAGCCTAACTTTTTTACAGTAAATTACAGGTTACTGGCTGCCAGTAAATTCCAGTGTGTTTTATAACAGGTCTAAAAGAAAGGTAAATCCTGGTAAAAAAAGGTAAAAAAAGTGTTTTTCCTTTTATTAGAACATGTCCATATCATAGAGGACATGATATGATACTTTTAACATGTGTTGAGTTGCTTATCATAGAGGAAGAACTGATACAATGTAACAGTTGGTATAGCTGATGATACACTGGCAATGTTTAGAAATATAACATCTACATGGCTAGCTACCTAGTTAAACATACAAAGCACTATCTAAAACTGAAATATAAAATATACATGGCTAGCTACCTAGTTAAACATACAAAGCACTATCTAAAACTGAAATATAAAATATACATGGCTAGCTACCTAGTTAAACATACAAAACACTATCTAAAACTGAAATATAACATCTACATGGCTAGCTACCTAGTTAAACATACAAAACACTATCTAAAACTGAAAACTGAAATATAAAATATACATGGCTAGCTACCTAGCGAATTAGCCTGTGTTTGTCCCATTGGGTTGCGGTTAGCATACTAAACGATTAACCTCTACACTATACTTGCTTGTTTTGTCACATAAACTGAAATGAAGGGAACTATTCTAACTTTAGCAACCAGGAAACGATGGAACGATTTCTGCATAGTGCATCTTTAAGTTGTTTTGGTATTCTGGAAAACATGGCGGCCGTTTGTGAGCTGAAGTGAGAGACAAGTTAAACATGACAAACTGAACACAGTATGTATTAACATATCATGATAAAATATTTTAGTGGAGCAACATGAGACATGAATTTTAGAAATTAATACAAAATTAAAAACAACTGAAATGTCAATAAGTTTTCAACCCCTTTGTTATGGCAAGCCTAAATAAGTTCAGGAGTAAAAATGTGCTTAAATAATCGCATAATAAGTTGCATGGACTCATTTCCTGTTCAATAATAGAGGTCAACATGATTTTTTAATAGATACAGGCGTCCTTCCTAACTCAGTTGCCGGAGAGGAAGGAAACCGCTCAGGGATTTCACTATGAGGCCAATAGTGACTTTTAGGGTTAGGGTTACAGAGTTGAATGGCTGTGATTGGAGAAAACTGAGGATGGATTAACAACATTGTAGTTACTCCACAATACTAACCTAAATGACAGAGTGAAAAGAAGGAAGCTTATAGAGAATAAAAAATATTACAAACTTGCATCCTGTTTGCAGTAAGGCAAAAACTGCAAAAATGTGGCAAAGAAATGAATCCAACACAAGCATGGTGGTAGCTGCATCATGTAATCAGTATGCTTGTCATCGGCAAGGACTAGAGTTTTTCTAGGTTAAAAATAAACAGAATACAGCTATAAGCACAGGCATAATTGTAAGACTTACCTGTAGATAAAGGGTACTGCTCCTTGTAAGACTTACCTGTAGATAAAGGGTACTGCTCCTTGTAAGACTTACCTGTAGATAAAGGGTACTGCTCCTTGTAAGACTTACCTGTAGATAAAGGGTACTGCTCCTTGTAAGACTTACCTGTAGATAAAGGGTACTGCTCCTTGTAAGACTTACCTGTAGATAAAGGGTACTGCTCCTTGTAAGACTTACCTGTAGATAAAGGCGTACTGCTCCTTGTAAGACTTACCTGTAGATAAAGGCGTACTGCTCCTTGTAAGACTTACCTGTAGATAAAGGCGTACTGCTCCTTGTAAGACTTACCTGTAGATAAAGGGTACTGCTCCTTGTAAGACTTACCTGTAGATAAAGGGTACTGCTCCTTGTAAGACTTACCTGTAGATAAAGGGTACTGCTCCTTGTAAGACTTACCTGTAGATAAAGGGTACTGCTCCTTGTAAGACTTACCTGTAGATAAAGGCGTACTGCTCCTTGTAAGACTTACGTCCCAGTCTGTCACTGATCACATAGTTATACTCATTCTTCCTGGAGCTGTAGACACTGTAGAGGACAGAGGAAGATGGACGGATGGATGGACGGACGGATGGACGGACGGATGGACGGATGGATGGACGGATGGATGCATGGGTAAATAGATGGGTAAATAGATGAATGAACACATTAATGAACCAATGAATAAACCATAAAAAAAAAAAAAATTATGAATGAATGAACAAATTAATGTAGTTGATTGACAGTGTTGAGGAGTAGTGACACAATACCCCATAATGACACAATACCCCATAATGACCCAATACCCCATAATGACACAATACCCCATAATGACACAATACCCCATAATGACCCAATACCCCATAATGACCCAATACCCCATAATGACCCAATACCCCATAATGACCCAATACCCCATAATGACACAATACCCCATATGACATCAATACCCCATAATGACACAATACCCCATAATGACCCAATACCCCATAATGACACAATACCCCATAATAACACAATACCCCATAATGACCCAATACCCCATAATGACATCAATACCCCATAATGACACAATACCCCATAATGACACAATACCCCATAATGACACAATACCCCATAATGACACAACACCCCATAATGACACAATACCCCATAATGACACAATACCCCATAATGACACAACACCCCATAATGACCCAACACCCCATAATGACCCAACACCCCATAATGACACAATACCCCATAATGATACAATACCCCATAATGACACAATACCCCATAATGACACAATACCCCATAATGACACAATACCCCATAATGACACAACACCCCATAATGACACAATACCCCATAATGACACAATACCCCATAATGACACAATACCCCATAATGACACAATACCCCATAATGACCCAATACCCCATAATGACATCAATACCCCATAATGACTCAATACCCCATAATGACACAACACCCCATAATGACACAATACCCCATAATGACACAATACCCCATAATGACACAACACCCCATAATGACCCAACACCCCATAATGACCCAACACCCCATAATGACACAATACCCCATAATGATACAATACCCCATAATGACACAATACCCCATAATGACACAATACCCCATAATGACACAATACCCCATAATGACACAACACCCCATAATGACACAATACCCCATAATGACCCAATACCCCATAATGATACAATACCCCACAATGACACAATACCCCATAATGACACAGCACCCCATAATGACACAATACCCCATAATGACACAATACCCCATATGACATCAATACCCCATAATGACACAATACCCCATAATGACCCAATACCCCATAATGACACAATACCCCATAATGACCCAATACCCCATAATGACATCAATACCCCATAATGACTCAATACCCCATAATGACACAATACCCCATAATGACACAATACCCCATAATGACACAACACCCCATAATTACACAACACCCCATAATGACACAATACCCCATAATGACACAATACCCCATAATGACACAATACCCCATAATGACACAACACCCCATAATGACCCAACACCCCATAATGACCCAACACCCCATAATGACACAATACCCCATAATGATACAATACCCCATAATGACACAATACCCCATAATGACACAATACCCCATAATGACACAATACCCCATAATGACACAACACCCCATAATGACACAATACCCCATAATGACACAATACCCCATAATGATACAATACCCCATAATGACACAACACCCCATAATGACACAATACCCCATAATGACACAATACCCCATAATGACACAATACCCCATAATGACACAATACCCCATAATGACACAACACCCCATAATGACACAACACCCCATAATGACACAACACCCCATAATGACACAACACCCCATAATGACACAATACCCCATAATGACACAATACCCCATAATGACAAAGCGAAAACAGGTTTTTAAAAATGTTTGCATATGTATCAAAATCCAAAACATAAATACCTAATTTACATAAGTGTTCAGACTCTTTACTATGAGACTCGAATTTGAGCATCCTGTTTCCATTGATCATCCTGTTTCCATTGATCATCCTGTTTCCATTGATCATCCTGTTTCCATTGATCATCCTTGAGGTGTTTGTACAACTTTATTAGAGTCCATCTGTGGTAAATTCCATTGATTGGACATGATTTGGAAAGGCACACACCTGTCTATATAAGGTCCCACAGTTGACAGTACATGTCAGAGCAAAAATCAAACCATGAGGTCGAAGGAATTGTCCGTAGAGCTCAGAGACAGGATTGTGTCAAGGCACAGATCTGGGGAAGGGTACTAAAAAATAATGCAGCATTGAAGGTCCCCAAGAACACAGTGGCCTCCATCATTCTTAAATGGAAGGAGTTTAGAACCACCAAGACACTTCCTAGAGCTGGCCGCCTGGCACAACTGAGCAATCGGGGGAGAAGGGCCTTGGTCAGGGAGGTGACCAAGAACCCGATGGTCACTGTGAAAGAGCTCCAGAGCTCCTCTGTGGAGATGGGAGAACCTTCCAGAAGGACAATCATCTCTGCAGCACTCCACCAATCAGGCCTTTATGGTAGAGTGGCCAGAGGGAAGCCACTCCTCAGTAAAAGGCACATGACAGCCCGCTTGGAGTTTGCCAAAAGGCACCTAAAGGACTCTCAGACCATGAGAAACAAGATTCTCTGGTCTGATGATACCAAGACCTTTGGCCTGAATGGCAAGCATCACGTCTGGAGGAAACCTGGCACCATCCCTACGGTGAAGCATGGTGGTGGCAGCATCATCATGTTTTTCAGCGGCAGGGACTGGGAGACTAGTCAGGATTGAGGGAAAGATTAACGGAGCAAAGTACAGAGAGATGCTTGATGAAAATCTGCTCCAGAGCGCTCAGGACCTCAGACTGGGGCGAAGGTTCACCTTCCATCAGGACATCGACCCTAAGCACACAGCCAAGACAACACAGGAGTGGCTTCGGGACAATTCTCTGAATGTCCTTTAATGTCCCAGCCAGAGCCTGGACTTGAACCGATCAATCTCTGGAGAGACCTGAAAATGGCTGTGCAGCAACGCTCCCCATCCAACCTGACAGAGCTTCAGAGGATCTGCAGAGAAGAATGGGAGAAACTTCCCAAATACAGGTGTACCAAACTTGTAGCGTCGAACCCAAGAAGACTCAAAGCTGTAATCGCTGCCAAAGGTGATTCAACAAAGTACTGAGTAAAGTGTCTGAATACTTACTGTATGTAAATAATATTTTTTTTGAAAGACCTTTGCAAAAATGTCTTAATGTGTTTTTGCTTTGTCATTATGAGGTATTGTGTGTAGATTGATGAGGAAGAAACGATTTAATCAATTTTAGAATAAGGCTGTAACGTAACAAAATGTAGAAACAGTCAAGTGGTCTGAATACTTTCCCAAGGCTCTGTAATTGGTAGTGTGGTAAGCTATATTTTCTGAATAGCTTCCCCAACACATTTTATTGACACCCAGACTAATACAAACCAGTGTTATTGTAACAGTAGAGTATGTCTTTCAGGCCTAGGTCATCCCTACCTGTTGAGCTGAGTCATCAGCTGAGGGAAAGCCTTCCCACTGAGATCTTTGATCTCCATCACCAGCATGATGTCACAGCGAGCGATCAGCTGTAATGTAGAGACAGCTTTTAGTACACTGGATAGAGATACTGGTACATTAGTATTAGAAACCTCAACTCAACATCAAGTACTTCTCCAGATTGCCAGGGTTTCACTATGTGGTGGACATTCTCCTCTATGGGAAATGAAACATACTGTATATTATATAGTTCATTAGTTATATTATATATAACGCTAACCTGACCTCACTCAGACTCTGTTCTGTTTTCTGAAGAATGTTGTCACACCAGATCCTCCTGCTGACTTCCTCACTTCTGCTTTCCATGGAATACATTTCTACGCATTTCAGGTATGTCTTTTGTTAATTTACTAGGGTGTCCTGTTGAGGTCAGGACACCTTCTTCACTCCACACTTCCATATTCGTTGTGACATCTGTACAATCACCTTCCTCACTTCTGCTTTCCATGGAAGACAATCCTACACACTACTTACATCCAACAAAACACACCAGTAACTGGGACTATACAATAATCAAATACACATCCTGTGTGTTACTGCTGTACATACAGTACATACACAGCATTATCTGTACATACAGTACATACACATCATTATATATACATACATTACATGCACATCATTATATATACATACAGTACTAAGGACTGTATTTTAAGGGAATTATTATTATTACCCTAAATTATATGATACACACATTTAGCTATTTAAGTATCTTTCTCTGCCATCGACCTGTATATTATAGTTAACCATGCAAATATTTATATTTTATTTATATCAACTTGCAATATTTGTATATTTTTTTTCACCTAACACTCTGTAACAATGTATAGTGTACATATTCAGCCATCCACCCATACTATGCAATGTCTTTTTATAGCTCTTTGCACTATTTTTATACTGTCATGTATCATGTATCTGTCTTTTGTGTGTTTCGTTCTGGCATTTTGCACCTGCCCTGTGTTTTTGTTGCTGCTTGACAAAGTAATTTCCCATCTATCGCATTATCTATACATACAGTACATGTACAGCTTTATATATACATACAGTACATGCACAGCATTATCTGTACATACAGTACATGCATAACATTATTTATACATACAGTACATGCACAGCATTATTTATACATACAGTACATGCACAGCATTATCTGTACATACAGTACATGCATAACATTATTTATACATACAGCACATGCACAGCATTATTTATACATACAGCACATGCACAGCATTATCTATACAGTATGTGCACAGCATTATTTATGCATAAAGTACATACACATCGTTATCTATACATGCATGCACAGCATTATCTATACATACAGTACATGCACAGCATTATCTATACATACAGTACATGCACTGCATTATCTAAACATGTAGTACATGTACAGCATTATCTATATATACAGTACATGCACGGCATTGTCTATGCAGTACATGCACAGCATTATCTACAACCACTATTCTCTACACAACGTATAATGGATTCAATATCCACATACATGAAATGTTACATAAATGTATATAGTAGAATGTACACATGCCCTGGACAACATGCGTACAGTCCTGTATACACAGACACATAGCTAATAGGCCTACCGGAGACTGTCTGTAATGTTAAATAAATAATACATTGCCCTTGTAGCAGGCTTTGGGTGGGTCTCCTCCTCAAAACATTTAAGTCCTCAATGGAATAGTTGTTTTTTTCCTCTTAAAGGTTACTAACTGATATATTTTCTGTTACCAAGGAGCTTGACAAAAAGAGTGAGGGATGCGCTAACCAATGTAATACAGTAGGATTACTATGATAAAACTGAAGTTGGAGTGGCTTGATATTATTTACAGAGCAAAACATCTCAAAACACTCCTTCTGACTACCTCCTTAAACTTTATCCCAACTGGCCCCCTATTCCCTACATAGTGCACTACTTTTGACCAGGGCCTATAGGTATTAGGCTGCTATTTGGGATGCAACTTTGGTTAAACTAAATAAATGTATACTACTTACATCCACTATGACATCAACCACCTCTGGCTTCTCCATTTTCTTCTCTCCAAAGGACTGGATGTTGAAGGTGCAGATCTTCAGGGCTGAGCTCCCACCACTGAGCCCCAGCACCAGGCCCAGCACCACCAAGCTCACTACTCTCCAAACACTAACACCCCCCGACATGCTCACTGAGAGGTAAACAACAGACTGGCTGAGGGTACAGAGAGCCAGGAGAAGTAGCAGCTGCTGTGTTTTTTTTTTTTTGCTATCTGAAACCGAACACTTCCTTTAGCTGCATGATTGAAAAAAAATGTCACATATATTCTGTAAGATTGGCTACAGGCTCTCACTCGCTCGCTTGCTCTCTCGCTCTCTCTCTCTCTCTCCCTCTCTGTCTCTCTCTAGAATGTGGTGAGAGCTCTGTCAGCATAGATACAGGAAGCTGTTTGGAGGGGGAGGGGGGGTGCTATTGATTGTATTGACATTGTATTGATTGTATTGATATGGTATTGATTGTATTGACATGGTATTGATTGTATTGACATTGTATTGATTGTATTGACATTGTATTGATTGTATTGATATGGTATTGATTGTATTGACAATGTATTGATGGTATTGATATGGTATTGATTGTATTGACAATGTATTGACATGGTATTGATTGTATTGACATTGTATTGATTGTATTGACATGGTATTGATGGTATTGACAATGTATTGACATTGTATTGATTGTATTGACAATGTATTGATGGTATTGACATGGTATTGACATGGTATTGATTGTATTGACATGGTATTGATGGTATTGACATGGTATTGATGGTATTGACATGGTATTGACATGGTATTGATGGTATTGATGGTTTTGATATGGTATTTGTATATGTATTTGTTATGGATCCCCATTAGCTGCTGCCAAGGCAAAAGCTACTCTTCCTGGGTCCAGCTAAACTAAGGCAGATATATACATTTTAAAAACATTACAATTCACTCATAACAGATTTCACAACATATGAAGTGTGTGCCCTCAGGCCTCTAATCTACTACCACATGTCTATAACACAAAATCCATGTGTACGTGTGTGTAGTGTGTATGTTATCATGTGTCTGTGTCTATGTTTGTGTCTCTTCACAGTCCCCGCTGTTCCATAAAGTGAATTTTTCTAATTCTACTGCTTGCATGAGATACCTAATGTGGAATAGAGTTCCATGTAATCATGGCTCCATGTAGTACTGTGTTCCTCCCATAGTCTGTTCTAGACTTGGGGACTGTGAAGAGACCTCTGGTGGCATGTCTTGTGGGGTACACATGGGTGTCTGAGCTGTGTGCTAGTCATTTCAACAGACAGCTCGGTGCATTCAACATGTCAATACCTCTCACAAATACAAGTAGTGTGCAGTCGTGGCCAAAAGTTTTGAGAATGACACAAGTATTGGTCTCCACAAAGTTTTCTGCCTCAGTGTTGATGATGGCAATTTGCATATACTCCAGAATGTCATGAAGAGTGATCAGATGAATTGCAATTCATTGCAAAGTCCCTCTTTGCCATGAAAATGAACTTAATCCCAAAAAAACATTTCCACTGCATTTCAGCCCTGCCACAAAAGGACCAGCTGCCATCATGTCAGTGATTGTCTCGTTAACACAGGTGAGAGTGTTGACGAGGACAAGGCTGGAGATCACTCTGTCATGCGAATTGAGTCAGAATAACAGATTGGAAGCTTTAAAAGGAGGGTGGTGCTTGAAATCATTGTTCTTCCTCTGTCAACCATGGTTACCTGCAAGGAAACACGTGCCGTCATCATTGCTTTGCACAAAAAGGGCTTCACAGGCAAGCATATTGCTGCTGGTAAGATTCCACCTAAATCAACCATTTATCGGATCATCAAGAACTTCAAGGAGAGAGGTTCAATTGTTGTGAAGAAGGCGTTAGGGCGCCCAAGAAAGTCCAGCAAGCGTCTCCTAAAGTTGATTCAGCTGCGGGATCGGGGCACCACCAGTGCAGAGCTTGCTCAAGAATGGCGGCAGGCAGGTGTGAGTGCATCTGCATGCACAGTGAGGCGAAGACTTTTGGAGGATGGCCTGGTGTCAAGAAGGCAGCAAAGAAGCCACTTCTCTCCAGGAAAAACATCAGGGACAGACTGATATTCTGCAAAAGGTACAAGGATTGGACTGCTGAGGACTGGGTTAGAGTCATTTTCTCTGATGAATCCCTTTCCGATTGTTTGGGCCATCCGGAAAACACCTTGTCCGGAAAACACAAGGTGAGCGCTACCATCAGTCCTGTGTCATGCCAACATCGCTACATAACAAGGTGGACGAGCTTGAGGGTCTTGTCCGTGGGCAAAGGGACTACCGGGAAGCTAGCCTATTGTGCTTTACAGAAACATGGCTTAATGATAACATCCCCATAGAGAACGTCACTATCGGCGGTTTCCAGACCATCAGAGCGGACAGAGATAGCGTTTCTTCCTGTAAGAGTAAGGGAGGGGGGCTGGCTTTATTAGTTAACAACAGATGGTGTAATCCTAGGAATATTACTGTTAAGGAACAGTTTTGTAGCCCGGACATTGAACTATTAGCTGTTAGCCTGAGACCCTACTATTTGCAGAGGGAATTCAAGGCGGCCATTGCTGTTATTGTTTACATCCCGCCCTCCGCTGACGCAAACACAGCGTGTGACGTCATCCACTCTGTTATCGCTAAGGTTACAGTCAGCGCATCCCAGTGCTTTCTTTGCCTTTTCAGGGGATTTTAACCATGCATCTCTCTCTTCAATGCTGCCCACGTTCAAAGAGTTTGTGAAGTGCCCAACCAGGAATAATAAAACTCTGGACTTGTTATATGCTAATGTGAAGGATGCATACAACTCCACTGCACTCCCTCCCCTCGGTAGATCGGATCACAACCTTGTCCATCTCACCCCACTCTACAGGCCTATGGACCAACAGCAGCCTGCGAACACTAGGACCATTAGGAGATGGTCCCCGGAGGTGATTGAGGCCCTACAGGACTGCTTTGAAACAACAGACTGGGATGTGCTCTGTGAGGCTCATGGGGAGGACATCGATGGACTTACTGACTGCATAACGGACTATATACATTTTTGTGTAGACAACTCTGTACCCACCAGGAAGGTACGCTGTTTTCCAAATAATAAACCCTGGGTCACCAGCGACCTGATGGCCCTGCTGAATGAGAAGAAGAGGGCCTTCAAGGAGAAGGACAAGGACAAATTGAAATGCATCCAGAGGGAGCTGAAGTTGCGGATTGCTGAGGGGAAGAGAGGGTATAAGGAGAAGATAGAGGACAAGCTGAGGCAGAGCCAGGTGAGAGAGGTGTAGAAGGGTATGAGAAATATCACTGACTTCAAAAAGTCAAACAGTGGGCAGACAGAGGGGACCCAGGACAGAGCCAATGAGCTGAACCAATTTTTTAATATATACTGGCCTTGTCCACCTCCCCTCCAGCTCCCCAGACCACACACCCTCACAGCTGTCCCACCCCCACTTTGCTCACAACACCACTTTTGAGACAATCAGCGACCCCCTCCCCACCTCCGCCCCCGCTTCCTCTGGACCGATCTGCGAAACCTCCCTTCCCCCCCACCTCTGAACTGATCCTCAACACCCCCCTTCCCCCCACCTCCCCACCTGGGCTGGCTTTCACCACCAACCAAGTGAAGAGAGAGCTGGAGAGACTACATCAGTGGAAAGCGGCGGGCCCTGATGGCACCCCGATGGGTGGATGATGCAATCATCTACCTTCTACAGAGGGCCTACTCTCACCTGGACAACGCAGGTTGCACTGTGAGGGTTATGTTTTTTTACTTCTCCAGTGCCTTCAACACCATTCAGCCCCTGCTACTGGGTGAGAAGATGAAGAGGATGAAAGTGGAAGCACCCTTGGTCTCCTGGGTCACGGACTACCTGACCGGTAGGCCACAATTTGTGTGACTACAGAGCTGGTTGTCAGAACGGGCAGTGAGTAACACAGGGGCCCCCCAGGGAACGGTCCTGTACCCATTCCTGTTCACCCTCTACACCTCAGACATAACTCTGAAACATGCCACCTACAGAAGTTCTCAGATGACTATGCTATTGTAGGGTTTATCAGGGGTGGGCAGGAGGAGGAGTACAGGAGCACAATCAGTGACTCTGTGTTGTGGTGTGAGCAGAACCACCTTCAGCTCTATTATGCTCTCTATCTATCTATCAATATGTTTTCACCATGACAGTTTACAATCCAGGGTTACTCCAAGCAGTTTAGTCAACTCAACTTGCTCAATTACCACATTATTCATTATGAGATGTAGTTGAGGTTTAGGGAATGATTTGTCCCAAATACAATGCTTTTAGTTTTGGAAATATTCAGTACTAACTTATTCCTTTGTCACGAGAATTTCTATCTCAATGTTCTAAATGAACTATTACTCTAGCTTTGATTAATTCCCAGAGGTTGTAAGATTCTGGTTAATAAAGAATTAAGCAAAGTCTCAGTCTGCAACAGATCAGTGGTTTATTCAGAGAGCTCTGCCCCTGTCATGAGGAGACCCTTATTTATACACACACAAGTTGCTGTTATCTCAGTTCACTCCCTTCAAGACATTCCAGTACGTTTCCACTGACTACGTTCATTCCTACAAAGGAATCATTAACTGCAGTTTTTTGTCTAAACCCCCCTTCCCCTCACATGATTCTCATACATTTCACATATCGCTCACAGCTTCAGGGTGAAATACTCTAGTCATTACTTTAACATACAAATTATTCTATCAATCCACCCTTTGACTAAATATTTCACACTCAAGATAAATGTATTTACAATTATGGGGTCAGTTCTAGTACTACTTCCAGTCATGGCTCTTCATTTTTAAGATTTTCACCATGACCTTCACACATTAGAACTAATAAAAGTTATCCAATTGTAGTCTTCTGGGTTGAATCGATCATCAGTGTCCTCCTCGTCCACCACTTCTGGTGGATTGTATTCCTCCTTCCACTGATCAGAATCTGGAATCGGGCCATATCTCACCATCTGCTAGGCCACTGCATTCTCCAACGCCTTTCTCACCTATCCTCTGACACAGGGAAATAAGAATACAAGCATGCACATACAAGCAATAGCTGCCCCCAAAATTGTGGCCACTATAGTTTTCCATTTCCCAAACATTTCATCAAACCATCCGGTCACAGATGTATTAACCCCTGAGTTCTCAGCCCACTCTTCACTTAGAGCCGTCAATCCTGCAAGAGCTCTGGTAATTGTGCCATCTGGTGCCGTATTGTTTGGAATGAAGGTACAACAATGAGCCCCTACCATTCTACATACCCCGCCCTTTTCTGCCAATAACATATCGAGAGCCAACCTATTTTGCCAGGTCATGAGTGAGGTGGCAGATAATTGGTCGGAGATCCCCTTCACCGCATCTCTAGTCTGATTCACAAATCGTTGTTGGTTGTAATAAATATAATTGATCCAATCCACATTTTTATTGATCGTAACCCACCAAAAGAATGTCGTTGTGAAACCTTCTCCTACTTGATTCATGGCTTTATATTCATCAGGGACTCCACTAGGAATCCCAATCGCTTCCATCCAGATAGGGCTATTCTCATCATTGTCAAAACTCCTCCTACGTCTGATTAAACCTTTCCTTGGTTTCTGGTGTCTAAATCTAACTGGCTGAACCAATAGGACCGGGGTGCAGGTACCTACCCACCCTTTTTATAGTGTCTGCCACATACGTCCTTTACTGATACACGCCCATCACACATCTGTTACCAGGCTGTAAGGTTTAGTAGTTTCTCCTGTGCCTCTGAACTCAGATCAGTAACATTAACTACTGACTTACTCCATTAAAATCACCCAAATCTCTGGTGCCATTCTTGTCTATAACACTCCCCTGGAGTCAGAGTGAACTGGGGTGGGTTAGCAGCCTCTTTCAATCTCGCCAACCCCATCCCTGTACAGTTTTCACCTCTGTTTTGCTCAGTTAATTTGGTGTTATTTACGTCTATACAGGTATCCTAACCATAGTCATCCGCGCAAGCCCAATACTTGTATAATATCCTCTTGGCTCACTGCCTTCACTTAATATTTTCCCCAAGTATGTTTAAACTGTAGGCCAAGGGTAACTAGCAGTAGGTCCTGTACAGAGGTATAATACATAAGTATGAACACCTTTCTCTCGACTACATGCTCCCCACTTAGTGGAGAGGTTATCAATAGTTATTTTGAAAACCACATCCTGTCCCTCTCTGGCCACTATGTTATAATATTCACTTCCAGTGGAATCCTTATCCTGAGTCGTCTGTCTTTTAATTATTCCCATGGTAGAGTTTCATTTATATTTTTGGTGAGTGGTGGATCTGGATGTATCAAAATTAAGACTGATGCAGCTCAGGGTCCCCCATATTCCCAAGAACCGTCAACCCTCTCCTGTCCTTAGTCAGTCTGCTGAGTTCCACCCCATACTCACACCTCTAGGAACACACCACAGTGATGATAGGTCGGGGTAGGGAATCTTCGTTAAGGAGGTAACCCCCGGACCCTATTGGTACTCGGTTCTGCTCCTTAACTCTGTGTGTGTTCAGCAGTGTTTGTATGTGTTTCTTACCTCCTTGCAGTGGGCAACGTGGACCCAGGTCGCTCTCTTTCTGAACATATCTAAACGGCAAATAGGCAGTTTCCAACAAGACCTGGTAGGGCCTTCCCAACCGGGCTGGTTCCAGTCTTTCCTTTTCAATCATTGGACCCGTACCTCATCACCTGGTTGGATAGAGTGGGTCACTCTCTCCTTCAGTTCACCTGTAGGTCACAAAATCTTTGACATACGGGTGTGATTATCAAACAATCTTCTCATGTATTCAGCCAGAGTATTCTCAGTGTCTATCTCTGCCTGCTCTGGTCCTCCTAACTCTGCATTCTATATGGTCTCCCAAACCCTCTTCAAAAAGGGAGATAACCCATCTCTGTTTGCCGTTACTCTAATGGTCATTAACACTATAGGTACTCATCTTACCAAGTTTCTTCCAGTACTTATATAGGTCTTCCTTAGTCTATTTTTTATTGTTTCGGGGCACCACCAGTGCAGAGCTTGCTCAAGAATGGCGGCAGGCAGGTGTGAGTGCATCTGCACGCACAGTGAGGCGAAGACTTTTGGAGGATGGCCTGGTGTCAAGAAGGCAGCAAAGAAGCCACTTCTCTCCAGGAAAAACATCAGGGACAGACTGATATTCTGCAAAAGGTACAAGGATTGGACTGCTGAGGACTGGGTTAGAGTCATTTTCTCTGATGAATCCCTTTCCGATTGTTTGGGCCATCCGGAAAACACCTTGTCCGGAAAACACAAGGTGAGCGCTACCATCAGTCCTGTGTCATGCCAACATCGCTACATAACAAGGTGGACGAGCTAGTCTATTTTTTATTGTTCCATTCATGCGTTTAATTAAACCTGCCGATTGCGGATGAATATGAACAATATTTCTTCATTGTAATATCTAACTTCTATCACAGTCAATCACCATTTCTTTCCTTCACCCCTTGTGTGTTCTATGATCATTACTTTGTGCACATCCAACACACCTGGAACAAAAAGTTTTTTTTAAGTAATTTGTTCTTCCATATGCTATAATCATACTTCCTAATTGTTTTAAGTAATTCATTCTAATTACATATCTCCCCTGTTGATACATGACTCCGCCCATGTATCAAAATTACTGCATATCTAAACAAAGACTTTGGTAATATCGGTAAATTACCCTGATGCCAAATATCATCTTGGAGGATTGTCCATCCCTTTTTCCATATTTCTAATTCTCTCTGTGTGAAGAGCAGAATGTAGCACCCAGGCTCTACAGTAATTAAAACTCATCATCTGTTTATAAATCTTGGTGCTTCCAAAATTGTCTCTTTTCTAAAGGGGTTCAGAGTACGCCCTTCTCAAGGTATAGTATGTCTCGAATACACAACCTCAGTTTGCCACAATTGTAGTTTCCCTTTGCTCACTTTATGGCCTTGTTCTACCATATACTTTAACAACTACAGTTTATCCCATCCACATCCTACACCAGTAGGGTTAGCCACTAGAATATCATCCACATCCTACACCAGTAGGGTTAGCCACTAGAATATCATCCACATCCTACACCAGTAGGGTTAGCCACTAGAATATCATCCACATCCTACACCAGTAGGGTTAGCCACTAGAATATCATCCACATCCTACACCAGTAGGGTTAGCCACTAGAATATCATCTACATAAATCAAAATGTCTGTTTCCTCTGATCCTCTAATTTTACTAGATCACTAATAGATAGCTTGTAAAAAATCTGTAGGACTTTCCGTACAGCCTTACTTAAACCCCTTATATATATATGGCAATTTCTTCCCCTAAAAGGTAAACCCAAACCACCCTTGGCTAACAGGATGTACAGGTATGCTAAAAAACATTTAGCCAAATTCATCATAGTTAGCTTAATATTTTCCCATCTCACTTGACTATGCTGGGTGTGTAAATCTGATACACCTAGAGCTCTAACACACTCTAATTCACTCCCTGGAGATCTAATACCATTCTCCAATCATTACTGGGAGCTGCTTGTTTTTTACTGGAAACATAAAAAAATTAAACTATGCTTAGCTTGATCCTGTTTTCCATTCTGCTTGTGATGGATCGCATATCTTTTAACTTCTACCAATTGTGTAGTCCCCCATATTCCCACCAGTGTTTTCTTAATGGCTTCTACTCATTACAGGTCTCATTCCAGTGAGGAATACTATCTTTAACTGCTCTCTGTCCATGGTTTATACACATCTAATGTGGGCGCTGCCCCATCTATGCCTGCTAATGTATTAGGTAGGCTATCAATGGGCACTGGTATTCAGGGAGACCTCCTGTTACCTCATCTTCAGACTCACTCTGATCCTTCTCTGAGCTCTTCTCATAACTGGACTGCTATTATAAGGTTCAAGTCTCTTTAGGGATCTGGGTTTTCCACCCTCTATGACCTCTCCCTAGTTTTGTTTCTCTCCTGTTCTTTCCTCCAACTCCCTTGCCTCCCTGTCACACCAATATATCCTTTAAAATGTCAGTGAGACCTATCTCTACATCTGTCTCACCCCCCTCTCCCCCCTGAGCTCCCTCAGTTTCCCTCTGATCAGAATAGGGGGTTGGGGTCCCTCACCACTACTACTTCATCATCTGGATTCTCCCTCCATGCCCAATCTACTAATGATGATATAATTTCAATCCAGAATTATCTATGGGTGGCCGTGGGTTCTGACTTCAACTGTTCTTTCTTACTCTCAGACTTCATAAAATATTACTTTTAATACAATCTATAATTAACCTTCAAATCTACCTTCACCAGAATTACTCCTTTAATCAATCCTTCATCAACAAATCCTTAGGACTATAACTTAGAAGGTATGGCTTCCAGCTCACTCTCTCTGTCATTAGTCAGGTCCCACTTCTAAGTTTCTCTCTCCAATTCAACTCTCATCTATATCTGCCAATAAATAGACTATACTAGTCTCCCTCTGGTATTTATTACCAATCTATTATCCATTACCCACTTCCCTAAGAACCTCCATTCCTCTGAGGTATCTTTCCACTAGGGATATGTGTTAACTCAACTTTTCATCTATATAATCTCCAATTCTGTGGTCCCAACTCCTTCTACTTGCTGACATTTACAAATAGCCAACTCCTCTGGTAGGAGTACAGTATCCAAAAAGATTCAAAATCAACTGAGCATGTGTAATAGTCACCATTCCCCTGTTCATCCATTGTGCAGCAAATATATGTATCTGTGTAAATGGTAACTATTTTCCCTTTACCCAAACAACATGCACAAGTAAGAGCCACTATTTCTGTCTGTTATTCAGAATAATTTATAGGTAAGATTCAGCTTCCAAAATGTCTGTCTCTGCTCTGACTTTCTTATCTTCATTCATCAGGTCTCCTAGTTGTTGAGACATCTGATCTGATAGTGGAGAACCAATTCTACTCTTGGTCTGGCAGGGTACCTAACCTCCCCCCCAGGTCAAATCTTCAGTAAACATTCAGGGTTTATGGATAGACTCCCTAACTTATCTCCACAAATCAAATGGGAGGGGCCTCAATAGGCTTGCCTCCTCCTCCCCTCTGTCCAATGTTCAAAATGTCCCTCCATAAAATAATCACATTGTAAACCACTCGGTTTCTCCTGTCCTCCAGTATTTTCCTAATAGTCCATCTAATCTGGAATAACTAGACCAGAATGTTTTCCCTCCTAATAACATCCATGTTATTTCTCTGTCATATGGTGTTTCAAACCTCCAAGTATTAACCTCTCCTGTCTCTTACATTTTTAAGTACTGAACTAATCAGCTATTCCACATTTCCATATAAAATATCTCCATGGTTCTAATAATATCCATATTATTCTACTTAACATCTATTTCCCTAATCAACACACCCTCTCAGTATGCAATTACTTAAAAACTATTCCCTTCTAAATTATCATGGGTCAGCAACACATTGGATTCTCCATCGTCCTCATTCCTATTACCGACACAGCCCATCCCCCAATTTATCCAGCTCAAACGTTAAACCCACAGCTCAGGCAAACGCCCTTCCTTCAAACGTTTAAGATCCACCAGAATTATAACTCCACCATCCACTAGGGTCGTCCTACATGTATTGTAACCTAAAATGCCAATTCATTTCTCATGTCAGTCAATATATAATACCATATATTACACACAACCTCTGTTAATGAGGAGTAAAATGTATATTATGGTTAAAGAAAAACCTGCGGTACTAAACACAGTACATACTATATGCTTTCCAACTCACCGTTCACCTACATACTGAGTAGTCATTTACTTTAAAACGAATGCGGCCCGATTGAACAGATAGTTCAACAGTTTTACGTGCGCTAGCCAACCATGCTACTATGGAAGTAGTCTAGATCATTACTCTAACTTCCCCAAGCAAAGCTCCTTTGGGAAATGGCCCTAAACTAGTTTCAAAAAGTTCTCTCAATATAGCCAACCTAGACTCCTAAATTCCTATAACAATTTTATTGCGACGCAGCCTCTCCTGGTGTCCGTTGTTAGTTAAAGTTAACCTACCCAATATTAAAAAAACAATCCGACACTCAGCCCTTGATCAACGTTAATAGCAATATTTATCAACACAATTAGTTATTCCCACACAGGGACAAACTCGTCGCTTACCTACATCTACACAATGAGTTATTCCCACGCAGACAAACGTTTCGCTTACAGTTCCTCGCAAGACATACAACAATCAACAATCAGAGACAAACGATGCCACGTTTAAATGGCAGGACATGTTGGTTCCTAGCGTTCCACACAATCAGGAAAAACTCGTCAGTTTATCGTCCTGTCCTTTCAACATAAAACTACATTATTTCAATACCGGTTCACACTGCAGTTACAACACAAATAACACAATTCTACGGCTTAGATTCACAATACCATTAACTTGGATAAACGCTCCCACAGCGGGGTTTCAAGATCAACTTTTCAAACGCACCTTCTTCGCAGTATCCACTCTTCACCTGGAATAATTATTTTATGACTTTTAGTAGATCACTAGGTCTCACATGTATACGGGTTAAATAATTTATGAAATTATTGTGCCGTTTCTTATGACTTTTGACTGATTAGTATTTCTACCTCACATATCGATAATTATTTCCTTCGTCCTCCCATGTTACATAGGTTACCTCACCTCCTGGCCATATCTACCCCTTCTGCCTGCTGTTTCCTCACATTATCTCCACAAGTTTTATGTATCGGCACACCTTAGTTTTCAATTACTCTATATTTGACCTCCCATCAAATCCATTTTCCTTCCTCCACTGAGGATCCTAATAATGTTCCTCATATCCTTAGACTCCATGTCTCTCATTTCCTGGTTAGTTTCCAGGACCTTTTGGAGATTTACTGCCTAGAAGTTTCTATCTGCCTAGAATTTTTTTACTAGAGTAGCTAATAGATTACTGGGTCTCACACCGCGGATACGATTTTTATTAACGGATTATTAGGTCTCTCGACTAATATATCCGGCCTACTTAAAGGATGTAACAATTACCTATCACATAGTTCTCTTAACTGATCAATATATCTATTCTCCTCCAGTAATTAATCTCCTTAGATAGGTTTCAGACGTTATTCTTCTTATGGTGGTAAAATAAGAAATCCCCTTCCTAAAGTTTCACCCTCGTTTTATGTTTTCGTCTAGAATACTAGCGCGTGGTTTTCTCTAGATAAACGTCCAAAAACTAAAGTTCACTTCCTCCTGTATACTTTTGACGATCCCGGATCGCCTCAACACAGGGTAGTTTATATTGATAATGGCCTCAACTATCTGGAGTCATTGCGGACCCCCCCCATTTTGACCTCACTCTAGTACAATGATTTAATATCTGTCTGAAATACTCACGCGTTGGGTTTTCTTCCAAATAGACGTCTAAAAACCACGTATTAGGCAAGAATCCTTGGTGGGGTTATAAAGAAAATTCCTACCTTAACTCACAGCAAATTTCAACTCTAACTTGAATAATTATTTCACGACTTCTGAAAGAGTATTAGGCCTCACACTTAAACGGATTAAATAATTTATATAACCACCACGCCGTTTGTAAACGGGTTAAATCATTTATATAATTATCATGCCGTTTCTTATGACTTTTGGACTTATTAATACCTCTAACCTGTCAATAATAAACATTTAAAGTACTTTTAATCTACTGTATTTCAGATACAAATCTCCCCAAAACCCATGAATAAACATCACTGACCTTATCCTTGCAGCTGAGATTTCAATTTAGGTTGGATCTCGTCACCGTTCCTGTCGTCTCCCAGTTCACCACCGGCCTGAAATAAACCCTCAATTTCAGAGGTCAGGTCTTTGTCTTACGGATCCTGGATCCGCCCGTGCACGGTTTCGGTGTTCCCTGGGACGACAGCAACAGGTATTGAGGATCTGGCTCGAAGGACCAAATTGTCACGAGAATTTCTATCTCAATGTTCTAAATGAACTATCACTCTAGCTTTGATTAATTCCCAGAGGTTGTAAGATTCTGGTTAATAAAGAATTAAGCAAAGTCTCAGTCTGCAACAGATCAGTGGTTTATTCAGAGAGCTCTGCCCCTGTCATGAGGAGACCCTTATTTATACACACACAAGTTGCTGTTATCTCAGTTCACTCCCTTCAAGACATTTCAGTACGTTTCCACTGACCACGTTCATTCCTTTTGTCTAAACCCCCCTTCCCCTCACATGATTCTCATACATTTCACATGTCTCTCACAGTTTCAGGGTGAAATACTTTAGTCATTACTTTAACATACAAATTATTCTATCATCCTTGCTACCTATTCCGAAACTAACTGCAGCTCTCTGTTAAGTGTTAACACTGGCGCAGCGGTCTAAGGCACTACATCTCAATGCTGGCAAATCTGACAATAATTCTATCCTCCTGATTCCTGCTTACAAGCTAAAAAGCAGGAAGTACCAGTGACTCGCTCTATACGGAAGTGGTCAGATGATGCAGACGCTAAGCTACAGGACTGTTTTGCTAGCACAGACTGGAATATGTTCCGGGATTCATCCATTAGCATTGAGGAGTACACCACCTCAGTCATCGGCTTCATCAATAAATGCATCGATGACGTCGTCCCCACAGTGACCGTACGTACATATCCCAACCAGAAGCCATGGATTACAGGCAACATCCGCATCGAGCTAAAGGATAGAGCTAATTTGATTAGATTTTTAGAGGCGTGATTGGGAGTCCCATAGGGCGGGGCACAATTGGCCCAGCGTCATCCGGGTTTGGCCAGGGTAGGCCGTCATTGTAAATAAGAATTTGTAACTGGCTTGCCTAGTTAAATAAATGTTAAATAAATAAAATGTTGCTGTCATTTCAGTTGCTGTAGGAGCTGACATGTATAGTGTTGAGACATCCACATACATATACACTCTGGCTTTACTCAAAGCCAGTGGCATGTCGTTAGTAAAGATAGAAAAACGTAAGGGGCCTAGACAGCTGCCCTGGGGAACTCCTGATTCTACCTGGATTATGTTGGAGAGGCTTCCATTAAAGAACACCCTCTGTGTTCTGTTAGACAGGTAACTCTTTATCTACATTATAGCAGGGGGTGTAAAACCATAACACATACGTTTTTCCAGCAACAGACTATGCTCGATAATATCAAAAGCCGCACTGAAGTCTAAAAAACTTGATGGTATTGATTCTATTGACATTGTACTGACTGTATTGACGGTATTGATTGTATTGACATTGTATTGAGAGTATTGATTGTATTGACATTATTGATGTTGATGTGATGGTATCTGGCATGAACAGTTTAGCACAGTGTTGATGTGATGGTATCATGAACAGTTTAGCACAGTGTTGATGTGATGTAGGTCTGTTCTGAAGCAAGATGACCACTTGATGTCCTTTACACTAAGTAAATACATTCAATGTTAACCCAAACACACTAGCCAGTTGATAGAATTACAATGAATGCTTTCTAATTGACATGATAGTGCCCTCCAGAGCATATGCAGGCCGGCTGGCTGGAGTGTTTACATATTCAATCTCTTCATATCATAGTCTGTTATCCCCATTTGCTTTAAGATGTCCACCATTTTGTAGCCAAGAAAGCAAAGGTAACTGAACTAAATGACTATCTCCCCAGAGCACTCCCCATAACTTAGAGAGGCTAGTTAAGGATCATATCACCTCCACCTTACCTGACACCTTCGCATATCGCCCCAACAGATCCACGTACAACGCAATCGCCACCACACTGCACACTGCTCTATCCCACCTGGACAAGATAAATATCTATGTAAGAATGCTGTTCATTGACTACAGCTCAGCCTTCAACACCATAGTACCCTCAAAGCTCATCACTAAGCTCAGGGCCCTGGGAATGAACCCCTTCGCATATCGCCCCAACAGATCCACGTACAACGCAATCGCCATACATATACACATACATATACACTGGCCTAGCCAGTCTCCAGACCTGAACCCAATAGAAAATCTTTGGAGGGAGCTGAAAGTCCGTATTGCCCAGCGACAGCCCCGAAACCTGAAGGATCTGGAGAAGGTCTGTATGGAGGAGTGGGCCAAAATCCCTGCTGCAGTGTGTGCATACCTGGTCAAGAACTACAGGAAACGTATGATCTCTGTAATTCCAAACAAAGGTTTCTGTACCAAATATTAAGTTCTGCTTTTCTGATGTATCAAATACTTATGTCATGCAATAAAATGCAAATTAATTACTTAAAAATCATACAATGTGATTTTCGGGATTTTTGTTTTAGATTCCGTCACTCACAGTTGAAGAGTACCTATGATACAAATTACAGACTTCTACATGCTTTGTAAGTGGGAAAACCTGCAAAATCGGCAGTGTATCAAATACTTGTTCTCCCCACTGTATAACTACTGCTGTACACACCTTTTCTATTCATATACTGTTGTAGAGAATATAGAATAAGGCTGTAACCTAACAAAATATGGAAAAAGTCTAGGGGTCTGAATACTTTCCGAAGGCTCTGTATATATTCCGGACTCTGACAGTGCTGTATATATTCCGGACTCTGACAGTGCTGTATATATTCCGGACTCTGACAGTGCTGTATATATTCCGGACTCTGACAGTGCTGTGTATATTCCGGACTCTGACAGTGCTGTATATATTCCGGACTCTGACAGTGCTGTGTATATTCCTGACTCTGACATTGCTGTATATATTCCGGACTCTGACAGTGCTGTGTATATTCCGGACTCTGACAGTGCTGTGTATATTCCGGACTCTGACAGTGCTGTGTATATTCCGGACTCTGACAGTGCTGTGAATATTCCGGACTCTGACAGTGCTGTGTATATTCCGGACTCTGACAGTGCTGTGTATATTCCGGACTCTGACAGTGCTGTGTATATTCCGGACTCTGACAGTGCTGTGTATATTCCGGACTCTGACAGTGCTGTGTATATTCCGGACTCTGACAGTGCTGTGTATATTCCGGACTCTGACAGTGCTGTGTATATTCCGGACTCTGACAGTGCTGTGTATATTCCGGACTCTGACAGTGCTGTATATATTCCGGACTCTGACAGTGCTGTATATATTCCGGACTCTGACAGTGCTGTATATATTCCGGACTCTGACAGTGCTGTATATATTCCGGACTCTGACAGTGCTGTATATATTCCGGACTCTGACAGTGCTGTGTATATTCCGGACTCTGACAGTGCTGTGTATATTCCGGACTCTGACAGTGCTGTATATATTCCGGACTCTGACAGTGCTGTATATATTCCGGACTCTGACAGTGCTGTGTATATTCCGGACTCTGACAGTGCTGTATATATTCCGGACTCTGACAGTGCTGTATATATTCCGGACTCTGACAGTGCTGTGTATATTCCGGACTCTGACAGTGCTGTGTATATTCCGGACTCTGACAGTGCTGTATATATTCCGGACTCTGACAGTGCTGTATATATTCCGGACTCTGACAGTGCTGTATATATTCCGGACTCTGACAGTGCTGTATATATTCCGGACTCTGACAGTGCTGTATATATTCCGGACTCTGACAGTGCTGTATATATTCCGGACTCTGACAGTGCTGTGTATATTCCGGACTCTGACAGTGCTGTGTATATTCCGGACTCTGACAGTGCTGTATATATTCCGGACTCTGACAGTGCTGTATATATTCCGGACTCTGACAGTGCTGTGTATATTCCGGACTCTGACAGTGCTGTATATATTCCGGACTCTGACAGTGCTGTATATATTCCGGACTCTGACAGTGCTGTATATATTCCTACCACTACTCGGTGTAAGATGGATTTTAAGCACTGGCTCACTCAGTGTTCTAACCCCGCCTCCTTATTTACACCCTATAGCCAAAGAGTGATGTTAAGGAAGGCAGTGAAGGTCTACAGTATAAATGCATCAACACACCATTAAATACTGTTTTGGTTGAAATGGTAGAAAATGTATTGCTTATGGCTTGAACATGAATAATCAAATATAAGTAGGTGTCTGGTATACTACATCAAATTGAAATGCGTCCAGAGGGAGCTGAAGTTGCGGATTGCTGAGGGGAAGAGAGTGTATAAGGAGAAGATGGAGGACAAGCTGAGGCAGAGCCAGGTGAGAGAGGTGTGGAAGGGTATGAGAAATATCACTGGCTTCAAAAAGTCAAACCGTGGGCAGACGGAGGGGACCCAGGACAGAGCCAATGAGCTGAACCAATTTTTTAACAGGTTCGATACTGGCCCTGTCCACCTCCCCTCCAGCTCCCCAGACCACACACCCTCACGGCTATCCCACCCCCACTTTGCTCACAGCACCTCTGCTGAGACAATCAGTGACCCCACCTCTGCCCCTGCCCCCCTGGACTGATCCTCAACACCCCCCTTCCCCCCACCTCCCCACCTGGGCTGGCTTTCACCACCAACCAAGTGAAGAGAGAGCTGGAGAGACTACACCAGTGGAAAGCGGCGGGCCCTGATGGCATCAGCCCAAGGGTGCTGAGGGTCTGTGCTGACCAACTGTGTGGAATACTCCAGCGTCTTTTCAACCTTAGCCTGAGCCTAGAAAGGGTCCCTGTGCTGTGGAAAACATCCTGCCTCGTCCCAGTGCCCAAGAAGGCACACCCCACTGTCCTGAATGACTTCAGACCTGTAGCGCTAACATCCCACATCATGAAGACCCTGGAAAGGTTAGTCCTCGCTCACCTCAGACCCCTGGTGTGTTCATCAATGGACCCCCTGCAGTTTGCATACCAGCGCAAAATCGGGGTGGATGATGCAATCATCTACCTTCTGCAGAGGGCCTACTCTCACCTGGACAACGCAGGTTGCACTGTGAGGGTCATGTTTTTTGACTTCTCCAGTGCCTTCAATACCATTCAGCCCCTGCTACTGGGTGAGAAGATGAGGAGGATGAAAGTGGAAGCACCCTTAGTCTCCTGGGTCACGGACTACCTGACCGGTAGGCCACAATTTGTGCGACTACAGAGCTGTGTGTCAGAACGGGCTGTTAGCAACACAGGGGCCCCCCAGGGTACGGTCCTGTCCCCCTTCCTGTTCACCCTCTACACCTCAGACTTCAGATATAACTCTGAGACATGCCACCTACAGAAGTTCTCGGATGACTCTGCTATTGTAGGGTGCATCAGGGGTGGGCAGGAGGAGGAGTACAGGAGCACAATCAGTGACTTTGTGTTGTGGTGTGAGCAGAACCACCTTCAGCTCAACATCAGCAAAACTAAGGAGATGGTGGTGGACTTCAGGAGAACCAAGGCACAACTGACTGCAGTCCCTATAAAGGGGACGGATGTGGAAATGGTTGAGTCATACAAGTTCCTGGGTGTCCATATGGACAACAGACTGGAATGGGCTGGTAACACCGGGGCCCTGTACAAAAAGGGCCAGAGCCGACTCTACTTTCTGAGGAGGCTCAGGTCCTTTAACGTGTGCAGTAAACTACTGCATACCTTCTACCAGTCTGTGGTGGCCAGTGCCATCTTTTTTGCAGTGGTGTGCTGGGGAGCAAACATCAAAGCCGGTGATGCTTCTCGGGTAAATAAGCTGATCAGGAAGGCTAGCTCTGTCCTGGGGATGAGCCTTGACACTCTAGAGGAGGTGGCGGAGGATCCTGGCCAAACTGCTGGCCATCATGGACAACGTCACCCACCCTCTGCACACTATGGTTATGACGCAGAGGAGCACTTTCAGTCACAGACTGATCCCACCACGGTGTGCCAGAGAGCGCTACAGGAGGTCCTTCCTGCCGGCGGCTATGAGACTATATAATGCCTCACCGGGGTGCCGTGCCGTCGGCAACATAGATCTGGAACTGTTGGGGTGCTAGGACCTAGTTTAACAATTATGCATCCATCCGTGAGTAACTCTGGTCCGTCAGCACTCATCCTTTCAGGACCTATTTATTCATACAGGTCTGTATATACATACTCATGTACAGTTGTTATATTATATCACATGCAATATTGTAAGTAATTATTGGACGTAGGCATTCACTCAGGAATGCATATTAGTATCCTGCCAGTTGCACCTTTTCTCATTGCTTTTAGTATATCGAATGTGCAATAAGTGCAGTTGTCTGTAATTAAACCCTGCGCACTAAGGACTGTATTTTAAGGGAATTACTATTATTACCCCAAATGATATCATACACACATTTAGCTATTAAAGTATCTCTTCCTGTCATTTACCTGTACAGTTTGTGTAAACATGCAAGTATTCACTTATCTGTAAATATAACTGTATACCTAACTGTACAGCTAATTTAACTAATTTAACCATGCAAAATTTTCACTTACCTGTTAATTTACCCAGTCTGTCTATTAAGTAAACTATTATTACCCTCGCTCATATCATACGCATTTTTAGCTACTGAAGTATTTCTCTGCCATCGACCTGTATAGTATAGTTAACCATCCAACATCCACCAATGTATAGTGTACATATTCAGCCAACCACCCATACTATGCAATGTCCTTTTATAGCTTTTTTTTTTGCACTCCAGATATCTTGTATTTCTATACTTTTTCATACTGCCGCTCTATGTATCATGTACCGTGTATCTGTCTTTTGTGTACTTTTCGTTGTGGCATTTTGCACCTGCCCTGTGTTTTGTTGTAGCTGCTTGACAATGAAATTTCCCCCCCGGGGGAGAAATAAAGTACCTATCTATCTAAATAAACATGATAAAATACCGTTTAAATGTGGAGAAAATATATTTGTGTTTGAGACAGTGCATTAATGTCACTGGCTTTGGCTGTTCTCTGTTTCTGACGCCCTTCTTCGGTCAAGCACTTACATGAATGTGGATCTGTCTCGTTCTCTATTGGCCGAGCTTCCTTTTCCCTGCTCTGTTGTGGGCTGTCATCTTATGGAATGTTTTGGCCGGCATGCTTTCATCGTCCTTCCCTTTAAGACAAATGAAACGTTGTTACGTATCTCAGTGAACAACGCTTCATACCATCTCTAGGTGAAGAGTCAACTGATAGAAATGTAGGCAGTCGATGAAGATTACTCGGACATTTTCACAGTAAGACCGTCATTGAGCAGGGTCGGCGGCAGGAAGAGAAGAGAGGAGTGTTTCGTTGTAACAACCGGTCTAGTCTACAGTAAGGTAACAGAAGTTACCGAAGGCTCTGTATATATGTTATATTATATGATGCATGTATTTGATAAGGTTAGCCAGATGTCCTGACAGGTATTGTGCTCAAAAGCTCCCGTGTCGTAATTCTCCCCCTTCTCGTGAACGCGCACACTCCGTTCTCCATTGCTGCGTCTTGTTCACTAGTTGGTGTTTCTGCTCTTCACTGCGTTGCCAGTTTATCCTACATTTCACTGATCTTAGTAGCATGAAGCTTTTTTATTTGTGTCCTTCAAGGCAGCTGTCAATGATCACGTCAGGCTGATTTTCCTTAATGTTTATGGGGGTTTGATCGCGGGGGAGGCACTAGTAATGTCTGCAGTTTTCGGTTTGGCTATTTGGTTCATTGTATTAGTCTATAAATACATCTCTGCGCCAAAATTCGTCATCGCTCCCACGTCTTATTCAACTAGTATTTTTGAAAGTGTAGGATAATAATTGAGCCATAGTTGTTCTGAAATGTTTATTGCTTGCCTACATTTGACTCCTTCCTCTGTTTAATATAACACACATACTGTAACGTCTCAGTCCGACATACAGAAGGAGCCGGAGGCACAGATGTTATTTCCAACGCTTTATTAAGGCTAAATTAAACTCAGGCAGCTATAGGCTACTGCCCATCCCTAACTACACGACTCAATCAATATAAACACACGGAACAGACACGGGAGAATATGATAACACTTATTGCAAACACACAGGAACACAAGTTGGAACATGCTAGAAGGAAACACAAGACTGACTAAAAACCCGTTAAACTTCCCCTATATAACCGTTACCCTGGTAACCCTCGGGTGCCGCCCCCACGATTAACTGACCACCCTGAGCACCAATCAGCAGGACGATCAGGAACTCTACACAGTACATTAGTTATTTATTTCGGTTGCCTATCCTGAAGTGAAGTTCGTTCTATAGAAAGTATTTGACTCTAGTCACAAAATTAAGGAGTGGGGAGCTTTTCGGCACAACACCTGCCAAGGAAAACTAGCCTATTCACCTGAAAGGTGACATTTTAAAGATGGCCAACTAGCCTACTGAGAAGGATATTAGTGAGATGTGGGCGTTTTTCTTCTGTCAGGCTGTTGGCTGTTTCCCTGCGTCTGCTTTGTAAGTGTGTGTGTGTGTGTGGCTGATATGTAAAAGAACAGGAAGGAAGATAATTATTTGGTTTTAATAGCTTTTGTTGACAAATTGTGAGGTTGTGCATATACTGTTTTCGTAGTGTTTACTCAAACATGGGCCGACAGAAGTCCCTATGCAGTACAGTACAGTGACACCCCTAGGGGATTGGGTGAATACACTGCACAGTTCCCTGAATGGGGAATGACTGCAGCTTCCCATTGTTGTCATTTAGCACATAATGGTCTGCTCTGAGCTGACCTTTACATTACTAAACTCAAATGGCACCCTATTCCTGTTAATAGTGCACTACCTCTAGGAATAGGGTGCTATTTGGGATGCTCCTGAGGTCATGGCGAATCCAGTATGAGATCCACTACTGCAGTGTGTGCTGCTGTATAATATTTCCTCTAATTCTCAGTTCACCTGATGACCCATCCCTACAGCTACAGTGGGAGTTTCTTGGGGGTGTGGTTTGATGTGGGTGTGTCCTTGCCACCACCGAGACACACCCATCTGTCAGAACCTTGCCCACAGCTGTTTCCTCCCACTCAATCACAACAAACAAACCTCCTTCAGGTTAAGATCAGTAACTACAGGCAGATGTATGGTGACATGCCGGAGTAGGCCTTGAATAGGTCTGTAGTAGGGGTGTGCCGATCTCATCATACTCATAATCATATCCATTTTATCACACTTGATACTCATGATTGGAAAACCCGTAAGGTAAATACAGTAAAGCCTCAACTGTGTTGTTGCAGGTGTTAATAACTGTGTTGTTGCAGGTAACTACAGCACTACATCCATGGATGTAGACGTGGTGAACATGTTTGTCCTGGCGGGAGGAACTCTAGCCATCCCTATCCTGGCCTTTTTCGCCTCATTCTACATGTGGCCTGCAGCTATCATCCATGTCTACAACTGGTAAGAACGTTATTTATAATAAGGGTTACACGGACCTCTCTGAAATGAAAATGGATGGTCCTCCCTTCAGCAAAATGGATGACCCTCCTATATACCCCAAATAATAATTAAAACATCAAGTGGATTGCAGAGAACATGTCTACCGTTTACCCTCACTTCCTGGTCAGACCAGGAATAAAAATAAAAGACCAGCGCCTTTTATCTTTTTTAGAAACGGTTCTTCGTCCTGTCAGCATTACATGGCAACACAGGAGTGTTGATGTCCACTGTGTCCCGCAGCCCTGCGTGTTAAGAGTAGATTAGGGTGGAAAGATACATTCATGCAAGGCTTTTACAATAAATGTTATCATCGTATTTGCAGGTCCGAGAAAAAAATGGCCTATTATTAAAAATGTCATGAAATTCTACTTCATTTTAGTTGAATCTTTTTTAATATCACACAAATGACCAAGTTACAGGCCAAGAATGGACAGAGAGACAGGCCTGTGTTCATCTCAGCGTATTTCTCCAATGACAAATCAGAGTCTTATTTGAAATAAAAAAGTCCCTGTTTGCAAATAATTAAATCGGAGCATGGTACTTTCAAAAGATAGACCTCCCTTTCCACCCTGGACAGAGTAGGCCTACCAACGCAGAAAAATGTAAGCTTTAACTGCTGGCTACTCTTCTTCTGTGGCTTAACCCAACAAGAGAAGGACACAAGTGTTTCCCTAAAAGCTCTCTGGGTTGAAACATCTTCTATTGTACAGAAAGTGAATAGCTTAATCAATTTATAGTGATAGAATTAGATTACTTCCCAAGCAAATTACATCCTTGGCTTTAGAAGGTTGTACCTCAATGTCAAAGAAATGAAACAATGATATCCCCATATGCATTGGGGTCACGTCTTTCCTGCATATTTTACAGCTTGGTTCTAGCGTAAAGCATCATATACCAAACTGCTGTTATATTCAGATCTGTTTTATTTTCCTCAATCTTAAGCTAACAAGGGGTAGGCCTGTTATTTCTACCATTTTCTTTAATTAAAGGTAGGCTTATGGCATACCCTCTCACACCTCCTACTTTTCTTTAATTAAAGGTAGGCCTACGGCATACCCTCTTACACCTCCTCAATTCAAGTCCTAGTTTAACTTAACAGCCCTTCACTGACACGGAGGTAGGCTATTTAAAGAGTGCATGGTGGGTGGAGGAATTGGCTGACAAATCTATTGATATAGCAGCATTTAGCCTAATTTTGTCTGTCAAACAGGTAGGTCTAGCTCTTATTTCTCAAATAGGCTCCAACAGAAAGCCCTCTCCATGAGCTGTCCATTTCTGATGGATTGTGCCGCCGCTGCTGCTTCAAGTTTCAGCACCACAATGTAAGTTAATAGAATCTGGTTATTGTGAGGTCAATAACTCTGATAAATACTTCATGGGCAAGAAACATATTGTTTTTATTAAAATAAATTATATTAGTAGCAAGTCGACCTCCGGTCCTCCTTCTCAAACTGAACAGAACATAGGCTAGTCTGCACACAAGTGCATTTTTTGGACTAGGCCTCTAACACAATAAAAAAAACTAAAGCCATTGACTCTCCTCCTGAACTGCCTCTGTAGGCCCACACAGCACAGCCTATAGATCATTAGAGAGACCACACAGCACAGCCTATAGATCATTAGAGAGACCACACAGCACAGCCTATAGATCATTAGAGAGACCACACAGCACAGCCTATAGATCATTAGAGAGACCACACAGCACAGCCTATAGATCATTAGAGAGACCACACAGCACAGCCTATAGATCATTAGAGTGAGACCACACTAAATAGCCTATAGATCATTAGAGTGAGACCACACAGCACAGCCTATAGATCATTAGAGACCACACAGCACAGCCTATAGATCATTAGAGTGAGACCACACTAAATAGCCTATAGATCATTAGAGAGACCACACAGCACAGCCTATAGATCATTAGAGTGAGACCACACTAAATAGCCTATAGATCATTAGAGTGAGACCACACAGCACAGCCTATAGATCATTAGAGACCACACAGCACAGCCTATAGATCATTAGAGTGAGACCACACAGCACAGCCTATAGATCATTAGAGACCACACAGCACAGCCTATAGATCATTAGAGTGAGACCACACTAAATAGCCTATAGATCATTAGAGAGACCACACAGCACAGCCTATAGATCATTAGAGTGAGACCACACTAAATAGCCTATAGATCATTAGAGACCACACAGCACAGCCTATAGATCATTAGAGTGAGACCACACTAAATAGCCTATAGATCATTAGAGAGACCACACAGCACAGCCTATAGATCATTAGAGTGAGACCACACTAAATAGCCTATAGATCATTAGTGAGACCACACAGCACAGCCTATAGATCATTAGAGACCACACAGCACAGCCTATAGATCATTAGAGTGAGACCACACAGCACAGCCTATAGATCATTAGAGTGAGACCACACAGCACAGCCTATAGATCATTAGAGACCACACAGCACAGCCTATAGATCATTAGAGTGAGACCACACTAAATAGCCTATAGATCATTAGAGAGACCACACAGCACAGCCTATAGATCATTAGAGTGAGACCACACTAAATAGCCTATAGATCATTAGAGAGACCACACAGCACAGCCTATAGATCATTAGAGTGAGACCACACTAAATAGCCTATAGATCATTAGAGAGACCAC
Organism: Thymallus thymallus; assembly: GCA_023634145.1. Lineage (NCBI taxonomy): Eukaryota > Metazoa > Chordata > Actinopteri > Salmoniformes > Salmonidae > Thymallus > Thymallus thymallus. Next base: position 2,433,589 of record CM042410.1, read on the forward strand.
ACAGCACAGCCTATAGATCATTAGAGTGAGACCACACTAAATAGCCTATAGATCATTAGTGAGACCACACAGCACAGCCTATAGATCATTAGAGACCACACAGCACAGCCTATAGATCATTAGAGTGAGACCACACAGCACAGCCTATAGATCATTAGAGACCACACAGCACAGCCTATAGATCATTGGAGTGAGACCACACAGCACAGCCTATAGATCATTAGAGACCACACAGCACAGCCTATAGATCACACCCAGTGGAGAACCAGAGATGAGGGGTGGCATCGGGCACACATACATTTATAGCCTAATTTACAACAAATTCTTAAACACTGAGAAATATTGACATTTCATCAATTGCAAATTACATAACCCTCCCCTTACATAACCCTCCCCTTACATAACCCTCCCCTTACATAACCCTCCCCTTACATAACCCTCCCCTTACATAACCCTCCCCTGGACTATATTTAAAAAATACTAAACCCTCCCCTTGACTGAAATGTAAAAAGCATGACCCTCCCCCATTGTCTTCCAGGTAACCATTATGTAAATGTCGATCCATCCCTAACATTCTGATTCTGTATTTATTCTTTCTATCTTAGTTGTTGTTATGGTAACAGTACCCAGGGGTGGGGACAGATTCCCTTAAGTGAAATAATTTTGACATGGGTGGAATTGTATGTGTTTGTTATGTAGATTCTTAGTATTTTTACATTGGAGAGTTTCCATAGGGATTGGTTTCCTATTTCAACCCTTGACAATACTATGACCTTTGTCCTGTTCCTAATCTAGGGTAAAGACCAGAAAGCAACACGGTACAATAGTATTATCTAAAGGCCACCCAGACCAGAGAGCAACACGGTACAATAGTATTATCTAAAGGCCACCCAGACCAATATTGTACTGTGTTCAAGCTTTAAAAAGGCTTAAAAAGTTTGCTGTGAAAAGTATGGCAGGTAGCCTAGCGGTTAGAGCGTTGGGCTGGTTAGAATACCCGAGCCGACAAGGTGAAAAACCTGTGTGTCCTTGAACAAGGCACTTAACCCTAATTTGTTTTTAAATGACTTGCCTAGTTAAATAAAGGTTAAATAAAATAAAAGTTAAATTAAGTTATTGCATCTGTACAGCAGAATTACCTTCTGCAACCTGACCTGTGGACTGACTAGGCAGAAAAGAGACTAGCTGTCCTGTCCCACATGATCCTGTCACTAAGGCTGCTTTGGGGACTTTGCACTGGCTGGGAGTGTTGTGTTGAATCTCTGCTTCAAGGTCAGTAGTACGGTTTTAGGGCTCTGGGTGGGGGGGGGGGGGGTTTAGTATTGGAGACGATTTATTGCCAATGTTTGATCTGCAAAGCCTTTTAAAGTAGATATGATCAGATTTAATCTGTCAGTGAGTAGCTCTGAGTAGATGAGATATGATCAGATTTAATCTGTCAGTGAGTAGCTCTGAGTAGATCAAATATGATCACATTTAATCTGTCAGTGAGTAACTGAGTAGATCAGATATATCAGATTTAATCTGTCACTGAGTAACTCTGAGTAGATCAGATTTAATCTGTCAGTGAGTAGCTCTGAGTATGTGAGGGCTTGGTTGTGGTAAGGCCTCTTACTCCCACCTAGGGGAGGAGAGAGGCACACAACCAAGCTCTCACACATTATTAGGGAGATGATCATCCCCAATCAGAGACAGCTGTATAGCGTTGTCTCTGATTGGGGATAGCATTTAAGCTCCACACAATTCCACCTGTGTGTGGATCATTGTCTGTTGTGTTTGTCTGCACTGCCTGCAACTCACAGTAAGTCACCGTGTTTCTGTTAATACTCTCTTTTTATTTTAAATGCTTCGGGAGAACATCTCATTGAATAAAAAGAATTACACTTCACCAGCGCTCCGTATATCGTCCCTTATATCCTACGCACCGTGACAGAATGATCCACCCTCCTGGGACGCAACGGGGGATAACTTTAGGAGATATCCTCCTCGGTATGGGGAAAATTACCGAGGAGGAACATTCCTATTATCGCTCGGTGGAGGAAGGCTGGGGTCCGGAGCAGCCGAGGCGCCGGAGACGGAGGACACGTCACCGGGCTAAAACTGAGGACCAGCCTGGAGCCCAGAAAAACCCCCAAACCGATTTTGGGGGGGGGCTATGGGGGTGGTCGGGGATCGAGGGAGAAGAGCCCCGACCACTGCACTCGTGGGGGTTCCAGGAGGAGCCCCTACAGCCGTGGGAACGGGAGTACAGAGAGGAGTCGGAGGAAGACGACGACGATGTGCTTCTGTTCCCTCACTCGTGGGGGTTCCCGGAGGAGCCCTCACAGGATGGGGATTGGCGTTGGAGTAGGGACGACAGGCACAGTCGTACTCCAGCGTCAGTTCCCAGTCCGGTGCCTCCAGCGCCGGTCCAGAGTCGGAGGAGGAGGAGACCGACTCAGCGCACCAAACCATCGGTGCGCAACAATAGCCCGGTACGGCCCGCGCCTGCTTCGCGCACCAGCTCTATGGTGCGTTTCCCCAGCCCGGCGCGACCCGTGCCAGCTCAACGCACCGACCCAACGGTGCGTTTCCCCAGCCAGGTACAGCCCGTTCCAGCTACTCGCACCAGACCAGTGGTGCGTTCCCCCAGCCCGGTACGGTCTGTGCCTGCTCCTCGCACCCAACCTATGGTGCGTTTCCCCGGCCCGGCGCGACCCGTGCCAGCTCAACGCACCGACCCAACGGTGCGTTTCCCCAGCCAGGTACAGCCCGTTCCAGCTACTCGCACCAGACCAGTGGTGCGTTCCCCCAGCCCGGTACGGTCTGTGCCTACTCCTCGCACCCAACCTATGGTGCGTGTCCCCAGCCCGGTGCGACCCGTGCCAGCTCCTCGCACCAGACCTATGGTGCGTGTCCCCAGTCCAGTACGCCCCGTGCCTACTCCACGCACGGAGGCTACCGCGACGGTCACCAGCACAGCTCTGTGGTTGGAGACCATCTCTGCGTCGGTGCCCAGGGTGGGCACGACGTTCAGCCCCGCTGTGGAGCAGGAGCTCCATAGCGTGTCGGTGCCCAGTCTGGGGCCGACAGCCAGCCCAACCACAGGGCTGGAAACCCTCTCCGCGTCGGTGCCCAGGGTGGGCACGACGTTCAGCCCCGCTGTGGAGCAGGAGCTCCATAGCGTGTCGGTGCCCAGTCTGGGGCCGACAGCCAGCCCAACCACAGGGCTGGAAACCCTCTCTGCGTCGGTGCCCAGGGTGGGCACGACGTTCAGCCCCGCTGTGGAGCAGGAGCTCCATAGCGCGTCGGTGCCCAGTGTGGGGCCGACAGCCAGCCCAACCAGAGGGCTGGAAACCATCTCTGCGTCGGTGCCCAGGGTGGGCACGACGTTCAGCCCCGCTGTGGAGCAGGAGCTCCATAGCGCGTCGGTGCCCAGTGTGGGGCCGACAGCCAGCCCAACCAGAGGGCTGGAAACCATCTCTGCGTCGGTGCCCAGGGTGGGCACGACGTTCAGCCCCGCTGTGGAGCAGGAGCTCCATAGCGCGTCGGTGCCCAGTCTGGGGCCGACAGCCAGCCCAACCAGAGGGCTGGAGACCATCTCTGCGTCGGTGCCCAGGGTGGGCACGACGTTCAGTCCCGCTGTGGAGCAGGAGCTCCATTGCGTGTCGGTGCCCAGTCTGGGGCCGACAGCCAGCCCAACCAGAGGGCTGAAGACCACCTTTGCGTCGGTGCCCAGGGTGGGCACGGCATCCAGCCTGAGGTCTCCGGAGAAGGTCAGCAGCCCGAGGCCTCCTGTGACGGTCAGTAGCCTGAGGTCTCCTGTGAAGGTCAGCAGCCCGAGACCTCCGGAGAAGATCAGCAGCCCGAGACCTCCGGAGAAGGTCAGCAGCCCGAGGCCTCCAGTGAGGGTCAGCAGCCCGAGGCCTCCAGTGAAGGTCAGCAGCCCGAGGCCCCCGCCGACGGTCAGCAGCCCGAGGTCCCCGGTGACGGTCAGCAGCCCGAGGTCCCCGGTGACGGTCAGCAGCCCGAGGTCCCCGGTGACGGTCAGCAGCCCGAGGTCCCCGGTGACGGTCAGCAGCCCGAGGTCCCCGGTGACGGTCAGCAGCCCGAGGTCCCCGGTGACGGTCAGCAGCCCGAGGTCCCCGGTGACGGTCAGCAGCCCTAGGTCCCCGGTGACGGTCAGCAGCCCGAGGTCCCCGGCGACGGTCAGCAGCCCGAGGTCCCCGGCGACGGTCAGCAGCCCGAGGTCCCCGGCGACGGTCAGCAGCCCGAGGTCCCCGGCGACGGTCAGCAGCCCGAGGTCCCCGGGGAAGGTGAGCAGACCTGAACCTCCACCGGGGCCGGTCGTCTGCGTCGCTCCAGTGCCGGAGCAGTCCGCTCCACCGGTGCCTAGTCCGGGGCCGGTCGTCCACGTCGCTCCAGTGCCGGAGCAGTCCGCTCCACCGGTGCCCAGTCCGGGGCCGTTCGTCCACGTCGCTCCAGTGCCGGAGCAGTCCGCTCCACCGGTGCCCAGTCCGGGGCCGGTCGTCTACGTCGCTCCAGAGACGGAGCAATCCGCTCCACCGGTGCCCAGTCCGGGGCCGGTCGTCTACGTCGCTCCAGAGACGGAGCAGTCCGCTCCACCGGTGCCCAGTCCAGGGCCGGTCGTCTACGTCGCTCCAGAGACGGAGCAGTCCGCTCCACCGGTGCCCAGTCCGGGGCCGGTCGTCCACGTCGCTCCAGTGCCGGAGCAATCCGCTCCACCGGTGCCCAGTCCGGGGCCGGTCGTCTACGTCGCTCCAGAGACGGAGCAATCCGCTCCACCGGTGCCCAGTCCGGGGCCGGTCGTCTACGTCGCTCCAGAGACGGAGCAGTCCGCTCCACCGGTGCCCAGTCCGGGGCCGGTCGTCTACGTCGCTCCAGAGACGGAGCAGTCCGCTCCACCGGTGCCCAGTCCGGGGCCGGTCGTCTACGTCGCTCCAGAGACGGAGCAGTCCGCTCCACCGGTGCCCAGTCCGGGGCCGGTCGTCTGCGTCGCTCCAGTGCCGGAGCAGTCCGCTCCACCGGTGCCCAGTCCGGGGCCGGTTGTCAGCCCCTCTCCAGGGTCGAGGGCTCCCGCACCAGGGTCCAGACAGGACTTGGTGACTGGCGGGAGTACTGAGGGGGGAACCACCGCGCCGGGGTCCGGACCGGATCGGGCGTGCAACGGAGAGGTAGGAGGGAGGCTACTCTCACAGCCTGTGCCACGCCCGGAACCGGAACCGGAGCCCCCACCAGCAACCACCTCAGTACCCCGCCATGTCCCCCCTAGTTTTGGACATTTTTTCTTTTCAGGAGAGGGGGGATTGTATGTGTGCGGTCGGGAGTCCGCACCTTAGGGGGGGGGTACTGTGAGGGCTTGGTTGTGGTAAGGCCTCTTACTCCCACCTAGGGGAGGAGAGAGGCACACAACCAAGCTCTCACACATTATTAGGGAGATGATCATCCCCAATCAGAGACAGCTGTATAGCGTTGTCTCTGATTGGGGATAGCATTTAAGCTCCACACAATTCCACCTGTGTGTGGATCATTGTCTGTTGTGTTTGTCTGCACTGCCTGCAACTCACAGTAAGTCACCGTGTTTCTGTTAATACTCTCTTTTTATTTTAAATGCTTCGGGAGAACATCTCATTGAATAAAAAGAATTACACTTCACCAGCGCTCCGTATATCGTCCCTTATATCCTACGCACCGTGACAGAGTAGATCAGATATGATCAGATTTAATCTGTCACTGAGTAACTCTGAGTAGATCAGATATATAAGATTGAATCTGTCAGTGAGTAGCTCTGAGTAGATCAGATATGATCAGATTTAATCTGTCAGTGAGTAGCTCTGAGTAGATCAGATATGATCAGATTTAATCTGTCAGTGAAGTGTCTTTCAGTTGGTATATAGTCTCATTACTAACCTGTATATAGTCTCATTACTAACCTGTATATAGTCTCATTACTAACCTGTACATAGTCTCATTACTAACCTTTATATAGTCTCATTACTAACCTGTATATAGTCTCATTACTAACCTGTACCCCCTGTATATAGTCTCATTACTAACCTGTATATAGTCTCATTACTAACCTGTATATAGTCTCATTACTAACCTGTATATAGTCTCATTACTAACCTGTATATAGTCTCATTACTAACCTGTACCCCCTGTATATAGTCTCATTACTAACCTGTATATAGTCTCATTACTAACTTGTATATAGTCTCATTACTAACCTGTATATAGTCTCATTACTAACCTGTATATAGTCTCATTACTAACCTGTACATAGTCTCATTACTAACCTGTATATAGTCTCTTTACTTACATGTATATAGTCTCATTACTAACCTGTAAATAGTCTCATTACTAACCTGTGTATAGTCTCATTACTAACCTGTATATAGTCTCATTACTAACCTGTATATAGTCTCATTACTAACCTGTGTATATAGTCTCATTACTAACCTGTATATAGTCTCATTACTAACCTGTATATAGTCTCATTACAAACTTGTATATAGTCTCATTACTAACCTGTATATAGCCTCATTACTAACCTGTATATAGTCTCATTACTAACCTGTATATAGTCTCATTACTAACCTGTATATAGTCTCATTACTAACCTGTATATAGTCTCATTACTAACCTGTATATAGTCTCATTACTAACCTGTATATAGTATCATTACTAACCTGTACCCCCTGTATATAGTCTCATTACTAACCTGTATATAGTCTCTTTACTTACCTGTATATAGTCTCATTACTAACCTGTATATAGTCTCATTACTAACCTGTACCCCCTGTATATAGTCTCAGTACTAACCTGTATATAGTCTCATTACTAACCTGTATATAATCTCATTACTAACCTGTACCCCAACACAATGACTCGGTACCAGTACCCCCTGTATATAGTCTCATTACTAACCTCTACCCCCTGTATATAGTCTCATTACTAACCTGTATATAGCCTCATTACTAACCTGTATATAGTCTCATTACTAACCTGTATATAGTCTCATTACTAACCTGTATATAGTCTCATTACTAACCTGTATATAGTCTCATTACTAACCTGTATATAGTCTCATTACTAACCTGTATATAGTCTCATTACTAACCTGTATATAGTCTCATTAATAACCTGTATATAGTCTCATTACTAACCTGTATATAGTCTCATTACTAAAATGTATATAGTCTCATTAATAACCTGTATATGGTCTCATTACTAACCTGTATATAGTCTCATTACTAACCTGAATATAGTCTCATTACTAACCTGTATATAGTCTCATTACTAACCTGTATATAGTCTCATTACTAACCTGTATATAGTCTCATTACTAACCTGTATATAGTCTCATTAATAACCTGAATATAGTCTCATTACTGACCTGTATATAGTCTCATTACTGACCTGTATATAGCCTCATTACTAACCTGTATATAGTCTCATTACTAGCCTGTATATAGTCTCATTACTGACCTGTATATAGCCTCATTACTAACCTGTATATAGTCTCATTAGTAACCTGTATATAGTCTCATTACTAACCTGTATATAGTCTCATTACTAACCTGTATATAGCCTCATTATGTTATTTTATTGTTACTTTTTATTACATTTTTTACTTTAGTTTATTTAGTAAATATTTTCTTAACTCTTTCTTGAACTGCATTGTTGGTTAAGGGCTTGTTAGTAAGCATTTCACTGTAAGATCTACACCTGTTCTATTCGGCGCATATGACAAATAAATAATTATTTGATTATCTTCACTAGTGGTTTGTGATTAGTACATAGTGTAATATTTTGCCCATACAAGTACTCATGAAACATAGTGACCCTTGTGTGTAGTTTACCTCTGTCCTGAAAAAGGTACTTGACGCGTAGGCTATAGGCTGTTCCCTACCATCTGGTAACTGGTGTATAATAACTGTTCCCTACCATCTGGTAACTGGTGTATAATAACTGTTCTCTACCATCTGATAACTGGTGTATAATAACTGTTCCCTACCATCTGATAACTGGTGTATAATAACTGTTCCCTACCATCTGATAACTGGTGTATAATAACTGTTCCCTACCATCTGATAACTGGTGTATAATAACTGTTCCCTACCATCTGATAACTGGTGTATAATAACTGTTCCCTACCATCTGGGAACTGTAGTATAAATACTGTATATAAGTGGAATATTGTCTACTCAAGGAATGTGACATTACAGTAATCAGACGCAGTAGCCTACCACCGTCAATGGAAAAGGAGAACCTTTTGTTCTACCGTTGAACTGCGGTTTGGATCTGATCAAATGGACAAAATACTTGAACTATTTACTACTGTGAAGTGGTTCAAATTAAAAGAGAGATGGGATGAATGGTAGTCTATCCTATCTTGTTGTAGGCCTATAGGCTATATTGTCCAGAAATGATGCAGAAAAGCTAATCCATGCTCTACTCTCCGGCTACCCGGATAAAGCACTAAATAAACTTCAATTAGTGCTAAACACGGCTGCTAGAATCCTGACTAGAACCACAGAATGTGTTCATATTACTCCCGTGCTAGCCTCTCTACACTGGCTTCGACAAGCCCTCTATTTCCATTATGGGGGGAGGGGGATACTAGACAAGCCCTTTATGTCCATTAGGGGGGGGTACAAGACAAGCCCTTTATGTCCATTAGGGGGGGGGTTACTAGACAAGCCCTTTATGTCCATTAGGGGGGGTTACTAGACAAGCCCTTTATGTCCATTAGGGGGGGGTTACTTGACAAGCCCTTTATGTCCATTAGGGGGGGGGTTACTAGACAAGCCCTTTATGTCCATTAGGGGGGGGTTACTTGACAAGCCCTTTATGTCCATTAGGGGGGGTTACTTGACAAGCCCTTTATGTCCATTAGGGGGGGTTACTAGACAAGCCCTTTATGTCCATTAGGGGGGGTTACTAGACAAGCCCTTTATGTCCATTAGGGGGGGGTTACTAGACAAGCCCTTTATGTCCATTAGGGGGGGTTACTTGACAAGCCCTTTATGTCCATTAGGGGGGGGGTTACTTGACAAGCCCTTTATGTCCATATATCTTTATGCTAACTAGCTAGCTAACTGACCCGTGACTCTCTCCCCCCGGCCCTGTATCAGGTACTGGCGTCGGCGGCTGGGCCTGCAGGTGGTCTACTCTGAGAACAGAGGCTACCGGTTCTGTTACTCCCACAGAGGGAAGCCTGGTCCAGGCCGCCCCTCTATTCTCATGCTTCACGGCTTTTCTGCTAACAAGGACATGTGGCTGCCTGTGGCCAAGGTACAGTATGGACACGCATGTACACATTCAGCAGGGATCACATATACTAACAAACATATACTAACAAACATATACTAACAATCATATACTAACAAACATATACTAACAAACATATACTAACAATCATATACTAACAAACATATACTAACAATCATATACTAACAAACATATACTAACAATCATATACTAACAAACATATACTAACAAACATATACTAACAATCATATACTAACAAACATATACTAACAATCATATACTAACAAACATATACTAACAAACATATACTAACAATCATATACTAACAAACATATACTAACAAACATATACTAACAATCATATACTAACAATCATATACTAACAAACATATACTAACAAACATATACTAACAAACATATAAATCAGACCATCCACTGAACTCATCATCACCCCCACATCATCACCCCCACATAATCACCCCCACATCATCACCCCCACATCATCACCCCCACATCATCAGCCCCCACATCATCACCCCCCCACATCATCACCCCCACATCATCACCCCCACATCATCACCCCCACATCATCACCGCCGCATCATCAGCCCCACATCATCACCGCCACATCATCACCCCCCACATCATCACCCTCACATCATCACCCTCACATCATCACCCCCACATCATCACCCCCACATCATCACCCCCACATCATCACCCCCACATCATCACCCTCACATCATCACCCCCACATCATCAGCCCCCACATCATCACCCCCACATCATCACCCCCACATCATCACCCCCACATCATCACCCCCACATCATCAGCCCCCCACATCATCAGCCCCCACATCATCAGCCCCCCACATCATCAGCCCCACACATCATCACCCCCCACATCATCACCCCCCCACATCATCACCCCCCACATCATCACCCCCCACATCATCAGCCCCCCACATCATCACCCCCCACATCATCAGCCCCCCCACATCATCAGCCCCACCTCATCAGCCCCACACATCATCACCCCACACATCATCACCCCCCACATCATCAGCCCCACACATCATCAGCCCCACCTCATCAGCCCCCACATCATCACCCCCCACATCATCACCCTCACATCATCAGGGGGGGTTACTTGACAAGCCCTTTATGTCCATTAGGGGGGGGTTACTTAACAAGCCCATCAATCACCCCCACATCATCAGCCCCCACATCATCACCCCCACATCATCATAACCAGGTTCTGACAGTCTCCCATAACCAGGTTCTGACAGTCTCCCATAACCAGGTTCTGACAGTCTCCCATAACCAGGTTCTGACAGTCTCCCATAACCAGGTTCTGACAGTCTCCCATAACCAGGTTCTGACAGTCTCCCATAGCCAGGTTCTGACAGTCTCCCATAGCCAGGTTCTGACAGTCTCCCATAGCCAGGTTCTGACAGTCTCCCATAACCAGGTTCTGACAGTCTCACACCTGCATACCAAATCTAGCAACAGACGAGCTTCCGGCCAGTAAGCTGTCAGTACAAGTGACAAAAAAAAAGACACTAACCAAAATGCAAGATAAGTCTAAAGAACCCCAAATCATTATTTTGCTTACAAATAGTTTTTTTTATGTGCACATAAACCAATATTTTTGTGGTATTTTTCAGACCCAGTGACTCAGACTGGAGCACTGGGACCAGGACTCAGACCCAGTGACTCAGACTGGAGCACTGGGACCAGGACTTCAGCCATAGGGACTCTTGAATCGACTATTGGTGACTCAGACTCTACTCAGACATAGCCATATGGACTCGTTACTCGGACTCGGACTCGACTCAGACATAGCCATAGGGACTCGTTACTCGGACTCGGACTCGACTCAGACATAGCCATAGGGACTCGTTACTCGGAGTCGGACTCGACTCAGACATAGCCATAGGGACTCGTTACTCTGACTCAACACTGTCATGCTACATTGTACTACATTAACAATGCTGTGTTAACACCTACTAAATAATGCAACGTGTAATTACAGGATTAGGACCATTATTGGATAAAGTAGACAGGATATGTAGACTCAAGGAATGTTTGTAGTTTTTAACTGTGATGTACCTTGTATATAACTGTGTTAACTGTGTTGTATGGAGTATATCTGTAGTAGATAGTGTGGTTGGGGTGTTAACTGTGCTGTATGGAGTATATATCTGTAGTAGATAGTGTAGTTGGGGTGTTAACTGTGCTGTATGGAGTATATATCTGTAGTAGATAGTGTAGTTGGGGTGTTAACTGTGCTGTATGGAGTATATATCTGTAGTAGATAGTGTGGTTGGGGTGTTAACTGTGTTTATGTCTACATCTGTAGTTCCTGCCCAAGCACCAGCACCTGCTGTGCGTTGACATGCCTGGACATGAGGGCACCAGCCGCACCGATGCCAGAGACTATTCCATAGAGGGACAGGTCAAGAGGATACGACAGGTACTGAATTATTGATTGGTTGATTGAGTGAATGATTACATTAATTTTCCTTCTGTAAGCTCTCTGTTACACTACATCACTGTAAACACAGTATACCGTTACTGTACCGTTACTGTACCGTTACTGTACCGTTACTGTACCGTTACTGTACCGTTACTGCACCGTTACTGCACCGTTACTGTACCGTTACTGCACCGTTACTGTACCGTTACTGCACCGTTACTGCACCGTTACTGCACCGTTACTGTACCGTTACTGCACCGTTACTGCACCGTTACTGTACCGTTACTGCACCGTTACTGCACCGTTACTGTACCGTTACTGCACCGTTACTGCACCGTTACTGCACCGTTACTGTACCGTTACTGTACCGTTACTGCACCGTTACTGCACCGTTACTGCACCGTTACTGTACCGTTACTGCACCGTTACTGCTAGCTAGGTGGGACAACCATATCTCAGTCAGAGTAAGTACATTCATCTTCAGATAGCTAGGTGGGACAACAACATCTCAGTCAGAGTAAGTGCATTCATCTTCAGATAGCTAGGTGGGACAACCATATCTCAGTCAGGGTAAGTACATTCATCTTCAGATAGCTAGGTGGGACAACAACATCTCAGTCAGAGTAAGTACATTCATCTTCAGATAGCTAGGTGGGACAACAACATCTCAGTCAGAGTAAGTGCATTCATCTTCAGATAGCTAGGTGGGACAACTACATCTCAGTCAGAGTAAGGACATTCATCTTCAGATAGCTAGGTGGGACAACTACATCTCAGTCAGAGTAAGGACATTCATCTTCAGATAGCTAGGTGGGACAACTACATCTCAGTCAGAGTAAGGACATTCATCTTCAGACAGCTAGGTGGGACAACAACATCTCAGTCAGAGTAAGGACATTCATCTTCAGATAGCTAGGTTGGACAACCGTATCTCAGTCAGAGTAAGTACATTCAACCCAACCATTTCCACATCCATCCCCTGTATAGGGACTGCAGTCAGTTGGGCCTTGGTTCTCCTGAAGTCCACCACCATCTCCTTTGTTTTGGTGATGTTGAGCTGAAGGTGGTTCTGCTCACACCACAACACAAAGTCATTGATTGTGCTCCTTTACTCCTCCTCCTGCCCACCCCTGATGCACCCTACAATAGCAGAGTCATACGAGAACTTCTGTAGGTGGCATGTTTCAGAGTTATATCTGAAGTCTGAGGTGTAGAGGGTGAACAGGAAGGGGGACAGGACCGTTCCCTGGGGGGCCCCTGTGTTGCTCACTGCCCGTTCTGACACACAGCTCTGTAGTCACACAAATTGTGGCCTACCGGTCAGGTAGTCTGTGACCCAGGAGACCAAGGGTGCTTCCACTTTCATCCTTCTGCAGGAGGTCCAGTGATATACACACCAGGGGTCTGAGGTGAGCGAGGACTAACCTTTCCAGGGTCTTCATGACGTGGGATGTTAGCGCTAGAGGTCTGAAGTCATTCAGGACAGTGGGGTGTGCCTTCTTGGGCACTGGGACGAGGCAGGATGTTTTCCACAGCACAGGGACCCTTTCTAGGCTCAGGTTGAAGGGTCGCTGGAGTATTCCACACAGTTGGTCAGCACAGACCCTAAGCACCCTTGGGCTGATGCCATCAGGGCCCGCCGCTTTCCACTGATGTAGTCTCTCCAGCTCTCTCTTCACTTGGTTGGAGTAGCAGTGTTCTCTGGGTTGATCCATGTCTCAGCTGGAGTAGCAGTGTTCTCTGGGTTGATCCATGTCTCAGCTGGAGTAGCAGTGTTCTCTGGGGTGATCCATGTCTCAGCTGGAGTAGCAGTGTTCTCTGGGGTGATCCATGTCTCACCTGGAGTAGCAGTGTTCTCTGGGTTGATCCATGTCTCAGCTGGAGTAGCAGTGTTCTCTGGGGTGATCCATGTCTCAGCTGGAGTAGCAGTGTTCTCTGGGTTGATCCATGTCTCAGCTGGAGTAGCAGTGTTCTCTGGGTTGATCCATGTCTCAGCTGGAGTAGCAGTGTTCTCTGGGTTGATCCATGTCTCAGCTGGAGTAGCAGTGTTCTCTGGGTTGATCCATGTCTCACCTGGAATAGCAGTGTTCTCTGGGTTGATCCATGTCTCAGCTGGAGTAGCAGTGTTCTTTGGGGTGATCCATGGCTCAGCTGGAGTAGCAGTGTTCTCTGGGGTGATCCATGTCTCAGCTGGAGTAGCAGTGTTCTCTGGGGTGATCCATGTCTCAGCTGGAGTAGCAGTGTTCTCTGGGGTGATCCATGTCTCAGCTGGAGTAGCAGTGTTCTCTGGGGTGATCCATGTCTCAGCTGGAGTAGCAGTGTTCTCTGGGGTGATCCATGTCTCAGCTGGAGTAGCAGTGTTCTCTGGGGTGATCCATGTCTCAGCTGGAGTAGCAGTGTTCTCTGGGGTGATCCATGTCTCAGCTGGAGTAGCAGTGTTCTCTGGGGTGATCCATGTCTCAGCTGGAGTAGCAGTGTTCTCTGGGGTGATCCATGTCTCAGCTGGAGTAGCAGTGTTCTCTGGGGTGATCCATGTCTCAGCTGGAGTAGCAGTGTTCTCTGGGGTGATCCATGTCTCAGCTGGAGTAGCAGTGTTCTCTGGGGATATCCATGTCTCAGCTGGAGTAGCAGTGTTCTCTGGGGTGATCCATGTCTCAGCTGGAGTAGCAGTGTTCTCTGGGTTGATCCATGTCTCAGCTGGAGTAGCAGTGTTCTCTGGGGTGATCCATGTCTCAGCTGGAGTAGCAGTGTTCTCTGGGGTGATCCATGTCTCAGCTGGAGTAGCAGTGTTCTCTGGGGTGATCCATGTCTCAGCTGGAGTAGCAGTGTTCTCTGGGGTGATCCATGTCTCAGCTGGAGTAGCAGTGTTCTCTGGGGTGATCCATGTCTCAGCTGGAGTAGCAGTGTTCTCTGGGTTGATCCATGTCTCAGCTGGAGTAGCAGTGTTCTCTGGGTTGATCCATGTCTCACCTGGAGTAGCAGTGTTCTCTGGGTTGACCCATGGCTCAGCTGGAGTAGCAGTGTTCTCTGGGGTGATCCATGGCTCAGCTGGAGTAGCAGTGTTCTCTGGGGTGATCCATGGCTCAGCTGGAGTAGCAGTGTTCTCTGGGGTGATCCATGGCTCAGCTGGAGTAGCAGTGTTCTCTGGGGTGATCCATGGCTCAGCTGGAGTAGCAGTGTTCTCTGGGGTGATCCATGTCTCAGCTGGAGTAGCAGTGTTCTCTGGGTTGATCCATGTCTCAGCTGGAGTAGCAGTGTTCTCTGGGTTGATCCATGTCTCGCCTGGAGTAGCAGTGTTCTCTGGGTTGATCCATGTCTCAGCTGGAGTAGCAGTGTTCTCTGGGGTGATCCATGGCTCAGCTGGAGTAGCAGTGTTCTCTGGGGTGATCCATGTCTCAGCTGGAGTAGCAGTGTTCTCTGGGGTGATCCATGTCTCAGCTGGAGTAGCAGTGTTCTCTGGGGTGATCCATGTCTCAGCTGGAGTAGCAGTGTTCTCTGGGGTGATCCATGTCTCAGCTGGAGTAGCAGTGTTCTCTGGGGTGATCCATGTCTCAGCTGGAGTAGCAGTGTTCTCTGGGGTGATCCATGTCTCAGCTGGAGTAGCAGTGTTCTCTGGGGTGATCCATGTCTCAGCTGGAGTAGCAGTGTTCTCTGGGGTGATCCATGTCTCAGCTGGAGTAGCAGTGTTCTCTGGGGTGATCCATGTCTCAGCTGGAGTAGCAGTGTTCTCTGGGGTGATCCATGTCTCAGCTGGAGTAGCAGTGTTCTCTGGGTTGATCCATGTCTCAGCTGGAGTAGCAGTGTTCTCTGGGTTGATCCATGTCTCAGCTGGAGTAGCAGTGTTCTCTGGGGTGATCCATGTCTCAGCTGGAGTAGCAGTGTTCTCTGGGGTGATCCATGTCTCAGCTGGAGTAGCAGTGTTCTCTGGGTTGATCCATGTCTCAGCTGGAGTAGCAGTGTTCTCTGGGGATATCCATGTCTCAGCTGGAGTAGCAGTGTTCTCTGGGTTGATCCATGTCTCAGCTGGAGTAGCAGTGTTCTCTGGGGTGATCCATGTCTCAGCTGGAGTAGCAGTGTTCTCTGGGGTGATCCATGTCTCAGCTGGAGTAGCAGTGTTCTCTGGGGTGATCCATGTCTCAGCTGGAGTAGCAGTGTTCTCTGGGGTGATCCATGTCTCAGCTGGAGTAGCAGTGTTCTCTGGGGTGATCCATGTCTCAGCTGGAGTAGCAGTGTTCTCTGGGGTGATCCATGTCTCAGCTGGAGTAGCAGTGTTCTCTGGGTTGATCCATGTCTCAGCTGGAGTAGCAGTGTTCTCTGGGGTGATCCATGTCTCAGCTGGAGTAGCAGTGTTCTCTGGGGTGATCCATGTCTCAGCTGGAGTAGCAGTGTTCTCTGGGGTGATCCATGTCTCAGCTGGAGTAGCAGTGTTCTCTGGGGTGATCCATGTCTCAGCTGGAGTAGCAGTGTTCTCTGGGGTGATCCATGTCTCAGCTGGAGTAGCAGTGTTCTCTGGGGTGATCCATGTCTCAGCTGGAGTAGCAGTGTTCTCTGGGGTGATCCATGTCTCAGCTGGAGTAGCAGTGTTCTCTGGGTTGATCCATGTCTCAGCTGGAGTAGCAGTGTTCTCTGGGTTGATCCATGTCTCAGCTGGAGTAGCAGTGTTCTCTGGGGTGATCCATGTCTCAGCTGGAGTAGCAGTGTTCTCTGGGTTGATCCATGTCTCAGCTGGAGTAGCAGTGTTCTCTGGGTTGATCCATGGCTCACCTGGAGTAGCAGTGTTCTCTTGGTTGATCCATGGCTCAGCTGGAGTAGCAGTGTTCTCTGGGTTGATCCATGGCTCAGCTGGAGTAGCAGTGTTCTCTGGGTTGATCCATGTCTCACCTGGAGTAGCAGTGTTCTCTGGGTTGATCCATGTCTCAGCTGGAGTAGCAGTGTTCTCTGGGTTGATCCATGTCTCAGCTGGAGTAGCAGTGTTCTCTGGGTTGATCCATGTCTCACCTGGAGTAGCAGTGTTCTCTGGGTTGATCCATGTCTCAGCTGGAGTAGCAGTGTTCTCTGGGTTGATCCATGTCTCAGCTGGAGTAGCAGTGTTCTCTGGGTTGATCCATGTCTCAGCTGGAGTAGCAGTGTTCTCTGGGGTGATCCATGTCTCAGCTGGAGTAGCAGTGTTCTCTGGGTTGATCCATGTCTCAGCTGGAGTAGCAGTGTTCTCTGGGTTCATCCATGTCTCAGCTGGAGTAGCAGTGTTCTCTGGGTTGATCCATGTCTCAGCTGGAGTAGCAGTGTTCTCTGGGTTGATCCATGTCTCAGCTGGAGTAGCAGTGTTCTCTGGGTTGATCCATGTCTCACCTGGAGTAGCAGTGTTCTCTGGGTTGATCCATGTCTCAGCTGGAGTAGCAGTGTTCTCTGGGTTGATCCATGTCTCAGCTGGAGTAGCAGTGTTCTCTGGGTTGATCCATGTCTCAGCTGGAGTAGCAGTGTTCTCTGGGTTGATCCATGTCTCACCTGGAGTAGCAGTGTTCTCTGGGTTGATCCATGTCTCACCTGGAGTAGCAGTGTTCTCTGGGTTGATCCATGTCTCAGCTGGAGTAGCAGTGTTCTCTGGGTTGATCCATGTCTCAGCTGGAGTAGCAGTGTTCTCTGGGTTGATCCATGTCTCAGCTGGAGTAGCAGTGTTCTCTGGGTTGATCCATGTCTCAGCTGGAGTAGCAGTGTTCTCTGGGTTGATCCATGTCTCAGCTGGAGTAGCAGTGTTCTCTGGGTTGATCCATGTCTCAGCTGGAGTAGCAGTGTTCTCTGGGTTGATCCATGTCTCACCTGGAGTAGCAGTGTTCTCTGGGTTGATCCATGTCTCAGCTGGAGTAGCAGTGTTCTCTGGGTTGATCCATGTCTCAGCTGGAGTAGCAGTGTTCTCTGGGTTGATCCATGTCTCACCTGGAGTAGCAGTGTTCTCTGGGTTGATCCATGTCTCAACTGGAGTAGCAGTGTTCTCTGGGTTGATCCATGTCTCAGCTGGAGTAGCAGTGTTCTCTGGGTTGATCCATGTCTCAGCTGGAGTAGCAGTGTTCTCTGGGGTGATCCATGTCGTAGGCGTAGGCTGAGATTAACTCTGCGTTCTTGACCTCAGATCGGCAGTTCTAAATCTGCCAGAGACCAGCAATTCTACATGGCTTGTGCGCACAGGGTACACTAAAGGGCCGGGTACACTAAACTAGAAGGGTTTCAGCCGAGGGGTGGGGAGCGTCTGTAAAGCCTACAGGAAGAGAAACAAAAACACAGGGCCTCGGGAACCCTCTCTCTGTGAAACGTTATTTGATACTGAATGTTGTCAGATCTTCAACCAAAACCTAATATTAGATAAAGAGAACCTGCTTTTACAAATAACAAAAATAAATTATATTTATTTAATTAAGTAAGTTATACAACAACCAATTCCCCTGTGTGAAAAAGTAATTGGCCCCTTACACTCAATAACTGGTTGTGCCACCTTTAGCTGCAATGGGGATTAGGTCTGGGATTAGGTCTGGACTTTGACTAGCCCATTCCAAAACTTCAAATGTGTTGCTTTTTAATCATTTTCATGTAGACTTAATGATCCAAAACACAAATTGTCTTGCTGCATGACCCAGCTGCGCTTCAGCTTCATCTCACAGACGGATGGCCTGACATTCTCCTGTAGAATTATCTGATACAAAGCAGAATTCATGGTTCCTTCTATTAAGACAATTCGTCCAGGTCCTGAGGCAGCAGAGCATCCCCAAACCATCACACTACCAGCATGCTTGACCGTTGGGATGAGGTTCTTACTGTGGAATGGTGATATTTAGAACATTGAGATAGAAATTCTCGTGAAAAATGGAGTGTCTGGTTTTTGCCAGGCATAATGGGACCCATGTCGTCCAAAAGGTTGACTCAAGTTTGCCAAGAAGCACCTGGAAGCACCTGTATGATCATGAAGATTCTTGGAAGAATGGACAGATAAGTCAAAGATATAACTTTTATAAATGCACCATTTTGAGAGTGGATTCCTTAAGAATGTCCAACTATCTTTTGCCCTGTTGTGTACCAATTAAGTGGAGCAATGGCCAAGTGGACATGATTGGCATCTACATTCCAGAAAGAATGGAGAACCTTTGGTTGAAACTAACCAATATTGACAAAATAAAGACATTGCTGTTATTGTGAAGTGGAAACGTCTAGGAGCAACAACAGCTCAGCCCCGAAGTGGTCGGCCACACCAGCTCACAGTACTTAAGCGCGTAGTGTGAAAAAATTACTGTCCTTAGTTGCAACACTCTCTACAGAGTTCCAAACTGCCTCTGGAAGCAACCCCAGCACAATAACTGTTTGTCTGGAGCTTCATGAAATGGGTTTCCATGGCCGAGCAGCAATTTCAAGCTTTGGCTGGAGTGGTGTAAAGTTCACCGCCATAGTACTCTGGAGCAGTGGAAACGCTTTCTCTGGAGTAATGAATCAGCTTCATGAAATGGGTTTCCATGGCCGAGCAGCAATTTCAAGCTTTGGCTGGAGTGGTGTAAAGTTCACCGCCATTGTACTCTGGAGCAGTGGAAACGCTTTCTCTGGAGTAATGAATCACGCTTCACCATCTGGCAGTCCGACGGGCAAATCTGGGATTGGTGGATGCCAGGAGAAAGCTACCTGTCCTAATGCATAGTGCCAACTGTAAAGTTTGGTGGAGGAGGAATAATAGTCTGGGGCTGTGAAGGGAAATCTTAACGCTACAGCATACAATGACATTCAGCAATGTTCCAACATCTAGTGGAAAGCCTTCCCAGAAGAGTGGAGGCTGTTATAGCAGCAAAGGGGGGACCAACTCCATATTAATGCCCATGATTTTGAAATGAGATGTTCGATGAGCAGGTGTCCACATACATTTGGTCATGTAGTGTACAGTGGGGAGAACAAGTATTTGATACACTGCCGATTTTGCAGGTTTTCATACTTACAAAGCATGTAGAAGTCTGTAATTGTTATCATAGGTACTCTTCAACTGTGAGAGACGGAATCTAAAACAAAAATCCAGAAAATCACATTGTATGATTTTTAAGTAATTAATTTGCATTTTATTGCATGAAATACGTATTTGATACATCAGAAAAGCAGAACTTAATATTTGGTACAGAAACCTTTGTTTGCAATTACAGAGATCATACGTTTCCTGTAGTTCTTGACCAGGTTTGCACACACTGCAGCAGGGATTTTGGCCCACTCCTCCATACAGACCTTCTCCAGATCCTTCAGGTTTCGGGGCTGTCGCTGGGCAATACAGACTTTCAGCTCCCTCCAAAGATTTTCTATTGGGTTCAGGTCTGGAGACTGGCTAGGCCACTCCAGGACCTTGAGATGCTTCTTACGGAACCACTCCTTAGTTGCCCTGGCTGTGTGTTTCGGGTCGTTTTCATGCTGCAAGACCCAGCCACGACCCATCTTCAATGCTCTTACTGAGGGAAGGAGGTTGTTGGCCAAGATCTCGCGATACATGGCCCCATCCATCCTCCCCTCAATACGGTGCAGTCGTCCTGTCCCCTTTGCAGAAAAGCATCACCAAAGAATGATGTTTCCACCTCCATGCTTCACGGTTGGGATGGTGTTCTTGGGGTTGTACTCATCCTTCTTCTTCCTCCAAACACGGCGAGTGGAGTTTAGACCAAAAAGCTCTATTTTTGTCTCATCAGACCACATGACCTTCTCCCATTCCTCCTCTGGATCATCCAGATGGTCATTGGCAAACTTCAGACGGGCCTGGACATGCGCTGGCTTGAGCAGGGGGACCTTGCGTGCGCTGCAGGATTTTAATCCATGACGGCGTAGTGTGTTACTAATGGTTTTCTTTGAGACTGTGGTCCCAGCTCTCTTCAGGTCATTGACCAGGTCCTGCCGTGTAGTTCTGGGCTGATCCCTCACCTTCCTCATGATCATTGATGCCCCACGAGGTGAGATCTTGCATGGTGCCCCAGACCGAGGGAGATTGACCGTCATCTTGAACTTTTCCATTTTCTAATAATTGCGCCAACAGTTGTTGCCTTCTCACCAAGCTGCTTGCCTATTGTCCTGTAGCCCATCCCAGCCTTGTGCAGGTCTACAATTTTATCCCTGATGTCCTTACACAGCTCTCTGGCCTTGGCCATTGTGGAGAGGTTGGAGTCTGTTTGATTGAGTGTGTGGACAGGTGTCTTTTATACAGGTAACGAGTTCAAACAGGTGCAGTTAATACAGGTAATGAGTGGAGAACAGGAGGGCTGTGAGAGCCGGAATTCTTACTGGTTGGTAGGTGATCAAATACTGATGTCATGCAATAAAATGCAAATTAATTATAAAAAAATCATACAATGTGATTTTCTGGATTTTTGTTTTAGATTCCGTCTCTCACAGTTGAAGTGTACCTATGATAAAAATTACAGACCTCTACATGCTTTGTAAGTAGGAAAACCTGCAAAATCAGCAGAGTATCAAATACTTGTTCTCCCCACTGTATGTACAAATCCTGGGCGGGGTTGTGGGGTGTTCTGGGGGGGGGGTGGGGTGTTCTTGGGGAGGTTGGGTGGGTGTTCTGGGGGAGGTGGGGCGGGGTTGGGTGTTCTGGGGGAGGTGGGGCGGGGATGGGTGTTCTGGGGGAGGTTGGGTGAGATGTTCTGGGGGGAGGTGGGGTGGGGTTGGTGTTCTGGGGGTTATGGACTGAATGAGGGTGGGGTGTTCTGGGTGAGGTGGGGCGGGTAGTCTGGGGGCAATGA
Organism: Thymallus thymallus; assembly: GCA_023634145.1. Taxonomy (NCBI): domain Eukaryota; kingdom Metazoa; phylum Chordata; class Actinopteri; order Salmoniformes; family Salmonidae; genus Thymallus; species Thymallus thymallus. The sequence goes on from CM042410.1 coordinate 2,455,092, forward strand.
GCCTTTAGCGCCCACTTCCCTATTGTGGGATGGTTTTATTGTAACGGCTATCATGCTTATGATCCAAATAATAACAAATAATTGTAAAAAAAGACAAAGATAAAAGCTTCTTGCAAAAAAACAAAAATACATTTTTTTTAATAATAAAAAATTGTTTAGTTGCCGAAACGTGGTAAAACATGTATTTTTTAAATAATAAATATGATGATGACTGTAATGACATAAAGCTCTCAGATTCAGACTGTTCTAATAATTAAGAATTAAAAAGTATAATTAAAGTACTAAGACAATTCTTTCTTCATAAGTGAATAGTTACTGTTGTTGTTATGCTGGATTACAGAACATGTACAACATGCATATTACTGTCTGATGTCCTCCATCCCCTCTGTGTCTGATGTCCTCCATCCCCTCTGTGTCTGATGTCCTCCATCCCCTCTGTGTCTGATGTCCTCCATCCCCTCTGTGTCTGATGTCCTCCATCCCCTCTGTGTCTGATGTCCTCCATCCCCTCTGTGTCTGATGTCCTCCATCCCCTCTGTGTCTGATCCTCCATCCCCTCTGTGTCTGATCCTCCATCCCCTCTGTGTCTGATGTCCTCCATCCCCTCTGTGTCTGATGTCCTCCATCCCCTCTGTGTCTGATGTCCTCCATCCCCTCTGTGTCTGATGTCCTCCATCCCCTCTGTGTCTGATGTCCTCCATCCCCTCTGTGTCTGATGTCCTCCATCCCGTCTGATGTCCTCCATCCCGTCTGTGTCTGATGTCCTCCATCCCCTCTGTGTCTGATGTCCTCCATCCCCTCTGTGTCTGATGTCCTCCATCCCGTCTGTGTCTGATGTCCTCCATCCCCTCTGTGTCTGATGTCCTCCATCCCCTCTGTGTCTGATGTCCTCCATCCCCTCTGTGTCTGATGTCCTCCATCCCCTCTGTGTCTGATGTCCTCCATCCCCTCTGTGTCTGATGTCCTCCATCCCCTCTGTGTCTGATGTCCTCCATCCCCTCTGTGTCTGTCCAGTTTGTGGAGAGTGTCCGTCTGACCAAGAGGCCCTTCCACCTAGTGGGCACATCCATGGGAGGCAACGTTGCTGGAGTGTACGCTGCCTGCTACCCCAAAGACCTTTGCAGTGTTACCCTCATCTGTCCGGCAGGTAAAAATACTTTTAAAAATGGCTGTGCTGCAGCAAATGTACATAATCAATGTGACATACTCTCTCGCAGGGGGACACCAAGCGTCAAGTTTGCAATCATATAACAAGACATTTTTGAAAATATGCTACCTGACAATATCCTTTTCTATGATAAATTGTGTTTAAGTCTTTCTAACGAGTGCAATGTTAATTATTGCACAAAATATGAATTATAGAACTCCTTATCCCTATAGGCCTTCGGTATCGTTTTCTTACAGTGGGGAGAACAAGTATTTGATGACCTACCAACCAGTAAGAATTCCGGCTCTCACAGACCTGTTAGTTTTTCTTTAAGAAGCCCTCCCGTTCTCCACTCATTACCTGTATTAACTGCACCTGTTTGAACTCGTTACCTGTATAAAAGACACCTGTCCACACACTCAATCAAACAGACTCCAACCTCTCCACAATGGCCAAGACCAGAGAGCTGTATAAGGACATCAGGGATAAAATTGTAGACCTGCACAAGGCTGGGATGGGCTACAGGACAATAGGCAAGCAGCTTGGTGAGAAGGCAACAACTGTTGGCGCAATTATTAGAAAATGGAAGAAGTTCAAGATGACGGTCAATCTCCCTCGGTCTGGGGCACCATGCAAGATCTCACCTCGTGGGGCATCAATGATCATGAGGAAGGTGAGGGATCAGCCCAGAACTACACGGCAGGACCTGGTCAATGACCTGAAGAGAGCTGGGACCACAGTCTCAAAGAAAACCATTAGTAACACACTACGCCGTCATGGATTAAAATCCTGAAGCGCACGCAAGGTCCCCCTGCTCAAGCCAGCGCATGTCCAGGCCCGTCTGAAGTTTGCCAATGACCATCTGGATGATCCAGAGGAGGAATGGGAGAAGGTCATGTGGTCTGATGAGACAAAAATAGAGCTTTTTGGTCTAAACTCCACTCGCCGTGTTTGGAGGAAGAAGAAGGATGAGTACAACCCCAAGAACACCATCCCAATCGTGAAGCATGGAGGTGGAAACATCATTCTTTGGTGATGCTTTTCTGCAAAGGGGACAGGACGACTGCACCGTATTGAGGGGAGGATGGATGGGGCCATGTATTGCGAGATCTTGGCCAACAACCTCCTTCCCTCAGTAAGAGCATTGAAGATGGGTCGTGGCTGGGTCTTCCAGCATGACAACGACCCGAAACACACAGCCAGGGCAACTAAGGAGTGGCTCCGTAAGAAGCATCTCAAGGTCCTGGAGTGGCCTAGCCAGTCTCCAGACCTGAACCCAATAGAAAATCTTTGGAGGGAGCTGAAAATCCGTATTGCCCAGCGACAGCCCCGAAACCTGAAGGATCTGTATGGAGGAGTGGGCCAAAATCCCTGCTGCAGTGTGTGCAAACCTGGTATAGAACTACAGGAAACGTATGATCTCTGTAATTGCACCAAATATTAATTGTACCAAATATTAAGTTCTGCTTTTCTGATGTATCAAATACTTATGTCATGCAATAAAATGCAAATTAATTATTTAAAAATCATACAATGTGATTTTCTGGATTTTTGTTTTAGATTCCGTCTCTCACAGTTGAAGAGTACCTATGATAAAAATTACAGACCTCTACATGCTTTGTAAGTGGGAAAACCTGCAAAATCGGCAGTGTATCAAATACTTGTTCTCCCCACTGTAAATGTTTATTTACACTGAACAAAAATTATATAAACGCAACATGTAAAGTGTTGGTCCCATGTTTTATGAGCTGAAATAAAAGTTCCCAGAAATGTTCCAAACACACAAAAAGCTTATTTCTCTCAAATGTTGTGCACAAATGTGTTTCCATCCCTGTTAGTAGGCATTTTTCCTTTGCCAAGATAATCCATCTACCTGACAGGTGTGACATATCAAGAAGCTGATTATACAGCATGATCATTACACAGGTGCACCTTGTGCTGGGGACAATAAAAGGCCACTATAAAATGTGCAGTTTTGTCAAACAACACAATGCTTTTTTTGAAGGGAGCCTGTTATTGTCATGCTGACTGCATGGAATGTCCACCAGAGCTGTTTCCAGATAATTTAATGTTAATTTCTCTACCATAAGCCGCATCCAACATCGTTTTAGAGAATTTGTCAGTACGTCCAACCGTCCTCACAACCGCAGACCACGTGTAACCACACCAACCACATCCAGCTTCTTCACCTGCGGGATCGTCTGAGACCAGCTGATGAAATTGAGGGTTTGCACAACCAAATAATTTCTTCACGAACGGTCAGAAACTGTCTCACGGAAGCTCATCTGTGTGCTCGTCATCCTCACCAGGATCTGGACCTGACTGCAGTTCGGCATCGTAAACGACTTCAGTGGGCAAATGCTTACCTTCGATGGTCACTGGCACGCTGGAGAAGTGTGCTCTTCACAAATTAATCCCGGATTCAACTGTACCGGGCAGATGGCAGACAGCGTGGATGGCTTCGTGTGGGCTAGCGGTTTGCTGATGTCAATGTTGTGACCAGAGTGCTCCATGGTGGCAGTGGGATTATGGTATGGGCAGACATAAACTATGGACAACAAACACAATTGCATTTTATCAATGGCCGTGACAAGATCCAGAGGCCCAATGTCATACCGTTCATCCGCCGCCATCACCTCATGTTTCAGCATGATAATGCACGACCCAGTGGCGTAAGGTTCTGCACACAATTCCTGGAAGCTGAAAATGTCCCAGTTCTTCCATAGCCTGCATACTCACCAGACATGTCACCCATTGAGCATGTTTGGGATGCTCTGGATCGACGTGTATGACAGCGTGTTCCAGTTCCCGACAATATCCAGCAACTTCGCACAGCCATTGAAGAGGAGTGGGACAACATTCCACAGGCTACAATCAACAGCCTGATCAACTGTATACGAAGGAGATGTGTCGCGCTGCATGAGGCAAATGATGGTCACACCAGATACTGACTGGTTTTCTGATCCACGTCCCTAACGTTTTTTAAAGGTATATGTGACCAACAGATGCATATCTGTATTCCCAGTCATGTGAAATCCATAAATTAGGGCCTAATGACTGATTTCCTTATATGAACTGTAACTCAGTAAAATCTTTGAAATTGTTGCATGTTGCGTTTTATATTTTCTTTCAGTGTAGATCTTCCTTTTGTGGTCTTTTTCAGGTCTTCCTAACGAGAGTCCGTTTGTGGAGCGTCTGAGGGAGCTGGAGAAGGAGCAGGAGCTGAGTGGGAGCCTGGACCCCCAGAGCATTCCTCTGATCCCCTCTACCCCAGAGGAGATGGAGGACATGCTCAAACTCTGCTCTTTCGTACGCTTCAAGATCCCTCAACAGGTAGTCATTGATGCATTTCAGTCGTATTACTTAGGCCGGGATTCAATCTGATCGTGCTTTGTCGGCTATACACCTTTTCAAAGCAGTGTTTCTGCGTTTGTGGAGATCACAGTCATGGTAAACACTGCATATGTCGGCTCAATCGAAAATCACCTTTTAATGTCATGCGCACTATCACACGGATCTACTACGGATCGGATTGAATCCAGGTCTTGGTTTTGTTGCTGTTGCCGGCTGGTCAACAGCTTCTACTACACAGACTAGAACTAGAACTAGAACTAGAACTAGAACTAGTCAAAAGCTTCTCTTTACTTCGACTTGTGAAGAATCTACTGCAAGGATTCTAGTTACAATAACAGTTATTATTCTTACAATAACAGTTATTATTCTTACAATAACAGTTATTATTCTTACAATGACAGTTATTATTCTTACAATGACAGTTATTATTCTTACAATAACAGTTATTATTCTTGCAATAACAGTTATTATTCTTACAATAACAGTTATTATTCTTACAATAACAGTTATTATTCTTTTGACAGATTCTTCAGGGATTGGTGGATGTTCGCGTTCCAAACAACGACTTCTATAGAGAGTGTGAGGGACTTGGTTTGAATTTCTGGTTCAAAACATTCATTCAATAATTTAACATCTATCAGACTTGTTTTGTGGTGCATACTGTATATGAATGTGTAGATAGATAGATAGATAGGTACTTTATTGATCCCCCGGGGGGGAAATTTCATAATTTCGTAATTGAATATGTATTCTTCTATCTTTCCTCAGTGTTCATGGAAATCGTAGGAGAGAAGTCCAGACACTCCTTACATGAGAACATGCATCTGATCACAGCCCCAACACAGGTCATCTGGGGGAAGCATGACCAGGTAAGCGTTCGTAAGACCATTGGGTCGTAACATTGCACAATAAAACTGTGGGAGCAATCAACAGTGTATCTTCCTTTTATTACAAGTAATGCAAGTTGCAAGTAATTGGATGTGCTACTTCTAACCTCCAGTACACTCTTAGAAAAAAGGGATTTTGTTTTGTATATAATGTATGTGACTTTTTGTTTCTTTTCTGTTTGTCTTTATAATTGTAATGAAAAAATAATAATAATAGAAAAATAGAAAAAAGGGTTCTTCTGCTTCCCCATAGAACCCTGTTAAAAGTTCTACCTGGAACCAAAAAGGGTTCTTCAAAGGGTTATCCTATGGGGACAGCCAAAGAACCATTTTAGGTTGTAGATAGACCCTTTTTTTCTAAGAGTGTACCTCTTAATTGTACTCTCTCCCTCCTCTCCCCTCTTCCTCTCTCAGGTGGTGGATGTGTCGGGAGCATCTCTGCTGAAGGAGGCTGTCTCTGGCTGCCAGGTGGACCTGCTGGACAACTGTGGTCACTCTGTGGTGATGGAGCGACCTCGCAAGACAGCTCAGCTCATCATAGACTTTATCAATAACCAACACAACACTGGCTCTGGCTCGAACAACAGCAAGAAAATCTCCTGAGACTGACTACCTGGAGCTCAGACTTTATAGTGGCAGTTTCCCGGACAAGGTTAAACCTAGTACTAGACAAATAACACTTTCAATGGGGGTTTGATCTCCATTGAACATGCGTTTCAGTCAGGGACTAGGTTTCACTTGGGGACTAGGTTTCAGGCAGGGTTTTAGATTTCAGTCATGGACTAGGTTTCAGTCAGGGATTAGGTTTCAGTCAGGGACTAGGTTTCAGTCAGGGTTTCAGTCAGGGACTAGGTTTCAGTCAGGGGCTATGTTTAATTCAGGGTTTCAGTCAGGGACTAGGTTTCAGTCAGGGACTAGGTTTCAGTCAGGGGCTATGTTTAATTCAGGGTTTCAGTCAGGGACTAGGTTTCAGTCAGGAGGGACTGGGTTTCAGTCAGGATTTCAGGTTTCAGTCAGGGACTAGGTTTCAGTCAGGGTTTTAGGTTTCAGTCAGGTTTAATTTAGGGTTTGAGGTTTCAGTCAGGTGGGACTAGGTTTCAGTCAGGTGGGACTGGGTTTCAGTCAGGGTTTCAGGTTTCAGTCAGGGTTTCAGGGTTCAGTCAGGGACTACATTTCAGTCAGGGTTTTAGGTTTCAGTCAGGGACAAGGTTTCAGTCAGGGTTTCAGGTTTCAGTCAGGGACTAGGTTTAATTTGGGGCGGCAGGTAGCCCAGTGGTTAGAGTGTTAGGCCCATAACTGGAAGGTTGCAGGATCGAATCCCCGAGCTGACAAGGTAAAAATCTGTCGTTCTGCCACTGAACAAGGCAGTTAACCCACTGTTCCTAGGCCGTCATTGAAAATAAGAATTTGTTCTTAACTGACTTGCCTAGTAAAATAAAGGTTAAATAAAAAAAAAAAAAAAAAAAAGGTTTCAGTCAGGTACTAGGTTTCAGGTTTAATTTGTGTCCAGGAAACCAGCCCACAGTGATCGTTTTTCACATCTGTAAATAATCTAATAATCTGTAAATAATCTAATAATATGTAAATTATCTAATAATCTGATTAATATTTTTCTAATCTAGCCCTCAGGGAATGAGCCAATCACCCAGCTGGCTGCTGTTTCATGATTGAATTTGATTATAAGGCGACGGAAGACTGGTATACTGGTATACTGGTATACTGGTATACTGGTATACTGGTATACAATATTGTGGAATTGCATTTATTTAGTGATTTAAGAACCTTAATTTAAAATGTTATATTCTTTGTGTGATTGCCAATGTGTTACTAACTTACTTAGATGATTTTGCCAAACCATGATTTTATATTTAATTTTAGCTTGTGAAACCTCTGAGTCAGCTGAAGGACTGTGGTTGGTCGGGTCTGAGACTGTCCCGCCAGAAAACCCAAGACGCAAACTCAAATCAAACTACTACTAGTTGTTGTTTTTGTTGTTAGTTTGTTTTGTCTTGTTGAAGGTTGGTACGTGGTCTTATTACTAACCACATATTACACCTTGTACATTAGGAACTTATTGAAGTGTATTCATTACAGAACACATTGATTTGTCATTGTGTTTTGAGAAAATAAAATTACTTTTAACAAAAACAATGGAGCTATAAGGATATAAGCTTTTTAGTATTAGTATTATTAACCCAAAGTACTTTTTCTTAAAGCGCTGCTATATACTGTTATATGTGATATAACCTAAAAGTACCGATGCATGAGAAGCAACAACCAATGCACAGCAATGTCTGCATATTTTCAAGTTAGCTTTTTTGTTTTAGCTGATGACGTATTTGTCACATACACCGAATACAACAGGTGTAGACCTTACTATGAAATGCTTAATAACAATCCCTTAACCAACAATGTGGTTCAAAATATAGAGTTAAGAAAATATTTACTAAATAAACTAAAGTTAATTTTTAATTTTTTTATGTAACCTTTATTTAACCAGATAGGTCAGTTGAGAACAAGTTCTCATTTGCAACTGCGACCTGGCCAAGACAAAGCAAAGCAGTGCGACAAAAAACAACACAGAGTTACACAGTAAACAAACATAGTCAAAAACACAATAGAAAATCTATATACAGAGTGCAAATGTAGTGCAAAATGCAATAAGGTTAGGAGGTAGGACAATAAATAGACCATAGTGGTGAAATAAATTACAGATTAGCATAATCACTGGAATGATGGATTGTACAAATGATGATGTGCAAATAGAGATACTGGAGTGCAAAATGAGCAGAAGTTAAAACAATAAATAAATATGGGTATGAGGTAGTAGGATGGGCTATTTACAGAAGGACTGTATACAGGTGCAGTGATCGATAAGCAGCTTTAACAGCTGATGCTTAAAGAGGGAGATAGGAACCTCTAGCTTCAAGGATTTTTGCAATTCGTTCCAGTCATTGGCAGCAGAGAACTGGAAGGAATGGCGGCCAAAGGAGGTGTTGGCTTTGGGGGTGGCCAGTGAAATATACCTGCTGGAGCGCATACTACGGGTAGGTGTTGCTATGGTGACCAGCGAGCTGAGATAGGGCGAGGATTTACCTAATAAAGACTTATAGATGACCTGGAGCCAGTGGGTTTGGCGACGAATATGTAGTGAGGGCCAGCCAACGAGAGAATACAGGTCGCAGTGGTGGGTAGTATATGGGGCTTTGGTAACAGACTGATAGACTACATCCAATTTGCTGAGCAGAGTGTTGGAGGCTATTTTGTAAATGACATCGCCGAAGTCAAGGATCGGTAGGATGGTAAGTTTTACAAGGGCATGTTTGGCAGCATGAGTGAAGGAGGCTTTGTTGCGAAATAGGAAGCCGATTCTAGATTTAATTTTGGATTGGAGATGGTTAATATGAGTCTGGAAGTTGAGTTTACAGTCTAACTAGACACCTAGGTATTTGTAGTTGTCCACAAATTCTAAGTCAGACCCGTCGAGGGTAGTGATGATAGTCCGGTGGGCGGATGCGGGCAACGTTCTATTGAAGAGCATGCATTTAGTCTTACTAGCATTTAAGAGCAGTTGGAGGCCACGGAAGGAGTGTTGTATGGCATTGAAGCTTGATTGAAGGTTAGTAAACACAGTATCCAAAGAGGGGCCAGATGTATACAGAATGGTGTCGTCTGCGTAGATGGATCAGAGAGTCACCAGCAGCGAGAGCGACATCGTTGATGTATATAGAGAATAGGGTTGGCCCAAGAATTGAACCCTGTGTCACCCCCATAGAGACTGCCAGGGGACCGGACAACAGGCCCTCCGATTTTACGCACTGAACTCTGTCTGAGAAGTAGTTGAAGAACCAGGCGAGGCAGTCACTTGAGAAACCAAGGCTGTTGAGTCTGCCAATAAGAATGCAGTGATTGACAGAGTCGAAAGCCTTGGCCAGGTCGATGAAGACGGCTGCACAGTACTGTCTTCTATCGATGGCGGTTATGATATCGTTAAGTACCTTGAGCGTAGCTGAGATGCACACATGACCAGCTCGGAAACCAGATTGCATAGCAGAGAAGGTCCGGTGGGATTCGAAGAAGTCAGTGATCTGTTTATTAACTTGGCTTTCGAAAACTTTAGAAAGGCAGGGCAGGATGGATATAGGTCTGTAACAGTTTGGGTCTAGAGTGTCTCCCCCTTTGAAGAGGGGGATGACCACGGCAGCTTTCAAATCTCTAGGAATCTCAGACGATACAAAAGAGAGGTTGAACAGGCTGGTTGCAACAATTTTGGCTGATAATTTCAGAAAGAGAGGGTCCAGATTGTCTAGCCCAGCAGATTTGTAGGGGTCCAGATTTAGCAGCTCTTTCAGAACATCAGCTATCTGGATTTGGGTGAAGCTGGGGGGGGGGGGCTTGGGCAGGTTGCTGCGGGGGGTACAGAGCTGTTGGCCGGGGTAGAGGTAGCCAGGTGGAAAGCATGGCCAGCCGTAGCAAAGTGCTTGTTGAAATGTTCGATTATTGTGAATTTATCGGTGGTAACAGTGTTTCCGAGCCTCAATGTAGTGGGCAACTGGGAGGAGATGCTCTTATTCTCCATGGACTTTACAGTGTCCCAGAACTTTTTGGAATTAGTACTATAGGATGCAAATTTCTGTTTGAAAAAGCTGGCCTTTGCTTTCCTAACTGACTGTGTATATTTGTTCCTGGTTTCCCTGAAAAGTTGCATATCGCGGGGGCTATTCGATGCTAATGCAGTGCGCCACAGGATGTTTTTGTGTTGGTCAAGGGCAGTCAAGTCTGGGGTGAACCAAGGGCTATATCTATTCTTAGTTCTAAGTTTTTTGAAAGGGGCATGCTTATTTAGGATGGTGAGGAAAGCACTTTTAAAGAACAACCAGGCATCCTCTACTGACGGGATGAGGTCAATATCCTTCCAGGATACCCGGGCCAGATCGATTAGAAAGGCCTGCTTGCAGAAGTGTTTTAGGGAGCATTTGACAGTGATAAGGGGTGGTCGTTTGACCGCGGACCCATTACAAACGCAGGCAATGAGGCAGTGATCACTGAGAACCTGGTTGAAAACAGAGGAGGTGTATTTGGAGGGCAAGTTAGTCAGAATGATGTCTATGATAGTACCCATGTTTACGGATTTAGGGTTGTACCTGGTGTGTTCCTTTATAATTTGTGTGAGATTGAGTGGTACTGGTACCAAGTCAATGTGTGGGGGTACAGGTTAGTAACGAGGCTATATACAGGGGGTACTGGTACCGAGTCATTGTGTGGGGGTACAGGTTAGGAACGAGGCTATATACAGGGGGTACTGGTACTGAGTCAATGTGTGGGGGTACAGGTTAGTAACGAGGCTATGTACAGGGGGTACTGGTACCGAGTCATTGTGTGGGGGTACAGGTTAGTAACGAGGCTATATACAGGGGGTACTGGTACCGAGTCAATGTGTGGGGGTACAGGTTAGCAACGAGGCTATATACAGGGGGTACTGGTACTGAGTCAATGTGTGGGGGTACAGGTTAGTAATGAGACTATATACAGGGGGTACTGGTACCGAGTCATTGTGTTGGGGTACAGGTTTGTAACAAGGCTATATACAGGGGGCACCGGTACCGAGTCATTGTGTTGGGGTACAGGTTAGTAACGAGGCTATATACAGGGGGTACTGGTACCGAGTCAATGTGGTACTATACTATGGTACTATACGGTACTTAAATAGCTAAAAATGCATATGATATGAGCGAGGGTAATAATAGTTTACTTAATAGACAGACTGGTTAAATGAACAGGTAAGTGAATATTTTGCATGGTTAAATTAGCTGTACAGGTAAATAGATAGATAGATAGATAGATAGATAGATAGATAGATAGATAGATAGGTACTTTATTGCTCCCCCGGGGGGGAAATTTCATTGTCAAGCAGCTACAACAAAACACAGGGCAGGTGCAAAATGCCACAACGAAAGTACACAAAAGACAGATACATGGTACATGATACATAGAGCGGTAGTATGAAAAAGTATAGAAATACAAGATATCTGGAGTGCAAAAAAAAGCTATATTTACAGGTAAGTGAATATTTGCATGGTTACATAAACTGTACTGATACTAACATGCATTCCTGAGTGAATGCATTTTAGACCAGAGTTACTCACGGATGGATTGTTAAAACTGGTCCCCACTTATCATTACACTCAGCTTAACTTGGTGTTTCATATCCTATGCTTTTATAATTCGCTCACCGTGATGATAACTATTGAGTTTATCTGGTGCTTCTCTCTTCATTTTTCAGTTGGTCTCTCATTCAACTGACTCAGAGGTTTGTGCCAGAGTCTGAGTGTCCCAGAGTCTGAGTGTCCCAGAGTCTGAGTGTGCCAGAGTGCAGAATAACAGATGAATTTACGAATATGCAACACAAAAAAAGGAATGAAGTTGTTGTCAGCAGCACAGTCTCTATCAATCTAGGGTCTGTCTCTGGTCCAGTCCAGTAGGGTTAGGGTCTGTCTCTGGTCCACTCCAGTCCAGTAGGGTTAGGGTCTGTCTCTGGTCCACTCCACTCCAGTCCAGTAGGGTTAGGGTCTGTGTCTGGTCCAGTCCAGTAGGGTTAGGGTCTGTGTCTGGTCCCCTCCAGTCCAGTAGGGTTCGGGTCTGTGTCTGGTCCCCTCCAGTCCAGTAGGGTTAGGGTCTGTCTCTGGTCCACTCCACTCCAGTAGAGTTAGGGTCTGTCTCTGGTCCACTCCAGTAGGGTTAGGGTCTGTCTCTGGTCCACTGCAGTCCAGTAGGGTTAGGGTCTGTCTCTGGTCCACTCCAGTAGGGTTAGGGTCTGTCTCTGGTCCACTCCAGTCCAGTAGGGTTAGGGTCTTTCTCTGGTCCACTGCAGTCCAGTAGGGTTAGGGTGTGTCTCTGGTCCACTCCAGTACAGTAGGGTTAGGGTCTGTGTCTGGTCCACTCCAGTACAGTAGGGTTAGGTTCTGTCTCTGGTCCACTCCACTCCAGTCCAGTAGGGTTAGGGTCTGTCTCTAGTCCACTCCACTCCAGTCCAGTAGGGTTAGGGTCTGTGTCTGGTCCACTCCAGTACAGTAGGGTTAGGGTCTGTGTCTGGTCCCCTCCAGTCCAGTACAGTAGGGTTAGGGTCTGTGTCTGGTCCACTCCAGTCCAGTAGGGTTAGGGTCTGTGTCTGGTCCCCTCCAGTCCAGTAGGGTTAGGGTCTGTGTCTGGTCCCCTCCAGTCCAGTAGGGTTCTGGTCTGTGTCTGGTCCACTCCAGTCCAGTAGGGTTAGGGTCTGTGTCTGGTCCACTCCAGTACAGTAGGGTTAGGGTCTGTGTCTGGTCCCCTCCAGTCCAGTAGGGTTCTGGTCTGTGTCTGGTCCACTCCAGTCCAGTAGGGTTCTGGTCTGTGTCTGGTCCACTCCAGTACAGTAGGGTTAGGGTCTGTGTCTGGTCCACTCCAGTCCAGTAGGGTTAGGGTCTGAGTCTGGTCCCCTCCAGTCCAGTAGGGTTCGGGTCTGTGTCTGGTCCACTCCAGTCCAGTAGGGTTAGGGTCTGTGTCTGGTCCCCTCCAGTCCAGTAGGGTTCGGGTCTGTGTCTGGTCCACTCCAGTCCAGTCCAGTAGGGTTAGGGTCTGTGTCTGGTCCCCTCCAGTCCAGTAGGGTTCGGGTCTGTGTCTGGTCCACTCCAGTCCAGTCCAGTAGGGTTAGGGTCTGTGTCTGGTCCACTCCAGTCCAGTCCAGTAGGGTTCGGGTCTGTGTCTGGTCCCCTCCAGTCCAGTAGGGTTCGGGTCTGTGTCTGGTCCCCTCCAGTCCAGTAGGGTTCGGGTCTGTGTCTGGTCCCCTCCAGTCTAGTAGGGTTTGGGTCTGTGTCTGGTCCCCTCCAGTCCAGTAGGATTCGGGTCTGTGTCTGGTCCCCTCCAGTCCAGTAGGGTTAGGGTCTGTGTCTGGTCCCCTCCAGTCCAGTAGGGTTAGGGTCTGTGTCTGGTCCACTCCAGTCCAGTAGGGTTAGGGTCTGTGTCTGGTCCCCTCCAGTCCAGTAAGGTTAGGGTCTGTGTCTGGTCCACTCCAGTCCAGTCCAGTAGGGTTCGGGTCTGTGTCTGGTCCCCTCCAGTCCAGTCCAGTAGGGTTAGGGTCTGTGTCTGGTCCCCTCCAGTCCAGTAGGGTTAGGGTCTGTGTCTGGTCCCCTCCAGTCCAGTCCAGTAGGGTTAGGGTCTGTGTCTGGTCCCCTCCAGTCCAGTAGGGTTCTGGTCTGTGTCTGGTCCCCTCCAGTCCAGTAGGGTTCTGGTCTGTGTCTGGTCCACTCCAGTCCAGTAGGGTTCGGGTCTGTGTCTGGTCCCCTCCAGTCCAGTAGGGTTCGGGTCTGTGTCTGGTCCCCTCCAGTCCAGTAGGGTTCGGGTCTGTGTCTGGTCCCCTCCAGTCCAGTAGGGTTCGGGTCTGTGTCTGGTCCCCTCCAGTCCAGTAGGGTTCGGGTCTGTGTCTGGTCCCCTCCAGTCCAGTAGGGTTCTGGTCTGTGTCTGGTCCACTCCAGTCCAGTAGGGTTAGGGTCTGTGTCTGGTCCCCTCCAGTCCAGTAGGGTTCGGGTCTGTGTCTGGTCCACTCCAGTCCAGTAGGGTTCGGGTCTGTGTCTGGTCCACTCCAGTCCAGTAGGGTTCGGGTCTGTGTCTGGTCCACTCCAGTCCAGTAGGGTTCGGGTCTGTGTCTGGTCCACTCCAGTCCAGTAGGGTTCGGGTCTGTGTCTGGTCCACTCCAGTCCAGTAGGGTTCGGGTCTGTGTCTGGTCCACTCCAGTCCAGTAGGGTTCGGGTCTGTGTCTGGTCCACTCCAGTCCAGTAGGTGGCGGTAATGCACCAGGGAAGAAGAGGCCGCGAGGAAGCAATGGAGATTCTCTGCGCACGCGTAGCTTCAGGTCAACACGTTTTGTCAAGAACTTCTAAACGATCAAGTTTGTTAGTACAGCGTTTAATAACAGGTTGAAGTGGATTCTGCAGAACAAGTTGACACGGTTGGTGAGTGTATAGAGTACGGTAAACTATTCTGTCATCAGGAACCAATATAATATTTCAGATATTTAGCTAGGCCCATTTCAATCCTCAGTAGCTGGCTAGTTAGCTGAGCTACTAGCTAACGTTCTGGGGTTCTAGATCATTATTACCTACACACTGCAATGCATTGAATCGCCAACTTGTATATCATCCATGACATGCTAAAGCTAAAATACTGACTTAACGTTACATTGTCAGACCATAGTAGTTTTAACAATACTGCTGCTTGTTTGTTTTTGAAGGACACTGGACGTTAGTCTAGAATGCGGCGTGCAGACTTAAAGGACGAACCTGCGACTTATCAGCGACATGTGTACAAAAACACATCGGTTTACCACTATATGAGGATCTCCCTGTAAGTGTCACCACCACCTGATCCATGTTTCTTTCCTTTTGATGCCAAATGTTTATATTTCAATTGACTACCTGCCTCTTCCTCGAAGCCTTAGTTTTTCCTGATCTGGTCGCTGTCAGGAAAAAGTTATTTCCCCGAGTAGAGTACACACTAGACAAACAACTGTTAGGTGACAGTTCATGTGTTCACAACTCACGTTCAAACTACTCCCTGCTGTGTGTGCACATTGAACATCCAGCAAGGATGCATTCACAGTAGGAATGGAACACTAGTCACTTTAATAATGTTTACATATCTGGCATTACTCATTTATTTTAACCTTTATTTAATTAGGCAAGTCAGTTAAGAACAAATTCTTATTTAAAATGACAGCCTACTTACAAGGTCAGCCATAGTAGTACGGCCCCCCTGGAGCAAATTGGTGTTAAGTGCCTTGCTCAAGGACACATTGACAGGTTTTTTTCACCTTGTCGTTTTACTGGCCCAACGCTCTAACCACTAGGCTACCTGCCGCCCTATATATGTATGTACTGTATTCTATACTATCCTTTGGTATCTTAGATAGATAGGTATTTTATTGATCCTCGAGGGGGAAATTTCTTTGTCAAGCAGCTACGAAACAAACACAGGGAAGGTGCAAAATGCCAGAACGAAAATACACAAAAGACCGATACATGATACATAGAGCGGCAGTATGAAAAAGTATCAAATTACAAGAAGTCTGGAGTGCAAAAAAGCTACAAAAAGACATTGCATAGTATGGGTGGTTGGCTGAATATGTACACTATACATTGGTGGATGTTGGATGGTTAACTATACTATACAGGTCGATGGCAGAGAAATACTTCAATAGCTAAAAGTGCGTATGATATAAGTGAGGGTAATAATAGTTTACTTAATATACAGACTGGTTAAATTAACAGGTAAGTGAATATTTTGCATGGTTAAATTAGCTGTACAGGTAAATATAGTTATATTTACAGATAAGTGAATACTTGCATGGTTACATTAACTGTACAGGTAAATGACAGGAAGAGATACTTAAATAGCTAAATGTGTGTATGATATAATTTAGGGTAATAATAGTAAGTCCCTTAAAATACAGTCCTTAGTGCGCAGGGTTTAATATGCATTCCTGAGTGAATGACTAAGTAAGTCCAAGAATTACTTACAATATTGCACGTGATATGATATAACTGTACATGAATATGTATATACAGACCTTACTGAATAAATAAGTCCTGAGTGAATGAGTGATTACAGACCAGAGTTACTCACGGATGGATGCATATTTGTTAAACTAGGTCCTAACACCCCAACAGTTCCAGGTCTATGTTGCCGACAGCACGGCACCCCGGTGAGGCATTATATAGTCTAATAGCCGCCGGAAGGAAGGACCTCCTGTAGCGCTCTCTGGCACACCGTGGTGGGATCAGTCTGTGACTGAAAGTGCTCCTCTGCGTCATAACCATGGCGTGCAGAGGGTGGGTGATGTTGTCCATGATGGCCAGCAGTTTGGCCAGGATCCGTCTTTCCGCCACCTCCTCTAGAGTGTCAAGGCTAATCCCCAGAACAGAGCTGGCCTTCCTGATCAGCTTATTTACCCGAGAAGCATCACCGGCTTTTATGTTGGCTCCCCAGCACACCACTGCAAAAAAGATGGCACTGGCACGACAGACTGGAAGAAGGTATGCAGTAGTTTACTGCACACGTTGAAGGACCTGAGCCTCCTCAGAAAGTAGAGTCGGCTCTGGCCCTTTTTGTACAGGGCCCCAGCCCATTCCAGCCTGTTGTCCATATGGACTCCCAGGAACTTGTATGACCCAATCATTTCCACATTCATCCATGTCCTCCTCCTGCCCACCCCTGATGCACCCTACAATTGCAGAGTCATCCAAGAACTTCTGTAGGTGGCATGTTTCAGAGTTATATCTGAAGTCTGAGGTGTAGAGGGTGAACAGGAAGGGGGACAGGACCGTTCCCTGGGGGGCCCCTGTTACTCACTGCCCGTTCTGACACACAGCTCTGTAGTCACACATTGTGGCCTACCGGTCAGGTAGTCCGTGACCCAGGAGACTAAGGGTGCTTCCACTTTCATCCTCTTCATCTTCTCACCCAGTAGCAGGGGCTGAATGGTGTTGAAGGCACTGGAGAAGTAAAAAAACATAACCCTCACAGTGCAACCTGCGTTGTCCAGGTGAGAGTAGGCCCTCTGCAGAAGGTAGATGATTGCATCATCCACCCCGATGTTGTGCTGGTATGCAAACTGCAGGGGGTCCAGTGATGTACACACCAGGGGTCTGAGGTGAGCGAGGACTAACCTTTCCAGGGTCTTCATGATGTGGGATGTGCTACAGGTCTGAAGTCATTCAGGACAGTGGGGTGTGCCTTCTTGGGCACTGGGACGAGGCAGGATGTTTTCCACAGCACAGGGACCCTTTCTAGTCTCATGCTAAGGTTGAAGTGGCGCTGGAGTATTCCACACAGTTGGTTAACACAGACCCTCAGCACCCTTGGGCTGATGCCATCAGGGCCCGCCGCTTTCCACTGATGTAGTCTCTCCAGCTCTCTCTTCACTTGGTTGGTGGTGAAAGCCAGCCCAGGTAGGGGGAAGGGAGGTGTTGCAGATCAGTCCAGAGGGAGCGGGGGCGGAGGTGGGACAGCCGTGAGGGTGTGTGGCCTGGGAAGCTGGAGGGGAGGTAGACAGGGCCAGTATCGAACCTGTTCAAAAATTGGTTCAGCTCATTGGCTCTGTCCTGGGTCCCCTCCGTCTGCCCACTGTTTGACATTTTGAAGCCAGTGATATTTCTCATACCCTTCCACACCTCTCTCACCTGGCTCTGCCTCAGCTTGTCCTCCATCTTCTCCTTATACACTCTCTTCCCCTCAGCAATCCGCAACTTCAGCTCCCTCTGAACGCATTTCAATTTGTCCCTGTCCCCCTCCTTGAAGGCCCTCTTCTTCTCATTCAGCAGGGCCTCCAGGGTTTATTATTTGGAAAACAGCGTACCTTCCTGGTGGGTACAGTGTTGTCTACACAAAAATGTATATAGTCCGTTATGCAGTCTGTAAGTCCATCGATGTCCTCCCCATGAGCCTCACAGAGCACATCCCAGTCTGTTGTTCCAAAGCAGTCCTGTAGGGCCTCATTCGCCTCCGGGGACCATCTCCTAATGGTCCTAGTGGTCGCAGGTTGCTGTTGGACCAAAGGCCTGTAGAGTGGGGTGAGGTGGACAAGGTTGTGATCCGATCTACCGAGGGGAGGGAGTGCAGTGGAGTTGTATGCATCCTTCACATTAACTGTCCCAGATGCTTTGAGCTGATAGGTTACAAAAGAAAAAGGGGGATCATGTTTGCGAAAGGTCCATGGAAGGACATGACGTATTTCAAGAATCAAGTCACTAAAATAATGAAAACAAACACCAAAAGATGAGAAACTCTTTCCAGACATGTAATGGTACATAGACGATATTTACACAAGTTAAAGTTAAACAATAGCACCAGTCAAACATATGTCCTAAATAGCAACTGTAGGCGATCATAAGATGATTCTGGTAAATGAAGAGGAGGTAGTAGTAGGTTCACGGTAAAGTCAAAAGCCAATTTCCTCAGACTTGTCTGCGGTTTAGTAAGAGTTCATACAGATGTCCTTCCTATAGAAAAGTTCTTCATTTCTTGGTTAATGGCATTACTGCCTCAAAAAGGGAATCCAGGAACTAGGTCCTCTGTTAAATAATCCAGGAGGAAGCACAAAAATCCTATTTGGGCAGCAAACAAATGGTTTCCCAAACCAGGATTTTCAAATACCTCAGCCAACAGCATGTGGCAAATCACACAGGATATCATTCTTCTTCAGCTACTTCCTCTTTTTATTATATACATGGAGTGCTACTAGTGACCCCTAGTGGCTAGGATGATCATAGCCCCCAGAAAAGATAATATACATTGTAACAAGGTGTGACTGTTACAGCATATAACAAGTCCAGAGTTTTATTATTCCTGGTTGGGCACTTCACGAACTGTTTGAACCTGGGCAGCGTTGAAGAGAGAGATGCATGGTTAAAATCCCCTGAAATGGCAAAGAAAGCACTGGGATGCGCTGTCTGTAACCTCGCTATAACAGAGTGGATGACGTCACACGCTGTGTTTGCATCAGCGGAGGGTGGGATGGAAACAATAACAGCAATGACCACCGTAAATTCCCTCGGCAAATAGTAGGGTCTCAGGCTAACAGCTCAATGTCCGGGCTACAAAACTCTTCCTTAACAGTAAAATGGCTCGGCTTAGTCACTTAATAATGTTTACATATCTGGCATTACTCATATGTACAGTATATACTGTATTCTATACTATTCTACTGTATCTTAGTCCAGGCCGCTAGTCCTTATGTATATAGTCTTAATTCATTCCTTACTTAGATTAGTGTGTATTTGGGTAAATGTTGTGTAACTGTTAGATATTACTTGTTAGATATTACTGCACTGAAGCTAGAAGCACCAGTATTTCGCTACACCCACAATAACATCTGCTAAACGTGTATGTGACCAATAACATTGATTTGATTTGAGTGAACACCCCTTTTGATCCCTCCCTCTTCAGAGAGTTGGAGAAAGAAAGCAGCAGACTCAGTGCAGCCCAGCTGAAGCAGCTCATCATCTCTGGCCTCAGGGACCTGTATGGAGAGGTAAACTGAAGCTAGCCTGGCTGAAACTGAATTGAAACAGAACAAATCCGGTTAAGGGCTGGGCGATATGGCCAAAATATCATACGTCACTATTTTCCTTTTTTGTTTTTATAGTTTTGATGGTATTTTGTTGATATTTCATGTTTTTGAATAACTGTGGCAGGTAGCCTAGTGGTTAAGAGTGTTGTGCCAGTAACAGAAAGGTCACTGGTTCGAATCCCAGAGCCAACTAGGTGAAAAATCTGCCGATGTGCCCTTGAGAAATCCTACTTGCTCCTGTCAGTCGCTCTGGATAAGAGCGTCTGCTAAAGGAAGTTTGTGTAGTTTGTGACCCTGGGTGGCAATGCACACATTACAAGTTGTTTCAATGAGGTTTTCTCCATTCTGATTGTTTCAATCCAACTTCAAACAGAAATAATCTATACATTTCTTTTAGGTCTGACCCCATTTAGTCGATTGTTTGATCGATAGGCTGTTGGTCGACCGAGATCTCTTTAGTCGATCATATAGCAAAAATAAAATACAAATCATGGTGTACAGGCACAGTCCATACTCTAAGACTTGCTACTGAAATTGTAGCTTATATGGTTATATTACATAAGAACAATGGTGCAACACTAACAATAAATATATATATATATATATTTTATAACAAATGCACTTTCTCCCACGCTGGATAGCGGTCGCTGTCGGCGGTTCTGAAACATCAGTGCACTGTTGAATTGGCACCTTTTACTAGACCATGTTGCTATGTGCATAATAGCATATTGGTGTTGAGAACAATGCGGCGGAGGCAACAGTGGAGTTAGGAGACGAGAAAACAGCCCTTACCTTAATTGTCTAATCAACAGCCTAACTGTTAAATGTGCCTGGCTTTATAAATCATCCATATACAGTGGGGAGAACAAGTATTTGATACACTGCTGATTTTGCAGGTTTTCCTACTTACAAAGCATGTAGAGGTCTGTAATTTTTATCATAGGTACACTTCAACTGTGAGAGGCGGAATCTCAAAACAAAAATCCAGAAAATCACATTGTATGATTTTTAAATAATTAATTTGCATTTTATTGCATGACATAAGTATTTGATCACCTACCAACCAGTAAGAATTCCGGCTCTCACAGACCTGTTAGTTTTTCATTAAGAAGCCCTCCTGTTCTCCACTCATTACCTGTATTAACTGCACCTGTTTGAACTCGTTACCTGTATAAAAGACACCTGTCCACACACTCAATCAAACAGACTCCAACCTCTCCACAATGGCAAAGACCAGAGAGCTGTGTAAGGACATCAGGGATAGAATTGTAGACCTGCACAAGGCTGGGATGGGCTACAGGACAATAGGCAAGCAGCTTGGTGAGAAGGCAACAACTGTTGGCGCAATTATTAGAAAATGGAAGAAGTTCAAGATGACGGTCAACCTCCCTCGGCCTGGGGCACCATGCAAGATCTCACCTCGTGGGGCATCAATGATCATGAGGAAGGTGAGGGATCAGCCCAGAACTACACGGCAGGACCTGGTCAATGACCCGAAGAGAGCTGGGACCACAGTCTCAAAGAAAACCATTAGTAACACACTACGCCGTCATGGATTAAAATCCTGCAGCGCACGCAAGGTCCCCCTGCTCAAGCCAGCGCATGTCCAGGCCCGTCTGAAGTTTGCCAATGACCATCTGGATGATCCAGAGGAGGAATGGGAGAAGGTCATGTGGTCTGATGAGACAAAAATAGAGCTTTTTGGTCTAAACTCCACTCGCCGTGTTTGGAGGAAGAAGAAGAAGGATGAGTACAACCCCAAGAACACCATCCCAACCGTGAAGCATGGAGGTGGAAACATCATTCTTTGGGGATGCTTTTCTGCAAAGGGGACAGGACGACTGCACCGTATTGAGGGGAGGATGGATGGGGCCATGTATCGCGAGATCTTGGCCAACAACCTCCTTCCCTCAGTAAGAGCATTGAAGATGGGTCGTGGCTGGGTCTTCCAGCATGACAACGACCCGAAACACACAGCCAGGGCAACTAAGGAGTGGCTCCGTAAGAAGCATCTCAAGGTCCTGAAGTGGCCTAGCCAGTCTCCAGACCTGAACCCAATTGAAAATCTTTGGAGGGAGCTGAAAGTCTGTATTGCCCAGCGACAGCCCTGAAACCTGAAGGATCTGTATGGAGGAGTGGGCCAAAATCCCTGCTGCAGTGTGTGCAAACCTAGTATAGAACTACAGGAAACGTATGATCTCTGTAATTGCAAACAAAGGTTTCTGTACCAAATATTAAGTTCTCCTTTTCTGATGTATCAAATACTTATGTCATGCAATAAAATGCAAATTAATTACTTAAAAATCATACAATGTGATTTTCTGGATTTTTGTTTTAGAATCCGTCACTCACAGTTGAAGAGTACCTATGATAAAAATTACAGACTTCTACATGCTTTGTAAGTATGAAAACCTGCAAAATCGGCAGTGTATCAAATACTTGTTCTCCCCACTGTATACCATAGATACACATCTACACTACCGTTCAAAAGTAAGTGGTCACTTCGAAATGTCCTTGTTTTTTAAAGAAAAGCACATTTTTTGTCCATTTTAAAATAACATCAAATACAGTGTAGACATTGTTAATGTTGTAATTGACTATTGTAGCTGGAAACTGATGATTTCTAATGGAATATCTACATAGGCGTACAGAGGTCCATTATCAGCAACCATCTCCAATAGCATGTTGTGTTAGCTAATCCAGGTTTTATCATTTTAAAAGGCTAATTGATCATTAGAAAACCCTTTTGTAATTATGTTAGCACAGCTGAAAACTAGTTGAGTATCTGGAGCATCAGCAATTGTGGGTTTGATTGCAGGCTCAAAATGGCCAGAAACAAAGAACTTTCTTCTGAAACTCGTCAGTCTGTTCTTGTTCTGAGAAAAGAAAGCTATTCCATGCGAGAAATTGCCAAGAAACTGAAGATCTCGTACAACGCTGTGTAATACTCCCTTCACAGAACAGCGCAAACTGGCTCTAACCAGAATAGAAAGAGGAGTGGGAGGCCCCGGTGCACAACTGAGCAAGAGGACAAGTACATTGGAGTGTCTAGTTTGTGAAACAGACCCCTCACAAGTCCTCAACTCGGCAGGGCTTGGTGTGGGAGGTGGCATTCCTATTTGCAGCACTATGTCCTTGTTGCTATCTTCAGTTTCCACTAACACCTCTTAATCAATGTAAAAGTATTTTCCATTCTAGTCTCACACAATAGACACTTAATCCTTGTTTGCAATTAGCCTGGAGGGTGAGGTTATTTCTATTTAATTAGCCTGGAGGGTGAGGTTAATTCTATTTAATTAGCCTGGAGGGTGAGGTTAATTCTATTTAATTAGCCTGGAGGGTGAGGTTAATTCTATTTAATTAGCCTGGAGGGTGAGGTTAATTCTATTTAATTAGCCTGGAGGGTGAGGTTAATTCTATTTAATTAGCCTGGAGGGTGAGGTTAATTCTATTTAATTAGCCTGGAGGGTGAGGTTAATTCTATTTAATTAGCCTGGAGGGTGAGGTTAATTCTATTTAATTAGCCTGGAGGGTGAGGTTAATTCTATTTAATTAGCCTGGAGGGTGAGGTTAATTCTATTTAATTAGCCTGGAGGGTGAGGTTAATTCTATTCATGCTCACTTTGGAATTCCCTTAAGATGGTCTGAGCTGAAAACAGCAACTTTAATTTCTGTCCTCTGTTTTAGGTTGGAGGTGCCTTCCCTTTTGATCTGTTGAAGTTTGATGAGAGCACACTAACAGGCGTGCTCCGTGTGTACAACAGGTAACCAACTGGCCATACAAGTTACCAGGCAAGTCTTGGGCAACCTAGATGGTCTTTAGAGCAGGGCTCTCCAGGAACAGGGTTGGGGTTAACCTACAGGAGGGTTACTCTCCAGGAACAGGGTTGGGGTTAACCTACAGGAGGGTTACTCTCCAGGAACAGGGTTGGGGTTAACCTACAGGAGGGTAGCTCTCCAGGAACAGGGTTGGGGTTAACCTACAGGAGGGTTGCTCTCCAGGAACAGGGTTGGGGTTAACCTACAGGAGGGTTGCTCTCCAGGAACAGGGTTGGGGTTAACCTACAGGAGGGTTACTCTCCAGGAACAGGGTTGGTGTTAAAACCTACAGGAGGGTTGCTCTCCAGGAACAGGGTTGGTGTTAAAACCTACAGGAGGGTTGCTCTCCAGGAACAGGGTTGGTGTTAAAACCTACAGGAGGGTTGCTCTCCAAGAACAGGGTTGGTGTTAAAACCTACAGGAGGGTTGCTCTCCAGGAACGGTTGGGGTTAACCTACAGGAGGGTTACTCTCCAGGAACAGGGTTGGTGTTAAAACCTACAGGAGGGTTGCTCTCCAGGAACAGGGTTGGTGTTAAAACCTACAGGAGGGTTGCTCTCCAGGAACAGGGTTGGTGTTAAAACCTACAGGAGGGTTGCTCTCCAGGAACAGGGTTGGTGTTAAAACCTACAGGAGGGTTGCTCTCCAGGAACAGGGTTGGTGTTAAAACCTACAGGAGGGTTGCTCTCCAGGAACAGGGTTGGCGTTAACCTACAGGAGGGTAGTTCTCCGTGAACATGGTTTTGAGTTAAAACCTACAGGAGGGTTGCTCTCCAAGAACAGGGTTGGTGTTAAAACCTACAGGAGGGTAGTTCTCCGTGAACATGGTTTTGAGTTAAAACCTACAGGAGGGTTGCTCTCCAAGAACAGGGTTGGCGTTAACCTACAGGAGGGTAGTTCTCCGTGAACATGGTTTTGAGTTAAAACCTACAGGAGGGTAGCTCTCCAGGAATAGGGTTGGAGAGTCCTGCTAGAGAATGTGTGACAAGTCCTTGGGTCTCTTGTTTCTTTCAGTGGTCTGGTGAAGTTGTGGAGTGCCCTGACACTGTTGGGAACCTATCAGAATGAACTGTGCTCTTTCAGAGTTACTCAGGTAAACTACTGACTGTCTTTTAATTTTAATTGGTCAACCCTGCTGGGTAATGTAAACATCTGTATCACAACTAACATTTTCTCCTTCCTAGGTGTCACCTTTCCTGTTAGCTCTGTCTGGGAATAGTCGTGAACTAGAGCTGGACTGAGCAGAGCTGTTGGTTCTTGAATCAACGCAGTGACCCATAACACTGAAGACAAAACAAAACCTACAATGAACTTCATTTTCAGAAATGTCTTTAGTAAACAACATTTGTGCTCTGCTTTCAACTCTGCAGCCTTTAACCGCATTCAAAGGGCCAGGGGCCCCCTGCCGTTGGCTACGTTACCCCAGCCACGTAACCTCTATGTCGGGGAGCGGGCCTCTCTCACTAAGTCCTTCAGCGCCAGGGACGTGGCGATCTTCGCCGAGCTCACCGGGGATGTAAACCCCATTCACCTGGACCCAACCTATGCCAAGACCACTTCTTTTGAGACGCCCATTGTCCACGGCGTGCTGATAAACGGACTGATCTCCGCCATCCTGGGGACGAAGATGCCAGGGAGTGGCTGTATCTTCCTGTACCAGGAGATCCGGTTCCCGGCGCCACTGTACATTGGGGAGGAGGTGCTGGCTGAGGCCGAGGTGAAGAAGATCAAGATGTCGTTCGCCTTCATCGCTGTGACCTGCTCTGTCAAAGACAAAGTGGTCATGGAGGGGGAGGTCATGATCATGATGCCAGAGGATCAGCAACCAAGGGCGCGATGATAACAGTTGGAGGGAATATTGTAGCCTCAAATCCAGTCTGTTTGAGCTAACATTCCTTTCCTTGTCATGCCAAACAGACAAGGAGTGGAATGTTAGCACAAACGGACTGCATTTTAGGCTAGTTGGTGGAGATATTGCAGTCTCTCTTGACATGACAGACGAGCTAACGTGAGATTTATCGCAGAGTACCTGTGTGATAGACAATGTATCCATCTCACACATCTCTCTAGGAACAGCACAGAGGTGTCTTTATGTTGTGGGATGTGCCTCACTGCCTCTCCAAAGCATCTTCTTAGGTTAAATTATGATTTATTGAATTTGAGGCTACTTTTGTGTTTGATCAAAGATCCTACTTAGCTGTTTGTAAATAAATTGCATAATTAAGACCTAGGTCAATGTATGTAGGAATACCTGAGTTCCAAATAAATGGAATCTAAGCATTTTAAAGGCTGCCTACTATGCATTTTGTATTTATTTAGTGATAAATAAACTCAGTCATTGTTAATCACACATGGCCATATACTTAATAGATCTTTCAAACCCTGTTTTTTTTGTTGTACTTATTCCAAATGTCTTTCCTAATCAGATTACCAAATGTATGGCCAAACCTGTCTTGTGAAATAAAAAACTCAGATCCTCTGGCTGGCTCAACTCCTGGACTGGGGCCGGGTACCTGCAGGCAGCTATGTACTAGCTACCAGCCCCATTACCAGTTCTGAACTTGTTCTGATGACACAGGCAGCCTGTGTTAACCTAGCCAGAATAGATTCCGAGCCGACGCTTGCTTACAGCTGCACTGGGGTCAAACAGATTTCCTGTTTAGATTAAAACACTGCAGAGTAAACGCAAGAACGTTTGGCTTGGAAAACGTACCTCAATCCAGGGATTAGAAAGGTGTTGAACTCAAAATGGTCCCATTATCCCAACTGTTACACTGAGAAGATTGAAAGACTGCTGAAAAACTAGCAGTTTAATATTTTAATTCCTGGATTGAGGTAGGTTTTCCGAGCCATATCTCACGCTGGCTCAGTCGTGTTTTAATCAAAACAGGAAGTCTGTCTGACACCATTGCATCTGTAAGCAAGGTTAGGGCGGAATCTATCCTGTCAAGTGTCAACCCTGCGCTTCCTGCCCTCATTTCTAACTAAATACTCAGCTAGCTAGTCGGGGCTAGTCTGACTTCACGTCCATCTGCGTTGGTTTCCCACCCAAAGGTGTTTAATCGTTGGGTTCGTTACTGCTCGGCGCCGGGATGGCGTTTCTGGAGAAGCCGTCCGCTGGAAGGCTGCTGTTGGACGATACGGTGGCCCTTACAGCACTGATCGAGGCCAGCCAAAATCTACATTCTCACACGGTGAGTTTTGTTCGGCTAGGCAGGGACAAACCGAGGAACTAGTTAGCTAGTTATCTCATTTATCACGGTGAAGGTTAAACAGCTACTATGTACGGTATCAGACCGCTTCTATAAACCGGTTGTTTACGGTATATGATGTGTTGGAAAGGGTTTATCAACCAGTCCACTGAAACGGCTGCCATTGACTCTCTTGTTGACAGTGTGACAGCTGGATAGTTAGCTGGTTACTGTTACCTAGTTTAGATCAGGGGTACATTCATTACGGACAGTGTGACAGCTGGGTAGTTAGCTGGTTACTGTTACCTAGTTTAGATCAGGGGTACATTCATTACGGACAGTGTGACAGCTGGGTAGTTAGCTGGTTACTGTTACCTAGTTTAGATCAGGGGTACATTCATTACGGACAGTGTGACAGCTGGGTAGTTAGCTGGTTACTGTTACCTAGTTTAGATCAGGGGTACATTCATTACGGACAGTGTGACAGCTGGGTAGTTAGCTGGTTACTGTTACCTAGTTTAGATCAGGGGTACATTCATTACGGACAGTGTGACAGCTGGGTAGTTAGCTGGTTACTGTTACCTAGTTTAGATCAGGGGTACGTTCATTACGGACAGTGTGACAGCTGGGTAGTTAGCTGGTTACTGTTACCTAGTTTAGATCAGGGGTACATTCATTACGGACAGTGTGACAGCTGGGTAGTTAGCTGGTTACTGTTACCTAGTTTAGATCAGGGGTACATTCATTACGGACAGTGTGACAGCTGGATAGTTAGCTGGTTACTGTTACCTAGTTTAGATCAGGGGTACATTCATTACGGACAGTGTGACAGCTGGATAGTTAGCTGGTTACTGTTACCTAGTTTAGATCAGGGGTACATTCATTACGGACAGTGTGACAGCTGGATAGTTAGCTGGTTACTGTTACCTAGTTTAGATCAGGGGTACATTCATTACGGACAGCTGGATAGTTAGCTGGTTACTGTTACCTAGTTTAGATCAGGGGTACATTCATTACGGACAGTGTGACAGCTGGATAGTTAGCTGGTTACTGTTACCTAGTTTAGATCAGGGGTACGTTCATTACGGACAGTGTGACAGCTGGGTAGTTAGCTGGTTACTGTTACCTAGTTTAGATCAGGGGTACGTTCATTACGGACAGTGTGACAGCTGGATAGTTAGCTGGTTACTGTTACCTAGTTTAGATCAGGGGTACATTCATTACGGACAGCTGGATAGTTAGCTGGTTACTGTTACCTAGTTTAGATCAGGGGTACGTTCATTACGGACAGTGTGACAGCTGGATAGTTAGCTGGTTACTGTTACCTAGTTTAGATCAGGGGTACATTCATTACGGACAGCTGGATAGTTAGCTGGTTACTGTTACCTAGTTTAGATCAGGGGTACATTCATTACGGACAGTGTGACAGCTGGGTAGTTAGCTGGTTACTGTTACCTAGTTTAGATCAGGGGTACATTCATTACGGACAGTGTGACAGCTGGATAGTTAGCTGGTTACTGTTACCTAGTTTAGATCAGGGGTACATTCATTACGGACAGTGTGACAGCTGGGTAGTTAGCTGGTTACTGTTACCTAGTTTAGATCAGGGGTACATTCATTACGGACAGTGTGACAGCTGGATAGTTAGCTGGTTACTGTTACCTAGTTTAGATCAGGGGTACATTCATTACGGACAGTGTGACAGCTGGATAGTTAGCTGGTTACTGTTACCTAGTTTAGATCAGGGGTACATTCATTACGGACAGTGTGACAGCTGGATAGTTAGCTGGTTACTGTTACCTAGTTTAGATCAGGGGTACATTCATTACGGACAGCTGGATAGTTAGCTGGTTACTGTTACCTAGTTTAGATCAGGGGTACATTCATTACGGACAGTGTGACAGCTGGATAGTTAGCTGGTTACTGTTACCTAGTTTAGATCAGGGGTACGTTCATTACGGACAGTGTGACAGCTGGGTAGTTAGCTGGTTACTGTTACCTAGTTTAGATCAGGGGTACGTTCATTACGGACAGTGTGACAGCTGGATAGTTAGCTGGTTACTGTTACCTAGTTTAGATCAGGGGTACATTCATTACGGACAGCTGGATAGTTAGCTGGTTACTGTTACCTAGTTTAGATCAGGGGTACGTTCATTACGGACAGTGTGACAGCTGGATAGTTAGCTGGTTACTGTTACCTAGTTTAGATCAGGGGTACATTCATTACGGACAGTGTGACAGCTGGATAGTTAGCTGGTTACTGTTACCTAGTTTAGATCAGGGGTACATTCATTACGGACAGCTGGATAGTTAGCTGGTTACTGTTACCTAGTTTAGATCAGGGGTACATTCATTACGGACAGTGTGACAGCTGGATAGTTAGCTGGTTACTGTTACCTAGTTTAGATCAGGGGTACATTCATTACGGACAGTGTGACAGCTGGATAGTTAGCTGGTTACTGTTACCTAGTTTAGATCAGGGGTACATTCATTACGGACAGTGTGACAGCTGGATAGTTAGCTGGTTACTGTTACCTAGTTTAGATCAGGGGTACATTCATTACGGACAGCTGGATAGTTAGCTGGTTACTGTTACCTAGTTTAGATCAGGGGTACATTCATTACGGACAGTGTGACAGCTGGATAGTTAGCTGGTTACTGTTACCTAGTTTAGATCAGGGGTACGTTCATTACGGACAGTGTGACAGCTGGATAGTTAGCTGGTTACTGTTACCTAGTTTAGATCAGGGGTACATTCATTACGGACAGTGTGACAGCTGGATAGTTAGCTGGTTACTGTTACCTAGTTTAGATCAGGGGTACATTCATTACGGACAGTGTGACAGCTGGATAGTTAGCTGGTTACTGTTACCTAGTTTAGATCAGGGGTACATTCATTACGGACAGCTGGGTAGTTAGCTGGTTACTGTTACCTAGTTTAGATCAGGGGTACATTCATTACGGACAGTGTGACAGCTGGGTAGTTAGCTGGTTACTGTTACCTAGTTTAGATCAGGGGTACGTTCATTACGGACAGTGTGACAGCTGGGTAGTTAGCTGGTTACTGTTACCTAGTTTAGATCAGGGGTACGTTCATTACGGACAGTGTGACAGCTGGATAGTTAGCTGGTTACTGTTACCTAGTTTAGATCAGGGGTACATTCATTACGGACAGCTGGATAGTTAGCTGGTTACTGTTACCTAGTTTAGATCAGGGGTACGTTCATTACGGACAGTGTGACAGCTGGATAGTTAGCTGGTTACTGTTACCTAGTTTAGATCAGGGGTACATTCATTACGGACAGTGTGACAGCTGGATAGTTAGCTGGTTACTGTTACCTAGTTTAGATCAGGGGTACATTCATTACGGACAGTGTGACAGCTGGATAGTTAGCTGGTTACTGTTACCTAGTTTAGATCAGGGGTACGTTCATTACGGACAGTGTGACAGCTGGATAGTTAGCTGGTTACTGTTACCTAGTTTAGATCAGGGGTACATTCATTACGGACAGTGTGACAGCTGGATAGTTAGCTGGTTACTGTTACCTAGTTTAGATCAGGGGTACATTCATTACGGACAGTGTGACAGCTGGATAGTTAGCTGGTTACTGTTACCTAGTTTAGATCAGGGGTACATTCATTACGGACAGCTGGGTAGTTAGCTGGTTACTGTTACCTAGTTTAGATCAGGGGTACATTCATTACGGACAGTGTGACAGCTGGATAGTTAGCTGGTTACTGTTACCTAGTTTAGATCAGGGGTACATTCATTACGGACAGCTGGATAGTTAGCTGGTTACTGTTACCTAGTTTAGATCAGGGGTACATTCATTACGGACAGTGTGACAGCTGGGTAGTTAGCTGGTTACTGTTACCTAGTTTAGATCAGGGGTACATTCATAACGGACAGTGTGACAGCTGGGTAGTTAGCTGGTTACTGTTACCTAGTTTAGATCAGGGGTACGTTCATTACGGACAGTGTGACAGCTGGATAGTTAGCTGGTTACTGTTACCTAGTTTAGATCAGGGGTACGTTCATTACGGACAGTGTGACAGCTGGATAGTTAGCTGGTTACTGTTACCTAGTTTAGATCAGGGGTACGTTCATTACGGACAGTGTGACAGCTGGATAGTTAGCTGGTTACTGTTACCTAGTTTAGATCAGGGGTACGTTCATTACGGACAGTGTGACAGCTGGATAGTTAGCTGGTTACTGTTACCTAGTTTAGATCAGGGGTACATTCATTACGGACAGCTGGATAGTTAGCTGGTTACTGTTACCTAGTTTAGATCAGGGGTACGTTCATTACGGACAGCTGGATAGTTAGCTGGTTACTGTTACCTAGTTTAGATCAGTGGTACATTCATTACGGACAGTGTGACAGCTGGATAGTTAGCTGGTTACTGTTACCTAGTTTAGATCAGTGGTACATTCATTACGGACAGTGTGACAGCTGGATAGTTAGCTGGTTACTGTTACCTAGTTTAGATCAGGGGTACGTTCATTACGGACAGCTGGGTAGTTAGCTGGTTACTGTTACCTAGTTTAGATCAGTGGTACATTCATTACGGACAGTGTGACAGCTGGATAGTTAGCTGGTTACTGTTACCTAGTTTAGATCAGGGGTACATTCATTACGGACAGCTGGATAGTTAGCTGGTTACTGTTACCTAGTTTAGATCAGGGGTACGTTCATTACGGACAGTGTGACAGCTGGATAGTTAGCTGGTTACTGTTACCTAGTTTAGATCAGGGGTACGTTCATTACGGACAGTGTGACAGCTGGGTAGTTAGCTGGTTACTGTTACCTAGTTTAGATCAGGGGTACATTCATTACGGACAGTGTGACAGCTGGATAGTTAGCTGGTTACTGTTACCTAGTTTAGATCAGGGGTACGTTCATTACGGACAGTGTGACAGCTGGATAGTTAGCTGGTTACTGTTACCTAGTTTAGATCAGGGGTACATTCATTACGGACAGCTGGATAGTTAGCTGGTTACTGTTACCTAGTTTAGATCAGGGGTACGTTCATTACGGACAGTGTGACAGCTGGATAGTTAGCTGGTTACTGTTACCTAGTTTAGATCAGGGGTACGTTCATTACGGACAGTGTGACAGCTGGATAGTTAGCTGGTTACTGTTACCTAGTTTAGATCAGGGGTACATTCATTACGGACAGTGTGACAGCTGGATAGTTAGCTGGTTACTGTTACCTAGTTTAGATCAGGGGTACATTCATTACGGACAGCTGGATAGTTAGCTGGTTACTGTTACCTAGTTTAGATCAGGGGTACATTCATTACGGACAGCTGGATAGTTAGCTGGTTACTGTTACCTAGTTTAGATCAGGGGTACGTTCATTACGGACAGTGTGACAGCTGGATAGTTAGCTGGTTACTGTTACCTAGTTTAGATCAGGGGTACGTTCATTACGGACAGTGTGACAGCTGGATAGTTAGCTGGTTACTGTTACCTAGTTTAGATCAGGGGTACATTCATTACGGACAGTGTGACAGCTGGATAGTTAGCTGGTTACTGTTACCTAGTTTAGATCAGGGGTACATTCATTACGGACAGCTGGATAGTTAGCTGGTTACTGTTACCTAGTTTAGATCAGGGGTACATTCATTACGGACAGTGTGACAGCTGGATAGTTAGCTGGTTACTGTTTCCTAGTTTAGATCAGGGGTACATTCATTACGGACAGCTGGATAGTTAGCTGGTTACTGTTACCTAGTTTAGATCAGGGGTACGTTCATTACGGACAGTGTGACAGCTGGATAGTTAGCTGGTTACTGTTACCTAGTTTAGATCAGGGGTACGTTCATTACGGACAGTGTGACAGCTGGATAGTTAGCTGGTTACTGTTACCTAGTTTAGATCAGGGGTACATTCATTACGGACAGTGTGACAGCTGGATAGTTAGCTGGTTACTGTTACCTAGTTTAGATCAGGGGTACATTCATTACGGACAGTGTGACAGCTGGGTAGTTAGCTGGTTACTGTTACCTAGTTTAGATCAGGGGTACATTCATTACGGACAGTGTGACAGCTGGATAGTTAGCTGGTTACTGTTACCTAGTTTAGATCAGGGGTACATTCATTACGGACAGTGTGACAGCTGGGTAGTTAGCTGGTTACTGTTACCTAGTTTAGATCAGGGGTACATTCATTACGGACAGCTGGATAGTTAGCTGGTTACTGTTACCTAGTTTAGATCAGGGGTACGTTCATTACGGACAGTGTGACAGCTGGATAGTTAGCTGGTTACTGTTACCTAGTTTAGATCAGGGGTACATTCATTACGGACAGCTGGATAGTTAGCTGGTTACTGTTACCTAGTTTAGATCAGGGGTACATTCATTACGGACAGCTGGATAGTTAGCTGGTTACTGTTACCTAGTTTAGATCAGGGGTACATTCATTACGGACAGCTGGATAGTTAGCTGGTTACTGTTACCTAGTTTAGATCAGGGGTACATTCATTACGGACAGTGTGACAGCTGGATAGTTAGCTGGTTACTGTTACCTAGTTTAGATCAGGGGTACATTCATTACGGACAGTGTGACAGCTGGATAGTTAGCTGGTTACTGTTACCTAGTTTAGATCAGGGGTACATTCATTACGGACAGCTGGATAGTTAGCTGGTTACTGTTACCTAGTTTAGATCAGGGGTACATTCATTACGGACAGCTGGATAGTTAGCTGGTTACTGTTACCTAGTTTAGATCAGGGGTACATTCATTACGGACAGCTGGATAGTTAGCTGGTTACTGTTACCTAGTTTAGATCAGGGGTACGTTCATTACGGACAGTGTGACAGCTGGATAGTTAGCTGGTTACTGTTACCTAGTTTAGATCAGGGGTACATTCATTACGGACAGCTGGATAGTTAGCTGGTTACTGTTACCTAGTTTAGATCAGGGGTACATTCATTACGGACAGCTGGATAGTTAGCTGGTTACTGTTACCTAGTTTAGATCAGGGGTACATTCATTACGGACAGCTGGATAGTTAGCTGGTTACTGTTACCTAGTTTAGATCAGGGGTACGTTCATTACGGACAGTGTGACAGCTGGATAGTTAGCTGGTTACTGTTACCTAGTTTAGATCAGGGGTACATTCATTACGGACAGTGTGACAGCTGGATAGTTAGCTGGTTACTGTTACCTAGTTTAGATCAGGGGTACGTTCATTACGGACAGTGTGACAGCTGGATAGTTAGCTGGTTACTGTTACCTAGTTTAGATCAGGGGTACGTTCATTACGGACAGTGTGACAGCTGGATAGTTAGCTGGTTACTGTTACCTAGTTTAGATCAGGGGTACATTCATTACGGACAGCTGGGTAGTTAGCTGGTTACTGTTACCTAGTTTAGATCAGGGGTACATTCATTACGGACAGTGTGACAGCTGGGTAGTTAGCTGGTTACTGTTACCTAGTTTAGATCAGGGGTACATTCATTACGGACAGTGTGACAGCTGGATAGTTAGCTGGTTACTGTTACCTAGTTTAGATCAGGGGTACATTCATTACGGACAGCTGGGTAGTTAGCTGGTTACTGTTACCTAGTTTAGATCAGGGGTACGTTCATTACGGACAGTGTGACAGCTGGATAGTTAGCTGGTTACTGTTACCTAGTTTAGATCAGGGGTACGTTCATTACGGACAGTGTGACAGCTGGATAGTTAGCTGGTTACTGTTACCTAGTTTAGATCAGGGGTACATTCATTACGGACAGTGTGACAGCTGGATAGTTAGCTGGTTACTGTTACCTAGTTTAGATCAGGGGTACGTTCATTACGGACAGTGTGACAGCTGGATAGTTAGCTGGTTACTGTTACCTAGTTTAGATCAGGGGTACATTCATTACGGACGTCGTTTACCGTTTAACAACCAAACAGAGTAAAACTTGCAAACGTTTAACTACCCTAACAACTCTTTTGTTCATGTCTCAACAATGACAGCTATTAGACGCCAAACTAAAATGCTATCCATCGCTTATGGGGCTTTTTGCTAAATATTCTGTGACCGTTGATGGTTGGTTGTGGGATGTTCGTGTCATCGCCAGTCATTGAGTCTTTCACAATTATCACTGCTGGGTAAATAACGTTACTGGCAGACCAATTGCCACATATTGAGGATACCATTGTGTTGGCTGAGGTCAGGGTGAAATGATAACTTAAGGTAGCCTACATAGCTAACGTTAACTAGATAATATGGATTTGTATCAGGGCCGTCATGCACCCCAAACATCTGAGGGGGCACAAAGCACGTGAGGATGGCTGGGTACTTCAGGTTTTTTGGCAATGAGGCCTATCTACTTCATCATAGTCAGATGAACTCGTGGGACCGTTTTTATTTAGCGTTTTTAAAAAACCAATCTAGAGCAGTAATCATTATGCTTAATTCAATGTAAAAATCAGGGGTACATTCATTACGGACAGCTGGATAGTTAGCTGGTTACTGTTACCTAGTTTAGATCAGGGGTACATTCATTACGGACAGCTGGATAGTTAGCTGGTTACTGTTACCTAGTTTAGATCAGGGGTACGTTCATTACGGACAGTGTGACAGCTGGATAGTTAGCTGGTTACTGTTACCTAGTTTAGATCAGGGGTACGTTCATTACGGACAGTGTGACAGCTGGATAGTTAGCTGGTTACTGTTACCTAGTTTAGATCAGGGGTACGTTCATTACGGACAGTGTGACAGCTGGATAGTTAGCTGGTTACTGTTACCTAGTTTAGATCAGGGGTACATTCATTACGGACAGTGTGACAGCTGGATAGTTAGCTGGTTACTGTTACCTAGTTTAGATCAGGGGTACGTTCATTACGGACAGTGTGACAGCTGGATAGTTAGCTGGTTACTGTTACCTAGTTTAGATCAGGGGTACATTCATTACGGACAGCTGGGTAGTTAGCTGGTTACTGTTACCTAGTTTAGATCAGGGGTACATTCATTACGGACAGTGTGACAGCTGGATAGTTAGCTGGTTACTGTTACCTAGTTTAGATCAGGGGTACATTCATTACGGACAGCTGGGTAGTTAGCTGGTTACTGTTACCTAGTTTAGATCAGGGGTACATTCATTACGGACAGTGTGACAGCTGGGTAGTTAGCTGGTTACTGTTACCTAGTTTAGATCAGGGGTACATTCATTACGGACAGTGTGACAGCTGGATAGTTAGCTGGTTACTGTTACCTAGTTTAGATCAGGGGTACATTCATTACGGACAGTGTGACAGCTGGGTAGTTAGCTGGTTACTGTTACCTAGTTTAGATCAGGGGTACATTCATTACGGACAGTGTGACAGCTGGATAGTTAGCTGGTTACTGTTACCTAGTTTAGATCAGGGGTACATTCATTACGGACAGTGTGACAGCTGGGTAGTTAGCTGGTTACTGTTACCTAGTTTAGATCAGGGGTACATTCATTACGGACAGTGTGACAGCTGGATAGTTAGCTGGTTACTGTTACCTAGTTTAGATCAGGGGTACGTTCATTACGGACAGTGTGACAGCTGGATAGTTAGCTGGTTACTGTTACCTAGTTTAGATCAGGGGTACATTCATTACGGACAGTGTGACAGCTGGATAGTTAGCTGGTTACTGTTACCTAGTTTAGATCAGGGGTACATTAATTACGGACAGCTGGATAGTTAGCTGGTTACTGTTACCTAGTTTAGATCAGGGGTACATTCATTACGGACAGTGTGACAGCTGGGTAGTTAGCTGGTTACTGTTACCTAGTTTAGATCAGGGGTACATTCATTACGGACAGTGTGACAGCTGGATAGTTAGCTGGTTACTGTTACCTAGTTTAAATCAGGGGTACATTCATTACGGACAGTGTGACAGCTGGATAGTTAGCTGGTTACTGTTACCTAGTTTAGATCAGGGGTACATTCATTACGGACAGTGTGACAGCTGGATAGTTAGCTGGTTACTGTTACCTAGTTTAGATCAGGGGTACATTCATTACGGACAGTGTGACAGCTGGGTAGTTAGCTGGTTACTGTTACCTAGTTTAGATCAGGGGTACATTCATTACGGACAGTGTGACAGCTGGATAGTTAGCTGGTTACTGTTACCTAGTTTAGATCAGGGGTACATTCATTACGGACAGTGTGACAGCTGGATAGTTAGCTGGTTACTGTTACCTAGTTTAGATCAGGGGTACATTCATTACGGACAGTGTGACAGCTGGGTAGTTAGCTGGTTACTGTTACCTAGTTTAGATCAGGGGTACATTCATTACGGACAGCTGGGTAGTTAGCTGGTTACTGTTACCTAGTTTAGATCAGGGGTACATTCATTACGGACAGTGTGACAGCTGGGTAGTTAGCTGGTTACTGTTACCTAGTTTAGATCAGGGGTACATTCATTACGGACAGTGTGACAGCTGGATAGTTAGCTGGTTACTGTTACCTAGTTTAGATCAGGGGTACATTCATTACGGACAGCTGGGTAGTTAGCTGGTTACTGTTACCTAGTTTAGATCAGGGGTACGTTCATTACGGACAGTGTGACAGCTGGATAGTTAGCTGGTTACTGTTACCTAGTTTAGATCAGGGGTACGTTCATTACGGACAGTGTGACAGCTGGATAGTTAGCTGGTTACTGTTACCTAGTTTAGATCAGGGGTACATTCATTACGGACAGTGTGACAGCTGGATAGTTAGCTGGTTACTGTTACCTAGTTTAGATCAGGGGTACGTTCATTACGGACAGTGTGACAGCTGGATAGTTAGCTGGTTACTGTTACCTAGTTTAGATCAGGGGTACATTCATTACGGACAGCTGGGTAGTTAGCTGGTTACTGTTACCTAGTTTAGATCAGGGGTACATTCATTACGGACAGTGTGACAGCTGGGTAGTTAGCTGGTTACTGTTACCTAGTTTAGATCAGGGGTACATTCATTACGGACAGTGTGACAGCTGGATAGTTAGCTGGTTACTGTTACCTAGTTTAGATCAGGGGTACATTCATTACGGACAGCTGGGTAGTTAGCTGGTTACTGTTACCTAGTTTAGATCAGGGGTACATTCATTACGGACAGTGTGACAGCTGGGTAGTTAGCTGGTTACTGTTACCTAGTTTAGATCAGGGGTACATTCATTACGGACAGTGTGACAGCTGGGTAGTTAGCTGGTTACTGTTACCTAGTTTAGATCAGGGGTACGTTCATTACGGACAGTGTGACAGCTGGGTAGTTAGCTGGTTACTGTTACCTAGTTTAGATCAGGGGTACGTTCATTACGGACAGTGTGACAGCTGGGTAGTTAGCTGGTTACTGTTACCTAGTTTAGATCAGGGGTACATTCATTACGGACAGTGTGACAGCTGGGTAGTTAGCTGGTTACTGTTACCTAGTTTAGATCAGGGGTACATTCATTACGGACAGTGTGACAGCTGGATAGTTAGCTGGTTACTGTTACCTAGTTTAGATCAGGGGTACATTCATTACGGACAGCTGGATAGTTAGCTGGTTACTGTTACCTAGTTTAGATCAGGGGTACATTCATTACGGACAGTGTGACAGCTGGGTAGTTAGCTGGTTACTGTTACCTAGTTTAGATCAGGGGTACATTCATTACGGACAGTGTGACAGCTGGATAGTTAGCTGGTTACTGTTACCTAGTTTAGATCAGGGGTACGTTCATTACGGACAGTGTGACAGCTGGATAGTTAGCTGGTTACTGTTACCTAGTTTAGATCAGGGGTACATTCATTACGGACAGTGTGACAGCTGGATAGTTAGCTGGTTACTGTTACCTAGTTTAGATCAGGGGTACATTCATTACGGACAGCTGGATAGTTAGCTGGTTACTGTTACCTAGTTTAGATCAGGGGTACATTCATTACGGACAGTGTGACAGCTGGGTAGTTAGCTGGTTACTGTTACCTAGTTTAGATCAGGGGTACATTCATTACGGACAGTGTGACAGCTGGATAGTTAGCTGGTTACTGTTACCTAGTTTAGATCAGGGGTACATTCATTACGGACAGTGTGACAGCTGGATAGTTAGCTGGTTACTGTTACCTAGTTTAGATCAGGGGTACATTCATTACGGACAGTGTGACAGCTGGATAGTTAGCTGGTTACTGTTACCTAGTTTAGATCAGGGGTACATTCATTACGGACAGTGTGACAGCTGGGTAGTTAGCTGGTTACTGTTACCTAGTTTAGATCAGGGGTACATTCATTACGGACAGTGTGACAGCTGGATAGTTAGCTGGTTACTGTTACCTAGTTTAGATCAGGGGTACATTCATTACGGACAGTGTGACAGCTGGATAGTTAGCTGGTTACTGTTACCTAGTTTAGATCAGGGGTACATTCATTACGGACAGTGTGACAGCTGGGTAGTTAGCTGGTTACTGTTACCTAGTTTAGATCAGGGGTACATTCATTACGGACAGCTGGGTAGTTAGCTGGTTACTGTTACCTAGTTTAGATCAGGGGTACATTCATTACGGACAGTGTGACAGCTGGGTAGTTAGCTGGTTACTGTTACCTAGTTTAGATCAGGGGTACATTCATTACGGACAGTGTGACAGCTGGATAGTTAGCTGGTTACTGTTACCTAGTTTAGATCAGGGGTACATTCATTACGGACAGCTGGGTAGTTAGCTGGTTACTGTTACCTAGTTTAGATCAGGGGTACGTTCATTACGGACAGTGTGACAGCTGGATAGTTAGCTGGTTACTGTTACCTAGTTTAGATCAGGGGTACGTTCATTACGGACAGTGTGACAGCTGGATAGTTAGCTGGTTACTGTTACCTAGTTTAGATCAGGGGTACATTCATTACGGACAGTGTGACAGCTGGATAGTTAGCTGGTTACTGTTACCTAGTTTAGATCAGGGGTACGTTCATTACGGACAGTGTGACAGCTGGATAGTTAGCTGGTTACTGTTACCTAGTTTAGATCAGGGGTACATTCATTACGGACAGCTGGGTAGTTAGCTGGTTACTGTTACCTAGTTTAGATCAGGGGTACATTCATTACGGACAGTGTGACAGCTGGGTAGTTAGCTGGTTACTGTTACCTAGTTTAGATCAGGGGTACATTCATTACGGACAGTGTGACAGCTGGATAGTTAGCTGGTTACTGTTACCTAGTTTAGATCAGGGGTACATTCATTACGGACAGCTGGGTAGTTAGCTGGTTACTGTTACCTAGTTTAGATCAGGGGTACATTCATTACGGACAGTGTGACAGCTGGGTAGTTAGCTGGTTACTGTTACCTAGTTTAGATCAGGGGTACATTCATTACGGACAGTGTGACAGCTGGGTAGTTAGCTGGTTACTGTTACCTAGTTTAGATCAGGGGTACGTTCATTACGGACAGTGTGACAGCTGGGTAGTTAGCTGGTTACTGTTACCTAGTTTAGATCAGGGGTACGTTCATTACGGACAGTGTGACAGCTGGGTAGTTAGCTGGTTACTGTTACCTAGTTTAGATCAGGGGTACATTCATTACGGACAGTGTGACAGCTGGATAGTTAGCTGGTTACTGTTACCTAGTTTAGATCAGGGGTACATTCATTACGGACAGCTGGGTAGTTAGCTGGTTACTGTTACCTAGTTTAGATCAGGGGTACATTCATTACGGACAGTGTGACAGCTGGGTAGTTAGCTGGTTACTGTTACCTAGTTTAGATCAGGGGTACATTCATTACGGACAGTGTGACAGCTGGATAGTTAGCTGGTTACTGTTACCTAGTTTAGATCAGGGGTACATTCATTACGGACAGCTGGGTAGTTAGCTGGTTACTGTTACCTAGTTTAGATCAGGGGTACATTCATTACGGACAGTGTGACAGCTGGGTAGTTAGCTGGTTACTGTTACCTAGTTTAGATCAGGGGTACATTCATTACGGACAGTGTGACAGCTGGGTAGTTAGCTGGTTACTGTTACCTAGTTTAGATCAGGGGTACGTTCATTACGGACAGTGTGACAGCTGGGTAGTTAGCTGGTTACTGTTACCTAGTTTAGATCAGGGGTACGTTCATTACGGACAGTGTGACAGCTGGGTAGTTAGCTGGTTACTGTTACCTAGTTTAGATCAGGGGTACATTCATTACGGACAGTGTGACAGCTGGGTAGTTAGCTGGTTACTGTTACCTAGTTTAGATCAGGGGTACATTCATTACGGACAGTGTGACAGCTGGATAGTTAGCTGGTTACTGTTACCTAGTTTAGATCAGGGGTACATTCATTACGGACAGCTGGATAGTTAGCTGGTTACTGTTACCTAGTTTAGATCAGGGGTACATTCATTACGGACAGTGTGACAGCTGGGTAGTTAGCTGGTTACTGTTACCTAGTTTAGATCAGGGGTACATTCATTACGGACAGTGTGACAGCTGGATAGTTAGCTGGTTACTGTTACCTAGTTTAGATCAGGGGTACGTTCATTACGGACAGTGTGACAGCTGGATAGTTAGCTGGTTACTGTTACCTAGTTTAGATCAGGGGTACATTCATTACGGACAGTGTGACAGCTGGATAGTTAGCTGGTTACTGTTACCTAGTTTAGATCAGGGGTACATTCATTACGGACAGCTGGATAGTTAGCTGGTTACTGTTACCTAGTTTAGATCAGGGGTACATTCATTACGGACAGTGTGACAGCTGGGTAGTTAGCTGGTTACTGTTACCTAGTTTAGATCAGGGGTACATTCATTACGGACAGTGTGACAGCTGGATAGTTAGCTGGTTACTGTTACCTAGTTTAGATCAGGGGTACATTCATTACGGACAGTGTGACAGCTGGGTAGTTAGCTGGTTACTGTTACCTAGTTTAGATCAGGGGTACATTCATTACGGACAGTGTGACAGCTGGATAGTTAGCTGGTTACTGTTACCTAGTTTAGATCAGGGGTACATTCATTACGGACAGTGTGACAGCTGGATAGTTAGCTGGTTACTGTTACCTAGTTTAGATCAGGGGTACATTCATTACGGACAGTGTGACAGCTGGGTAGTTAGCTGGTTACTGTTACCTAGTTTAGATCAGGGGTACATTCATTACGGACAGCTGGGTAGTTAGCTGGTTACTGTTACCTAGTTTAGATCAGGGGTACATTCATTACGGACAGTGTGACAGCTGGGTAGTTAGCTGGTTACTGTTACCTAGTTTAGATCAGGGGTACATTCATTACGGACAGTGTGACAGCTGGATAGTTAGCTGGTTACTGTTACCTAGTTTAGATCAGGGGTACATTCATTACGGACAGCTGGGTAGTTAGCTGGTTACTGTTACCTAGTTTAGATCAGGGGTACGTTCATTACGGACAGTGTGACAGCTGGATAGTTAGCTGGTTACTGTTACCTAGTTTAGATCAGGGGTACGTTCATTACGGACAGTGTGACAGCTGGATAGTTAGCTGGTTACTGTTACCTAGTTTAGATCAGGGGTACATTCATTACGGACAGTGTGACAGCTGGATAGTTAGCTGGTTACTGTTACCTAGTTTAGATCAGGGGTACGTTCATTACGGACAGTGTGACAGCTGGATAGTTAGCTGGTTACTGTTACCTAGTTTAGATCAGGGGTACATTCATTACGGACAGCTGGGTAGTTAGCTGGTTACTGTTACCTAGTTTAGATCAGGGGTACATTCATTACGGACAGTGTGACAGCTGGGTAGTTAGCTGGTTACTGTTACCTAGTTTAGATCAGGGGTACATTCATTACGGACAGTGTGACAGCTGGATAGTTAGCTGGTTACTGTTACCTAGTTTAGATCAGGGGTACATTCATTACGGACAGCTGGGTAGTTAGCTGGTTACTGTTACCTAGTTTAGATCAGGGGTACATTCATTACGGACAGTGTGACAGCTGGGTAGTTAGCTGGTTACTGTTACCTAGTTTAGATCAGGGGTACATTCATTACGGACAGTGTGACAGCTGGGTAGTTAGCTGGTTACTGTTACCTAGTTTAGATCAGGGGTACGTTCATTACGGACAGTGTGACAGCTGGGTAGTTAGCTGGTTACTGTTACCTAGTTTAGATCAGGGGTACGTTCATTACGGACAGTGTGACAGCTGGGTAGTTAGCTGGTTACTGTTACCTAGTTTAGATCAGGGGTACATTCATTACGGACAGTGTGACAGCTGGATAGTTAGCTGGTTACTGTTACCTAGTTTAGATCAGGGGTACATTCATTACGGACAGCTGGATAGTTAGCTGGTTACTGTTACCTAGTTTAGATCAGGGGTACATTCATTACGGACAGTGTGACAGCTGGGTAGTTAGCTGGTTACTGTTACCTAGTTTAGATCAGGGGTACATTCATTACGGACAGTGTGACAGCTGGATAGTTAGCTGGTTACTGTTACCTAGTTTAGATCAGGGGTACATTCATTACGGACAGTGTGACAGCTGGATAGTTAGCTGGTTACTGTTACCTAGTTTAGATCAGGGGTACATTCATTACGGACAGTGTGACAGCTGGATAGTTAGCTGGTTACTGTTACCTAGTTTAGATCAGGGGTACATTCATTACGGACAGTGTGACAGCTGGGTAGTTAGCTGGTTACTGTTACCTAGTTTAGATCAGGGGTACATTCATTACGGACAGTGTGACAGCTGGATAGTTAGCTGGTTACTGTTACCTAGTTTAGATCAGGGGTACATTCATTACGGACAGTGTGACAGCTGGATAGTTAGCTGGTTACTGTTACCTAGTTTAGATCAGGGGTACATTCATTACGGACAGTGTGACAGCTGGGTAGTTAGCTGGTTACTGTTACCTAGTTTAGATCAGGGGTACATTCATTACGGACAGCTGGGTAGTTAGCTGGTTACTGTTACCTAGTTTAGATCAGGGGTACATTCATTACGGACAGTGTGACAGCTGGGTAGTTAGCTGGTTACTGTTACCTAGTTTAGATCAGGGGTACATTCATTACGGACAGTGTGACAGCTGGATAGTTAGCTGGTTACT
Organism: Thymallus thymallus; assembly: GCA_023634145.1. NCBI lineage: Eukaryota > Metazoa > Chordata > Actinopteri > Salmoniformes > Salmonidae > Thymallus > Thymallus thymallus. The sequence goes on from CM042410.1 coordinate 2,498,560, forward strand.
GTTACCTAGTTTAGATCAGGGGTACATTCATTACGGACAGCTGGGTAGTTAGCTGGTTACTGTTACCTAGTTTAGATCAGGGGTACGTTCATTACGGACAGTGTGACAGCTGGATAGTTAGCTGGTTACTGTTACCTAGTTTAGATCAGGGGTACGTTCATTACGGACAGTGTGACAGCTGGATAGTTAGCTGGTTACTGTTACCTAGTTTAGATCAGGGGTACATTCATTACGGACAGTGTGACAGCTGGATAGTTAGCTGGTTACTGTTACCTAGTTTAGATCAGGGGTACATTCATTACGGACAGCTGGGTAGTTAGCTGGTTACTGTTACCTAGTTTAGATCAGGGGTACATTCATTACGGACAGTGTGACAGCTGGGTAGTTAGCTGGTTACTGTTACCTAGTTTAGATCAGGGGTACATTCATTACGGACAGTGTGACAGCTGGATAGTTAGCTGGTTACTGTTACCTAGTTTAGATCAGGGGTACATTCATTACGGACAGCTGGGTAGTTAGCTGGTTACTGTTACCTAGTTTAGATCAGGGGTACATTCATTACGGACAGTGTGACAGCTGGGTAGTTAGCTGGTTACTGTTACCTAGTTTAGATCAGGGGTACATTCATTACGGACAGTGTGACAGCTGGGTAGTTAGCTGGTTACTGTTACCTAGTTTAGATCAGGGGTACATTCATTACGGACAGTGTGACAGCTGGATAGTTAGCTGGTTACTGTTACCTAGTTTAGATCAGGGGTACGTTCATTACGGACAGTGTGACAGCTGGATAGTTAGCTGGTTACTGTTACCTAGTTTAGATCAGGGGTACATTCATTACGGACAGTGTGACAGCTGGATAGTTAGCTGGTTACTGTTACCTAGTTTAGATCAGGGGTACATTCATTACGGACAGCTGGATAGTTAGCTGGTTACTGTTACCTAGTTTAGATCAGGGGTACATTCATTACGGACAGTGTGACAGCTGGGTAGTTAGCTGGTTACTGTTACCTAGTTTAGATCAGGGGTACATTCATTACGGACAGTGTGACAGCTGGATAGTTAGCTGGTTACTGTTACCTAGTTTAGATCAGGGGTACATTCATTACGGACAGTGTGACAGCTGGATAGTTAGCTGGTTACTGTTACCTAGTTTAGATCAGGGGTACATTCATTACGGACAGTGTGACAGCTGGGTAGTTAGCTGGTTACTGTTACCTAGTTTAGATCAGGGGTACATTCATTACGGACAGTGTGACAGCTGGATAGTTAGCTGGTTACTGTTACCTAGTTTAGATCAGGGGTACATTCATTACGGACAGTGTGACAGCTGGATAGTTAGCTGGTTACTGTTACCTAGTTTAGATCAGGGGTACATTCATTACGGACAGTGTGACAGCTGGATAGTTAGCTGGTTACTGTTACCTAGTTTAGATCAGGGGTACATTCATTACGGACAGCTGGATAGTTAGCTGGTTACTGTTACCTAGTTTAGATCAGGGGTACATTCATTACGGACAGTGTGACAGCTGGATAGTTAGCTGGTTACTGTTACCTAGTTTAGATCAGGGGTACAGCTGGGTAGTTAGAGCAGTAATCATTATGCTTAATTCAATGTAAAAATCAACAGCTATATTTTTCTGCATATCTTAGTGTAACCTTCCCCTTGAGCAGAGGAGGCTGGTGGGAGGAGCTATAGGAGGACGGGCTCGTAATGGCTGGAATGAAACGGATGGAACGGTATCAAACACGTCAAACATATGGAAACCATGTTTGACACCGTTCCATTTATTCCATTCTAGCCATTACGAGCCTGTCTTCCTATAGCTCCTCCCACCAGCCTCCTCTGCTCTTCCTGACTGTTCTTTTTTAACAAACTAAATATGCTTCTCTGCATCTCTGCTAAAATCTGGGTAAACGACTGAAAGGACTTTGAGTCTTATTCAATACATCTAGATATTGCTTGCTTTTCTAAAGTCTACCAACCTTGCCAGCAGGCATGCCAGTTAAGAAAGAGTAGCTAGCTTGTCCAACTAACTTGGTTGATTGGAAACATAAACCTATCTGGTTTCTGCTAGTTGGCTAGTATTATTACAAATCTGAGGCAGGTGCCCCCTGTGGGCATGATGCCTCTGATGGGAATTGGATTGGAGTAAAAAGACACTTAATTATACACTCAGGTGTAGTTGTTTTAAACTGAGATGTACCACAGTTTGCTGCCAGCCTGAATGTATCACCTTTAGCACATTGAACAATAATGTTTATGTGAATGGCATATAGCTTATGCTCAGTGGTGTTTAAGTGGCCTGCAATGGATTATCCTGGTGAGGTTTAAGCCAGACCTTTGGACCCTTGGCTTGTGCCATTCCAGCCACCCTGTCAGACTTTAGGTGTGTCCCAAATGGCACCCTATTTTCTATATACTGCACTACTTTTGACCAGGGCCTATATGGCTCTGGTCAGAAGTAGTGCACTACTAAGGCAACAGGGCGCCATTTGGGATGCGGCCCCAGTAGCACCCTAGCAGGCCTATAGTGGTAGCCTTCAGCTGTAGTGAATGATTTGAAGAACCTAGTGTTCAAATAGCGTCTCAGCGTAGAAGTGCTGATTTAGGATCAGTTCTCCCATCCATGTTATCTTATTAGTTATAATCTGAAAGGTAACACTGATCTTAGATCTGCACGCCTACTCTGAACTGCTCTATGAATATGGGCCCTGGTAAACTAAATATGCAGTGAAAACATACATCTTATCATAGAATGTTGTCAACTCAAGACGGATGAAAGTTGCTGACCACTGTGTCCTCTCCCATCAAAGAGTCTGAGGGACTATACCCCTTCTAGTATTTATTGTTCTATGTCGTCTCCTTTTATCCCTGTCTGCTGTGTTTGAGTGTAGTGCTGTGGGAGTAACTTCATCACCATCACGGAGGAATCACATGAGATGGGCATGACAAGGAGATTACAGCAAGTTCATCTTAGTTAGCCATGCCTCACACAAGGCAGGGTCATTTAGCCTCGATCCTAACACAATCCTTCTGTTTCGTTAAGAAGTTTGATGAAGTGAAAAATATGAATTATAATTTAATTATGGATCCAGTCTAGGAGAAAGTAGGCCTTAGTTAATAATTTCTAATAATAATATTTTTCTCATCTAGAAAAGTAGACCTTCAGTTCAGTAAACTTGTATTGTCCCCAGGGGGAGAATGTAGTGGAGCACTGACTAGATCAAGCTTGTGACTACAAATGTAGTGGAGCACTGGTTACAGTCATGGTCAAACGTTTTGACAATGACAAGTATTGGTCTCCACAAGGTTTGCTGCTTCAGTGTTCTTAGATCTTTATGTCAGTAGTTACTATGGTAACACTGAAGTATAATTACAAGTATTCCATAAGTGTCAAAGACTTTCATTGACAATGACATTCAGTTTATGCAAAGAGTCAGTATTTGCAGTGTTGACCCTTCTTTTTCAAGACCTCTGCAATCCGCCTTGGC
>CM042410.1:2507051-2524551 GCA_023634145.1 Thymallus thymallus
CTGTATGTATTAAAACGTTCAGGTTTCAAACAATTAAGTATATGTTTTCAAAATGCATACTGTCTCCAGCTCATTGCAAAGCGGCTATTATCAGCTAACGGAAACCCTGGTGTGTAAGAGCCTCAATAACAGCCTCCAAAAAGTGTCAAATATATTAATATTTTAAACTAATATTATCCCATAAATATATATATATTATACATTTTTTATAAATTGGGTAATTGTTGTTTTTATGTAAAGTAGCTCCACTGAGCCCCATCTCTCCTCCTCTACAGAAATCGCTCTACAGCAGGTGTCCATGTTCTTCAGGTCTGATCCTAAGTGGGAGGTGGTGGAGCCTTTGAAAGACATGGGTAAGTAACGCTCTAATAACATGATAGACATAATAGCAGTATAATAAGGCTGTAATAACATAATAATAAAGCTCTAAAAATATATAATATTAAGGCTGTATAATAAAGTTGTAGAGATGATAGAATGATTAAAATCATTATAGAGATGATAGAATGAAAGATTATAAGAAGAAGCAGTATTCTTATATTAGGAGAGAGACAGGAAATATTCCCTAAAATAACTGCTGAGTCAGATGTTGTTTCACCTCTGCTGCTTCAGGAGTAATAAAGTCACTGCTCTAAAATGGAATGATAGGCCTGATGCTTACTGTTAGTATGGGCAGGAGGGCTTTCATAACTCTGATAGCCTTCAAGTGCTTTTGTAAATAAAGCGATGTGAATTGATTTCATAATTAAGTGTCTAAATTGATTAGTTTTATCACCATCTCTATTTGACCATGAATTTACCATTGTGACTCAGATAAAGCTGTCATGTAAGTGGACTGTTAATCAGAAGAACGTGATATTAAAATGAACATGTTTTATAACCTTTCAGGCTGGAGGATACGGAAGAAATATTTCTTAATCAAAAACAAAGATCAACCCAAGGAACTTCAAGTGTTGAGTTGGGTGAGTTTATTGTTTACTGTTGCTATGTACTGTACTGTTGCTATGTACTGTACTGTTGCTATGTACGGTCTACTGTTCTACTGTTGCTATGTACGGTCTACTGTTGCTATGTACGGTCTACTGTTGCTATGTACGGTCTACTGTTGCTATGTACGGTCTACTGTTGCTATGTACGGTCTACTGTTGCTATGTACTGTCTACTGTTGCTATGTACTGTCTACTGTTGCTATGTACTGTCTACTGTTGCTATGTACTGTCTACTGTTGCTATGTACTGTCTACTGTTGATATTTACTGTGTACTGTTGCTATGTACTGTCTACTGTTGATATTTACTGTGTACTGTTGATATTTACTGTGTACTGTTGCTATTTACTGTGTACTGTTGCTATTTACTGTGTACTGTTGCTATGTACTGTGTACTGTTGCTATGTACGGTCTACTGTTGCTATTTACGGTCTACTGTTGCTATGTACGGTCTACTGTTGCTATGTACGGTCTACTGTTGCTATGTACGGTCTACTGTTGCTATGTACGGTCTACTGTTGCTATGTACGGTCTACTGTTGCTATGTACGGTCTACTGTTGCTATGTACGGTCTACTGTTGCTATGTACGGTCTACTGTTGCTATGTACGGTCTACTGTTGCTATGTACTGTCTACTGTTGCTATGTACTGTCTACTGTTGCTATTTACTGTCTACTGTTGCTATGTACGGTCTACTGTTGCTATGTACGGTCTACTGTTGCTATGTACGGTCTACTGTTGCTATGTACGGTCTACTGTTGCTATGTACGGTCTACTGTTGCTATGTACGGTCTACTGTTGCTATGTACTGTCTACTGTTGCTATGTACTGTCTACTGTTGCTATGTACTGTCTACTGTTGCTATGTACTGTCTACTGTTGCTATGTACTGTCTACTGTTGCTATGTACTGTCTACTGTTGCTATGTACTGTCTACTGTTGCTATGTACTGTCTACTGTTGCTATGTACTGTGTACTGTTGCTATGTACTGTCTACTGTTGATATTTACTGTGTACTGTTGCTATGTACTGTCTACTGTTGATATGTACTGTCTACTGTTGCTATGTACTGTTGATATTTACTGTGTACTGTTGATATTTACTGTGTACTGTTGCTGTGTACTGTTGATATTCACCTGAAGGTTTTTGGCTGGTAAAGTATGTGTTAAGTTTGTGGTTTTGTTGCTGCACAGGTTGACTTTGGTCCAGATAAATTCCTGTCAGACAAAGATCTTCAGTCGACCATGAAGCTCCTACCCAGCCTGTCTGTACGTATACTCTTTGAAAATAGATTTCACTGTATGTATGTATGTATGTATGTATGTATGTATGTATGTATGTATGTATGTATGTATGTATGTATGTATGTATGTATGTATGTATGTATGTATGTATGTATGTATGTATGTATGTATGTATGTATGTATGTACAGTGGGGAGAACAAGTATTTGATACACTGCTGATTTTGCAGGTTTTCCTACTTACAAAGCATGTAGAGGTCTGTAATTTTTATCATAGGTACACTTCAACTGTGAGAGACGGAATCTAAAACAAAAATCCAGAAAATCACATTGTATGATTTTGTTATAATTAATTTGCATTTTATTGCAAGACATAAGTATTTGATCACCTACCAACCAGTAAGAATTCCGTCTCTCACAGACCTGTTAGTTGTTCTTTAAGAAGCCCTCCTGTTCTCCACTCATTACCTGTATTAACTGCACCTAGGGAAGACAGCATCCTAGGGAAGCCTCTGATAACCACTGTCAGGAACAACTGCTCTTGTCAACAAGGTACTAGACCTTCCTAGGGAAGCCTCTGATAACCACTGTCAGGAACAACTGCTCTGTCAACAAGGTACCAGACCTTCCTAGGGAAGCCTCTGATAACCACTGTCAGGCACAGTGGCCCTGTCTATTGGCACCGTACAGACTACAATAACACATCAGATCTTCAGCAAGTCAAAGGTCTGCTTCAGGGGGATTGTAGCCCTATTCACACGGGACTAGTATTACTATAGAACGTGGGTTATGTAATTATTACCCCCAGCATGTCGGTTCTTCCATTGGACTAGTATTACTATAGAACGTGGGTTATGTAATTATTACCCCAGCATGTCGGTTCTTCCATTGGACTAGTATTACTATAGAACGTGGGTTATGTAATTATTACCCCAGCATGTCGGTTCTTCCATTGGACTAGTATTACTATAGAACGTGGGTTATGTAATTATTACCCCAGCATGTCAGTCTTTCTGGTGGACGATTTGGACGGGGTTAGTTTTACCAAACTCTCCCTAATTATTTATTTTCCTAATTCTAAATGGACCGTTATGATGGAAGCTTGGAGGCTCTTGTAGGCGTGAAGATATTTAAAATGTCTAGCAGGGATGCAAACTAGTCACCTTTTGGCGAAATTCGCCGTTTTGAATCCAAACTAGGTGACCTACGTGATTCGTGTAGATCCAATGAGAAAAGTTTGGAGGGGGCGGGGCTTTGGATCACTACTATCTGTAAGCGAACGAGTGATGCACGTTTTGAAGCAATACTGGCTGTATCCAAGGCTCAGCCAATCGTTCACATAACAACAGAATGCAGTATGCGACTGAAGAGAGAAGTTACAGCCAATTAGCTAGTTACAGCATACAGCTGTCTTTCTGGAAAGAACGTGTGCTGAACAGCAGAGAGTAGAAAGGCAGTTTGTCAGTTACAGCACCGTGTCCCCTGAACGATAACGAAGAGGAAGGTGAAAAGCCTGACCACGTAAACGGGGGTGAGGAGGTGATGAAGCGTACTTAGCGAGCTGTAACCGAAAAACAACTGGCATTTGGAAAGTTTGAGGTGAGGGAGAAAGTGTGGTGGAACAAGTATTAGCATAGTTAAGCATCTTACTCGATGGATCGAATTCTAGCCAGAGAAATGTTGAGCAACATTAGCCAACTTAACGGATCAAATAATTTAGTTATGGTGTGAAAATTAGCTGGCTAATAAAGTTCGTAGCTAACGTTACAACACCAGACGTTACAACACCAGATGAGCTAACGTTAGTAACCTAACCAATTCGCTGTAGTATTAACTGGTAACATTACGACTCCTTGCCGTTCCTCAAGTTATAACGCGTTAGTTGCTTACTGGACCCTGGCAATCTGTGTGAAATGTTAACTAGTTAACTAGCTGACAAACTAAATACTATCTGTGAACTAATGTTTTCCCTCTACAGTATGTGGTTAATTTTTAGAATGAGATAATTAGGTGAAAATGAGGCGTTGCTTGTTAAACCAGTGGATTCAGGGATGAAGTGTAGCTGGAGCTGGGCCTGGCACTATAGAGGGGAAAGGAACACCTCACACTTCCTCTTTGTCACTTTTTCAATAGAGTGGATAAAAAGGGGTGTGCCAGGTGGACTCTCTGCCTGAAAGAGATCAATTATGCCAACACAGGGTATCATGCTCTGCTGGCACGTTGTAGAACAGATGTCCACAGGCAGAAAGTGTGCAATGTAATAATGTACAGTGTAGCCCGAAGATATTGCTTTTGTTGTGTTGAACTTGACAGTAAAACTTGTGTGTTAGTGAGGGGGGATTATACATTTTTTGACTCAGTGAACATTATTTGTGCCTTTTGCACTTGATCGATGTTGTGTATAAAGATTGGGAGATGGTCGCAGGAATGCGTATTAAGGGTTTTATTTCTCCACCCAAATTACAGCGTGGCATTTAAAGGCAGGGGATGAAGCCCAAAACAAACACGGGGATGAAGCCCAAAACAAACACGGGGATGAAGCCCAAAACAAACACGGGGATGAAGCCCAAAACAAACACGGGGATGAAGCCCAAAACAAACACGGGGATGAAGCCCAAAACAAACACGTATATAAAACACACAGGGTTGAACCCCAACAAAAGAGTGAGGAGTCCCTCTAATAAATACACGGGACAAGACCCGTATTACAACCAGTGACCAATACATACAGTACGAAGGCTGAACAACACAGGTACTCACAGGACCAACGGACATGGACACAATAATCAACAACCCAATGGTGAATCAAAGGGTACTTCCTAATCAGTGGGGAATGGCCACCAGGTGTGTTAATGACAGTTCAGGAGGCCGGGGACGTAGACCTCCAGAACTGGTGCAGGGAACGAGCAACAGTACCGGGGGATCCGTAACAGTCTACTATAGAGGCCAACAGAACAAAAATACAATGCCTGTTTGTTTCATTCTATTTCTACTTTTTTCCCCCAAGTGCAATATTTAGATGTGTGACGTCACAAGCGTTCTATTATAATGGCTAACTGCTATATTAGTGGATTGTTTTTTGAAGTCTAGGCAACTAATAACATGTTTTATCTGTGAGTTAGTTTCACATGAACCACTTTATTTAACACACAGAGACGGATCATGTAGATCATATTCTTTAGTTAAAACCTGCATTTCTCACTAGCAGGGATTTATTGCATGTTTTGGTGCAAAAAAAAGCCTAATATTGGTCAAATGGCCTTCAGTTCAAATGTCTGAAGAGCCTAATATTGGTCAAATGGCCTTCAGTTCAAATGTCTGAAGAGCCTAATATTTACATTTCTATCTAACCACCTGACCAGATTACATTTCTATCTAACCACCTGACCAGAAGAAAGAATCACATACTTTCCTCTCATACTCCTATAAACACATTGACCCTTTCCCTTCCCTTACCCTTCCTCTTCCTCAAGCTCTCTCTCTGTAGTTCCCGGAGCAGTAAGTTGTAGCCTAAGGGTGCATCCCAAATGGCACCCTATTAACTATGGGCCCTGGCCAAAAGTAGTGCACTATGTAGGGAATAGGGAGCCATTTGGGTAAACATAAGAGAAATAGGGTGGAAAAATCGCTTGACTGCCTGAGCTGAACGCAGTGCAGATAAGAAATGTCCCCCTCAGGGATCAATAAAGTATCTATCTCTCTCTCTATCTCTCTATCTCTCTATATCTCTCTCTCTCTCTCTCTCTCCTCTCTCTCTATCTATCTATCTATCTATCTATCTATCTATCTATCTATCTATCTATCTATCTATCTATCTATCTATCTATCTATCTATCTATATATCTATATATCTATATATCTATATATATATATATATATATATATATATAGAATCTAGAATGTGTGCCGTGTCTCTCCGACTGTGTCCTTAACGCCACTCTATTCCCTACATAGTGCACTACTTTTGACCAGGGCCCATGGTTAATAGGTTGCCATTTGGGACATTTGTCTCTGTCTGTAGCACAACAGAACACAGTTACATTATCTATGCTAAGCATGAGTTTTGTCAGCAGAACATCTGTTATCCTCCATTCACGCTCTCCAAGTTAATATGAGTCATTGCCAATTAATACGCCAACAGAGTTAATACTTCAAAGTGCATCACAAGTCTCTGCCTTCGTTCCAAATGGCGCCCTGTTGGTCAAACGTACTGCAGTACAGTGAAACGTAGTGTATAAAATGAATCATTCAAATACTGAACTATATTGTCTGCTCCCAAAAATTGGGAATTGTATTATTTTATACTAATATAATTGCTCAGAGAAGGAGATTTTATTTAACTAGTAATATTATTTTGTTGTCAAAGATAGGTGTCAAATTGTTGACACCCCTAAAGATTCTTATAAATAAAATAGTCAAAAGTTTATCTGGTCCGATATTCCCAGCATGCAATGACTACATCAAGCTTGTGACTCTAGAAACGTGTTGGAAGTGTTTGCAGTTTCACCATTATCAATAACGTGGGAGGTTAGCATGTCTTGAATATTGTCTTTGACCCTCTAACTTTCTCACTCATCATTATTCACGACTCATTCAGAATTATCCGTAACCATGATAGTATCCACATTAATATAATTATTTATTTTATACAGTAATTTTTGCTCAAGGGTGTCAATAATTGAAGACTCTCTTTCTCCTCTCCAGAATCCGTACATCTACCCGGTGATGTTTACCAGCACCAGTGAGTTGTCTGCTCTGGTCATCAGGATGTTTAATGAAAAAGGCACTCTGAGGGATCACATATGTAAGGTAAACACACCATCGAGGCTGGGTTGTGTTTATTAGGACACACAGTAGCAAAAAAACGAACCAAGCATTTCTAATTGGACAAATTTAGCTAATACCTCCCTGTTTACTGAACATGACCATGGTGCTGCTCTCAGGTTGATCTGAACATGACCATGGTGCTGCTCTCAGGTTGATCTGAACATGACCATGGTGCTGCTCTCAGGTTGATCTGAACATGACCATGGTGCTGCTCTCAGGTTGATCTGAACATTACCATGGTGCTGCTCTCAGGTTGATCTGAACATGACCATGGTGCTGCTCTCAAGTTGATCTGAACCCTTTACACTCCTGGGAAATGGCCTATATGGATATACAGAAGAAATATGAAATCATATGCATAACCATGACAGCAATAGAAAGGGAACAGGTTGAAGATTGTGGAAATGATCAGACCAAAGGTGAGGACAACAGTTCACCTGACAAGACTGAAACCAAACATTACACTGTTGATTTTATATGGACTTTACATTTACTGTACCTTTCCTGCATTTTGTTGATAATGAAATCAGAAAATTCTCTGGATGCATTCAGTAACATAAGAAGCTATTTTGATCTCTCCTAGCTGTGCCATTGAGGAACTAGAACAAGCACACTTGAAGTAGTTTTGTTTGGAACACAACCCTGCATCCCCACCATCACACAATTACTGTTGTTGTTGACGCAAATCAAAAACCATCCATTATAAATCTCAATCTGGGTCAGGTGGGCATCGTTTGAAAGCTTGTTCTATTGCCAACATGACTAGCTAGTAAGATATTAGTGTTAGGCTTTCACAATGCAAATGAGGAGGCAGACTCAATGCTGCAGGACTGTTTTTAGAATATTAATTTGACTATGTTCAAAGATTCATCTACCAGAACCCATCAACATTGAAGAATTGAAAAAAATACTGTACATTGTCAGTCACAGGCTTCATTAGGAAATGTGTTGGTTTTTGGTATTTTATTAAGATCCCCATTAGCTGTTTCATAAGCATCAGCTACTCATCAGCTACTCTGCTACCCTTCCTGGGGTCTACACAAAACATGAAACATCACATAATACACAACAGCTCAAGGACAGAACTACATCAAAAAATGTTTAAAGGCACACTGCATGTCAAATCAAATGTTATTGGTCACAAACACATGTTTAGCAGATGTTATTGCAGGTGTAGGAATTTGCTTGTAATGGTGTGTCCAGGTCAGATAGGGGAGAGGCGTTGTGTCGTGAGGCGTTGCTTTATCTTTTTTTTTAAACCAGGTTTGCTGTTTATTTTAGCAATATGAGATGGTATGGAGTTCCGTGCAATAATGGCTCTATATAATACTGTATGCTTTCTTTATTCTCAATTTGGGGACTGTGAAAATACCCCTGGTGGCATGTCTGGTGAGGTAAGTGTGTGTATCAGATCTGTATGTAAGTTGACTATACTAATGTTGGACATACGCCGAAAACCATGGATGAATGCACTGGATCTATACCCACTGAAGTCTCCCTGCCAGATGATTTTAACACATTCCCTCTGAGCCGTCCAAGAAGACTCTCGCTGCTCCGGATGACCAGGTGCTTTTCTTTTTCTGAAGCTGACGTGATCCACATCAACTGGACTAAAGTAGAGTCAGCAGTTTTAAGATCCTTGACGTCCACATCACTGAGGACTTGACATGGACCAATAAAACCACTCTTGTCAAGACGGCGCGACATCGTCTCTACTTCCTAAGGCGGCTGAAGGAATTTGGCATGCTACCCTGGGTTCTTCAGATATAACTCTGAAACATTCCACCTACAGAAGTTCTCGGATAACTCCTTAACTGTAGGGTGCATCAGGGGTGGGCAGGAGGAGGAGTACAGGAGCACAATCAGTGACTTTGTGTTGTGGTGTGAGCAGAACCACCTTCAGCTCAACATCAGCAAAACAAAGGAGATGGTGGTGGACTTCAGAGAACCAAGGCACAACTGACTGCAGTCCCTATACAGGGGATGGATGTGGAAATGGTTGGGTCATACAAGTTCCTGGGAGTCCATATGGACAACAGGCTGGAATGGGCTGGTAACACCGGGGCCCTGTACCAAAAGGGCCAGAGCCGACTACTTTCTGAGGAGGCTCAGGTCCTTCAACGTGTGCAGTAAACTACTGAATACCTTCTATCAGTCTGTGGTGGCCAGTGTCATCTTTTTTGCTGTGGTGTGCTGGGGCGCCAACATAAAAGGCGGTGATGCTTCTCGGGTAAATAAGCTGATCAGGAAGGCTAGCTCTGTCCTGGGGATGAGCCTTGACACTCTAGAGGAGGTGGCAGAGAGACTGATCCTGGCCAAACTGCTGGCCATCATGGACAACGTCACCCACCCTCTGCATGCCATGGTTATGACGCAGAGGAGCACTTTCAGTCACAGACTGATCCCACCACGGTGTGCCAGAGAGCCCTACAGGAGGTCCTTCCTGCCGGCGGCTATTAGACTATTTAATGCCTCACCAGGGTGCCGTGCCGTTGGCAACACAGACTTGGTACTGTTGGGGTGTTAGGACCTAGTTTAACAATTATGCATCCATCCGTGAGTAACTCTGGTCCGTAATCACTCATTCACTCAGGACTTATTTATTCATTCAGGTCTGTATATACTTACTCATGTACAGTTGTTATATCATATCACATGCAATATTGCAAGTAATTCTTGGACTTAACTTACGTAGTCATTCACTCAGGAATGCATTTTAGTATCCTGTCAGTTGTATCTTTTTTTTCAGTGCTTTTAGTATATCGAATGTGCAATACGTGCATTTATCTGTAACTAAACCTTGCGCACTAATGACAGTAGTTTAAGGGAATTACTATTATTACCCCAAATTATATCATACACACATTTAGCTATTTAAGTATCTCTTCCTGTCATTTACCTGTACAGTTTGTGTAACCATGCAAATATTCACTTACCTGTAAATATAACTGTATATTTACCTGTACAGCTAATTTAACCATGCTAAATTTTCACTTACCTGTTAATTTAACCAGTCTGTCTATTAAGTAAACTATTATTACCCTCGCTCATATCATATGCATTTTTAACTATTTAAGTATTCCTCTGCCATCGACCTGTATAGTATAGTTAACCATCCAACATCCACCAATGTATAGTGTACATATTCAGCCAACCACCCATACTATGCAATGTCTTTTTATAGCTTTTTTAGCACTCCAGACTTCTATCCATCTATCCATCTATCTCTCCTCTCCTCTCCTCTCCTCTCCTCTCCTCTCCTCTCCTCTCCTCTCCTCTCCTCTCCTCTCCTCTCCTCTCCTCTCCTCTCCTCTCCTCTCCTCTCCTCTCCTCTCCTCTCCTCTCCTCTCCTCTCCTCTCCTCTCCAATTACTACTGCTGCACCATTGAGAGCGTCCTGACCGGTTGCATTACGGCCTGGTACGGGTATTGCTCTGTCCACGACCGCGGGTGGTGAAGACGCCTAGTACATCACAAAACGGCCCATTCCCATCTAGGAAATCTACTTGAAACGGTGCCTGAGAAAGGCCAACACCACCATCAAGAACCACACACATTCGAGCCACGAGCTGTTCACTCCCTTGCCGTCAGGCTGATAGTATCGGAGCATGAGGTCTGATAATAACAGGCTCGGAGACTATCTACTATCTATCTACAGTCGTGGTCAAAGGTTTTGAGAATGACACAAGTATTGGTCTCCACAAAGTTTGCTGCCTCAGTGTTGTTGTGTTATTGTTTGGGCCATCCGGAAAACACCTTGTCCGGAGAAGACAAGGTGAGCGCTACCATCAGTCCTGTGTCATGCCAACAGTAAAGCATCCTGAGACCATTCATGTGTGGGGTTGCTTCTCAGCCAAGGGAGTGGGCTCACTCACAATTTAGCCTAAGAACACAGCCATGAATAAAGAATGGTACCAACACATCCTCCGAGAGCAACTTCTCCCAACCATCCAAGAACTGTTTGGTGACGACCAATGCCTTTTCCAGCATGATGGAGCACCTTGCCATAAGGCAAAAGTGATAACTAAGTGGCTCGGGGAACAAAACATCGACATTTTGTGTCCATGGCCAGGAAACTCCCCAGACCTTAATCCCATTGAGAACTTGTGGTCGATCCTCAAGAGGCGGGTGGACAAACAAAAACCCACAACTTCTGACAAACTCCAAGCATTGATTATGCAAGAATGTCCTGCCATCAGTCAGGATGTGGCCCAGAAGTTAATTGACAGCATGCCAGGGCGGATTGCAGAGGTCTTGAAAAAGAAGGGTCAACACTGCAAATATTGATTCTTTGCATAAACTGAATGTCATTGTCAATGAAAGCCTTTGACACTTATGGAATACTTGTAATTATACTTCAGTGTACCATAGTAACTACTGACATAAAGATATAAGAACTCTGAAGCAGCAAACTTTGTGGAGACCAATACTTGTCATTCTCAAAACTTTTGACCACGACTGTACAAGCCACAAGACTGCTGAACACTTGAACTGGACTGACCACCTGCTCTGATTCTCTGCACCTTAGCACACATGCACTCACACACACAGACACCCACACACCCACACACATATATATTCAAGCCACACACATCACAACTGATGTCATGTATAACATGTTACTATACAGACACTGAGCTCTGACATCATGTATAACATGTTACTATACAGACACTGAGCTCTGACATCATGTATAACATGTTACTATTCAGCCACTGAGCTCTGACATCATCTATAACATGTTACTATTCAGCCACTGAGCTCTGCCTTTTTCAACCCGTATATGGGTATGAGTGTGAAAAAAGGGTTGAAACCCTATAATAATGCTACAGATATCGAGGTAGGAATGTAAAGGGTTGAAACCCTATAATAATGCTACAGATATCGAGGTAGGAGTGTAAAGGGTTGAAACCCTATAATAATGCTACAGATATCGAGGTAGGAGTGTAAAGGGTTGAAACCCTATAATAATGCTACAGATATCGAGGTAGGAGTGTAAAGGGTTAAAACCCTATAATAATGCTACAGATATCGAGGTAGGAATGTAAAGGGTTAAAACCCTATAATAATGCTACAGATATCGAGGTAGGAGTGTAAAGGGTTAAAACCCTATAATAATGCTACAGATATCGAGGTAGGAGTGTAAAGGGTTTAATACAGATCCTTTATGCAACTTTTTTTACAGTCATGTACGTTCATTTTCAATCTAAGCTTTCCTTCCTGACTGTAGATGAAGCCTAAAGAGGCTTTTATGAGGAAGTACTGCAACCCCAAGAAGATCCAGGGACTGGACCTGCAGCAGATCAGGACGTACGGACGACAGATTCTGGAGGTACACACACGCCACACACACGCACACGCCACACACACGCACACGCCACATACACACACTGGTCTGGACCTGCAGCAGATCAGGACGTATGGACGACAGATTCTGGAGGTACACACACACAGAAAGAATGAACACTAATATTTGTCAAATGTGGTCTTTCAATGTATTTTATCCCCCCAACCACCCCTGGGGACATCACACACACACACACACACACACACACACACACAGCTCAAGGCCATGTTCAGCACCCCCAGGATCAGAGCATCTCCCCCTGGATCAGGGCATCTCCCCCAGGATCAGAGCATCTCCGCCTGGATCAGAGCATCTCCCCCTGGATCAGAGCATCTCCCCCTGGATCAGAGCATCTCCCCCTGGATCAGAGCATCTCCCCCTGGATCAGAGCATCTCCGCCTGGATCAGAGCATCTCCCCCTGGATCAGAGCATCTCCCCCTGGATCAGAGCATCTCCCTCTGCAGCTATTGAATGTCATTGTCACACTACATGTCACTGTTAAAACCACAGTCCTTATTTCACTCAATGGCAGCCCAGTCACTTGCTACATGTCACTGTTCAGAGTGATGCCATCTAAACTCTTGTCCTGTTTCCTTCCCATCAGGTTCTGAAGTTCCTCCATGACAAGGGCTTTCCGTACGGCCACCTCCATGCCTCTAACATAGTGATAGAAGACAACACATGTAAAATACTGGACATCGAGAACAGCCTACTGGGTCTACCCTCGTACTACCGGCCATACATCACACAGTTCAGGAAAATCAACGTAAGTACTGGACATAGAGAACAGCCTACTGGGTCTACCCTCGTACTACTGGCCCTACATCACACAGTTCAGGAAAATCAACGTAAGTACTGGACGTAGAGAACAGCCTACTGGGTCTACCCTCGTACTACCGGCCCTACATCACACAGTTCAGGAAAATCAACGTAAGTACTGGACATAGAGAACAGCTTATACTACCGTACTAACGTAGAGAGATCACAGCAGAAAACTAGAGCAGGATGCTGTGGAGAATTTAAATAGCTCAGAGAATACTGACTTTATAGAGTTCATGAATGATAACATGCTTTATAAGTTGACTGTTGACTGTGGTAAGTGGAGATTTGTATCAGTTGGTAGAGCATGATGTGTGTATCAGTTGGTAGAGCATGGTGCTTGCAACGCCAGGGTTGTGGGTTCGATTCCTACAGAGGACCAATATGAAAAAGTAATAATTTTTTCACTCACTACTGTAAGAGGCTCTGGATAAGAGCCATTTTAGTTGTGGTAGTGTCATTGATACAGGTCACATAGGTAGTAGGCAGGGTAGCACCAGGGAAAACTCAGGGCCCTACTTAAAGGACCAGTTTCCTGGACGTACAGTTGAAGTCGGAAGTTTACATACACTTAGGTTGAAGTAATTAAAATTCATTTTTCAACCACAACCACAGATTTCATGTTAACAAACTATAGTTTTGGCAAGTCGGTTAGGACATCTACAAGTAATTCTTCCAACAATTGTTTACAGACAGATTATTTCACTTATAATTCACTATATCACAATTCCAGTGGGTCAGACGTTTACATACACTAAGTTGACTGTGCCTTTAAACAGCTTGGAAAATTCCAGAAAATGATGTCATGGCTTTAGAAGCTTCTGATAGGCTAATTGACATAATTTGAGTCAATTGGAGGTGTACCTGTGGATGTATTTCAAGGCCTACTTTAAAACTCAGTGCCTCTTTGCTCGACATCATGGGAAAATCAAAAGAAAATGGACAATGACCCCAAGCATACAGTCGTATGCAAAAGTTTGGGCACCCCTGACAATTTCCATGATTTCCATTTATAAATAATTGGGTGTTTGGATCAGCAATTTCATTTTGATCTATCAAATAACTGATGGACACAGTAATATTTCAGTAGTGAAATGAGGTTTATTGGATTAACAGAAAATGTGCAATATGTATCAAAACGAAATTAGACAGGTACATAAATTTGGGCCCCAACAGAAAAATCACATCAATATTTAGTAGAGCCTCCTTTTGCTAAAATAACAGCCTCTAGACGCTTCCTATAACCTCTAATGAGTGTCTGGATTCTGGATGAAGGTATTTTGGACCATTCCTCCTTACAAAACATCTCCAGTTCAGTTAGGTTTGATGGTTGCCGAGCATGGACAGACCGCTTCAAATCATCCCACAGATTCTCAGTGATATTCAGTTCTGGGGACTGGGACGGCCATTCCAGAACATTGTACTTGTTCCTCTGCATAAATGCCCGGGTAGATTTTGAGCAGTGTTTTGAAATATCCAGCCCCGGCGTAACTTCAACTTTGTGACTGATTCTTCAACATTATTCCCAAGAATCTGCTGCTATTGAGTGGAATCCATGCGACCCTCAACTTTAACAAGATTCCCAGTACCGGCACTGGCCACACAGCCCCACAGCATGATGGAACCCCCACCAAATTTTACTGTGGGTAGCAAGTGTTTTTCTTGGAACGCTGTGTTCATAACGCCCCTTGTTATGACCAAATAACTCAATCTTTGTTTCATCAGTCCACAGCACCTTATTCCAAAATGAAGCTGGCTTGTCCAAATGTGCATTTGTGGCGTGTGTGCAGAAAAGACTTCTTCCGCATCACTCTCCCGTACAGCTTCTCCTTGTGCAAAGTGTGCTGAATTGTTGAACGATGCACAGTGACACCATCTGCAGCAAGATGATGTTGTAGGTCTTTGGAGGTGGTCTGTGGGCTGTTTTTGACCGTTCTCACCATCCTTCGTCCTTTGCCTCTCCGATATTTTACTTGGCCTGCCACTTCTGGCCTTAACAAGAACTGTGCCTGTGGTCTTCCATTTCCTCACTATGTTCTTCACAGTGGACACTGACAGCTTACATCTCTGCGATAGCTTTTTGTAGCCTTCCCTTAAACCATAATGTTGAACAGTCTTTGTTTTCAGGTCATTTGTGAGTTGTTTTGAGGCCCCCATGTTGCCACTCTTCAGAGGAGAGTCAAAGAGAACAACAACTTGCAATTGTCCACCTTAAATACCTTTTCTCATGATTGGATGCACTTGTCTATGAAGTTCAAGGCTTAATGAGCTCACCAAACCAATTGTGTGTTCCAATTAATCAGTGCTAAGTAGTTACAGGTATTCAAATCAATAGAATGACAAGGGTGCCCAAATTTTTGCATAGCCTATTTTTCACATCTGATTTAATTTCATACAACTTAATATTGCTACACTAAAAATCTTTGTCTGGACAATACCCCAGTACTCAGCTTTTATTAGAAAATGAATGGCATGCCACTGTGATCATTTTCTGTGACGACAGAGTAAATTATTATGCAGCCTCAGAGGGGTGCCCAAACTTTTGCATACGACTGTACCTCCAAAGTTGGCTTGAGGCAAAATGGCTTGAGGACAACAAAGTCAAGGTATTGGAGTGGCCATCACAAAGCCCTGACCTCAATCCTATAGAACATTTGTGGGCAGAACTGAAAAAGCGTGTGTGAGCAAGGAGGCCTACAAACCTGACTCAGTTACACCAGTTCTGTCAGGAGGAATGGGTCAAAATACTAATTGAATACTACCAAATACTAATTGAGTGTACAGTTGAAGTCGGACGTTTACATACACCTTAGCCAAATAAATTTAAACTCAGTTTTTCACATTTCCTGACATTTAATCCTAGTAAGAATTCCCTGTCTTAGGTCAGTTAGGATCACCACTTTATTTTAACCCTTTCAGAGGACAGAGAACCCTAATGTCTTGTTTCTGGTGTTAACCCTTTCAGACGACCGAGAACCCTAATGTCTTGTTTCTGGTGTTAACCCTTTCAGACGACCGAGAACCCTAATGTCTTGTTTCTGGTGTTAACCCTTTCAGACGACAGAGAACCCTAATGTCTTGTTTCTGGTGTTAACCCTTTCAGACGACAGAACCCTAATGTCTTGTTTCTGGTGTTAACCCTTTCCGAGGACAGAGAACCCTAATGTCTTGTTTCTGGTGTTAACCCTTTCAGACGACAGAGAGTATAGATGTATACTCGTTTGGTTACTTACTGTATGAGATGACGTACGGAAGACCTCCTGATGCTGTGCCTGTCGACCAGTACCCTCCTGTACCTTACACCTCAGTGGGTAGGTACTTTACCAGTACCCTCCTGTATCCTACACCTCAGTGGGTAGGTACCACACCAGCACCCTCCTGTATCCTACACCTCAGTGGGTAGGTACTTTACCAGTACCCTCCTGTATCCTACACCTCAGTGGGTAGGTACTTTACCAGTACCCTCCTGTATCCTACACCTCAGTGGGTAGGTACTTTACCAGTACCCTCCTGTATCCTACACCTCAGTGGGTAGGTACCACACCAGCACCCTCCTGTATCCTACACCTCAGTGGGTAGGTACCACACCAGCACCCTCCTGTACCTTACACCTCAGTGGGTAGGTACCACACCAGCACCCTCCTGTATCCTACACCTCAGTGGGTAGGTACCACACCAGCACCCTCCTGTACCCTACACCTCAGTGGGTAGGTACCACACCAGCACCCTCCTGTACCCTACACCTCAGTGGGTAGGTACCACACCAGCAACCTCCTGTATCCTACACCTCAGTGGGTAGGTACCACACCAGCACCCTCCTGTACCTTACACCTCAGTGGGCAGGTACTTTACCAGCACCCTCCTGTACCCTACACCTCAGTGGGTAGGTACCACACCAGCACCCTCCTGTACCCTACACCTCAGTGGGTAGGTACCACACCAGCACCCTCCTGTACCTTACACCTCAGTGGGTAGGTACCACACCAGCACCCTCCTGTACCTTACACCTCAGTGGGTAGGTACCACACCAGCAACCTCCTGTATCCTACACCTCAGTGGGTAGGTACCACACCAGCACCCTCCTGTACCCTACACCTCAGTGGGTAGGTACCACACCAGCACCCTCCTGTACCCTACACCTCAGTGGGTAGGTACCACACCAGCACCCTCCTGTACCCTACACCTCAGTGGGTAGGTACCACACCAGCACCCTCCTGTACCTTACACCTCAGTGGGTAGGTACCACACCAGCACCCTCCTGTATCCTACACCTCAGTGG